>KV908380.1:13446-84248 GCA_002005505.1 Botryococcus braunii
GAGGAGAGAGGAGAGAGGAGAGGAGGGGGAGGAGGGAGAGGAGGGGGAGGAGGAGGGAGAGGGAGAGAGAGAGAGAGAGAGAGAGAGAGAGAGAGAGAGAAGAGAGAGAGAGAGAGAGAGAGAGAAGAGAGAGAGAGAGAGAGAGAGAGAGAGAGAGAGAAGAGAGAGAGAGAGAGAGAGAGAGAGAGAGAGAGAAGGGGGAGGGAGGGGGAGGAGAGAGGGGAGTATGAGAGTGTGTGTGTGTGTGTGTGTGTGTGTGTGTGTGTGTGTGTGTGTGTGTGTGAGTGAGAGAAGGGGGAAGGAGAAAGAGGGGAGAGAGGGAGAGATGGAGAGAGGTGAAGGGGGGAGAGAGGTGAAGGGGTGATAGTGAGAAAACTCATGGGAACTTGGCCGAAAGAAACGCGGTGTGAGCGACACGAAAAAGAAGGGAGGGGGAGGGAGATATGAGGGGGAACAAAAATGGCTCACGGCACAACTGGCATCATCACGTTGCCGGAAGTCATCCGAGGGCTGGCACAGATGTCGGGTGTCATCAAACATGCACAGATTGCTGGCTACATGGCCAGCAATCTGGCCATTTAGGTAGGAAAAACATTAGAGCATACGGAATTGGTGTGCATTTGGTGCTCTTCTTTTGAATGTATGCATAACCTCAAAAGAATAGCACCAGATGCACACCAATACCGTATCGCCTCTAATGTTTTTCGGACCTAAATGATTTCAGGGTGAAATTTTCAATCCAGTAGGGTTTTAAACATATTTCGGGGCATAATTTTTCGTTCTGATATAGCCTCAATAACTTTTCGGAGCCGAGACCGAATTACTAAGAGGTCAATGGTTTTCCGTGCAATAAGCCCAAACCGTATCAAGCCGTAGTAAATACCAAGCACCAGTGCTTCAAGTCTTGAAGTACATGGTACACAATCAAGAACTCAGTTTCGCTCCCAGGTACATCCTAGTCTAGACATGTGTGGGGGGTACTTTGTGTCACTGTATGCCATTACCACCACAATCATGTTCAGCTGGTGATAATGGCATCAGTGGCACACAGTGTCCCAGCACATGTTTCTGCACTTGTACTTCTGCTGTGGAGATGTCTCGTCACGGTACATGTAACCATATTGACAGCATAGATTCAGTTCAGAACCAGAATCGCATCCGATGGATTTCAGAAGATCGTTTTTTCTGCTAGTGTCTTCGTTGTCGTGCTCCTTGAGGAGCTCCGACAACTGCAATATTGGCTGGGCACAGGAGGCTTTCACAAGGGTTTTAACCATTTCGGGGTATTCTGGGACAATACCCTGGGGTTTTTGTTATAATAGTGAAAGAACATTTTGGTGCCTTTCCCTCAGAAGAGTAATGGTGGCCAGATCAGCTCCAATTACCAGTGAGAACATTTATTAGAATGAGTAATAGGTGGCAGAACCTAGGAGTTCTGCCAGAACCAATCTAGACCAATTTTACGTTGATGAGGGAGGATGAGGTAATCAGACACGGTTTGCTCGAAAGGCTATATGCTCCTGGCTCGAAGGAATGAGGCACTTGATTGGGACATGAAAAGCACTTCGAGTGTTTGTCGTTTAACTGTTGCCAGTCAAGTCATCTAACTCACAGTCGCCACTGCTTGTTAACCGACATACAACAAGAGTGTCGCCAGGCTAAACACCCTCGTGTCGGGTCATACAGGTAAACTGTTGTCAGGACATTACGTGCACAAGAACAATGGATTAGGAAAGGGTCTAGATAATGTGTATTAGAAAGGTGCTAATGTTTTGGCTCATCGGTAATGAAGACTATCAGTAACTTTGTAGATAGAGTAGTTTGAATTGCTGAGTGATGAGAGAGAGCAATAAGCATTGTAAGACTTGATTGGGACATGAAAAGCACTTCGGGTGTTTGTCGTTTAACTGTTGCCAGTCAAGTCATCTCACTCACAGTCGCCACTGCTTGTTAACCGACATACAACAAGAGTGTCGCCGGGCTAAACACCCTCGTGCCGGGTCATACAGGAAACGCCATGCTCAGAATTGTACAGGTTATGGGCCCACCAACTCGTACGCTGAGCATTTGAGATGTGTGACCCGAAAGAAAGGATCTGCGATGGGACGAACAAGACAGAGCGGGAGAATGGCCTCGGACTCTGCAAGACCTGTGAGGCCTCCTCCACCTCAACCACCGACATATGACAGCTTGAGAAGAGCTGGTGGAGAGACAGGAACACGAACACCTGAGGAACGAGCATTCATCGTCAAGGACTTCGTCAGCCGAGCTTACGGACAGGGCAGACTCGACCCTCCACAGTGGTTCAAACTGAGATTTCCAGTTTATCCTGCCTACAAAGTCACAGCCTGGGAGTGTTCCTTCATCAACGGCGACCCAGGATTCGTAAAACGAGCACTGTTTGAACGACACCTGCGGCAGGTCGGAGGTCCAGACCAGGAAGAGTTCTGGGCAGAAAAGGCAGCGTACACAGCTGTGGAGACGGCTCTCGCTTCGTTCGACGAGGACTTTCTTCTTTCTCTATTGGGAAGCGTAAAGGGATACAGTCGGGAGGAGTGGTGCACAGAAACAGACAGCGAGGACGAGGACGGAGACTCGAAGTTTTCAGAACGCAACGACGACTGATCAGATATTCAACAAAATGGCAAAGAAGGGCTCAAGCACCAGTGAAGCATCAAAGTCAGCGGACGAGGAGTCAACATCAACCCCCACACGAGAGCCATGTACACCCAGTACCTCCAAGGGTGAGGGAGATAGTCTTCCTAAGGTTATTGCCACGCAAGTAAAGGTCCATATCAAGCTATTGCGTCATGGTCAGAACTTTATAGTGTGGGACAATGCGTTCACTGCTGCTAATAGTGCAAAGGGTTCCCTGCCTGCTATTCAAGAAGCCATGCCTGGTACCATCCACAATGCGGCTGCTATGCTACTGATGTATGAATCAGTACCAGAAGAATGGTTGGGGGAGTTGTCTAGCAAGCCCTCTGCTTATGATGCCTATGTGTTTATCTGCAAGAAATTTGTTGGTGGTTATAACACCCAAGCCAATGCAGACTGGCTGAAGGAGATGGCAAAGGGCATGAAGCGAGGTGAAACAATATCCCAGTATGTGTCCAGGATGATCAATCTGAAGAGCTGCCTGAAACGTAATGGACATGATCTCCTGGATGGTCATGTGGCAACCCAGATAGTGCAGGGACTTCCAGCAGCAGCCAACCCACCAGGACTGTTACCCACTGCAGTTGCTCAACCTTTGGATCAGCTGGCAGACCTGATCTCCACCACAGCGGAGGCCTCCGGATACAATGATGATGGGGAGCAACAGGCAGTGGTCATGATGGCTCAGCCTACCCCACCTGCCTCTGTACCTGCACCAGCAGCATGCGCGCTGAACCAACCCAAGCAGTCAGCAGATGGAGACGCAAAGGGAGAGGTAAAGGGGACCTGCAACTACTGCCACAAAAGGGGACACTTCTGGCGAGACTGCCGCAAGAGGCAGAGAGATGCAGAAACCCAGAGGAACGTAGTTGCAGCTGTACAGCAGCTAGCTGGCATGTGGCCTCAAGGGAAGTTTCCTGGAGCACTTCAGCCACCCCCAACTGTGCAGCATGCCTTCCCTGGAGCTGGAGCATTCCCACTGTGGCATCCACCTGATGGTCCTCCCTCTCCCCCTTCAGAAGGTATGCCATACATAGTGTCCTACAATGTGCTGGACTCTCACTGCAATAAACAGTCCAAACAGTCCTGGCTTGTGGATAGTGGAGCGTCAGTGCATCTTGTGAACAGCCTGTCCCTGCTGCATGCCCCCACTGTACATGCTAAGCCTATTCCCCTCCAACTTGCCACTTCAGACGCAACAGGAGGAATCATTGCAACGGGCTCAGTTTGCCTAATGTCCTCACAGCATGTACCATTGTGGTTGCAACATGTGCAGTGTGTTCCTTCAGCTACGACTAATATCCTTTCAGTATCTGCTGCCCTTCGTGATGGTGCCTGCCTTGCTACAGACAGTGTGGGAAGTTTTACAGCAGTGACAGGCCCAAATGGGTGGAGGATGCCAGTGAGCGCAGAGAATGGCATGTACTATGTACACAACTGTTTGCCTGTGACAACAAGTAAAACCCCATGCCAAGTGACAGCTGCCATGAAAAGAAAATGTAAGAAAAACCTGAAGCATGACTGTACTAGACGTTTCCTGTGGCACAGCAGATTGGGACACCCTGGTGAACCATGGATGCAAAGGTTGAGCAGCGAGCAGTTAGTCACTGGTCTAGACACACATCTCTCCCCTTGTGAAAAATGCCCCAAGTACTGTGAAGCCTGTATTGAGGGGAAGCATGCCCGCCCACCTTTCGGTGAAAGTTCCAGACCTGCAGTGAACCCCCTTGACAGAATCCACATTGACACTGTGGGCCCCATATCTCCAGCTGCAATCACTGGAGAACGGTTTTGGGTGACAGTAGCAGATGAAGCATCCGGATGGAAAGCAGTCTTGCCAGTTAAATCTAAGGATGTTATCGGAGCTGTTGTCAGGGACCTTATCCTGTTTTGGCAGACAGAAAGAAGAACCACTGTGAAATGCATTCGATGTGACAGGGGCACTGCAACCATTAATGCCAAATTCAAGGAGTTCTGTGCATCTCAGGGCACTAAGTTGGAGATGTCTGCGCCATATACCCCACAACAGAATGGGATAGCTGAGCGAGCCAACAGGACCCTCAAGGAGCGAACCAGGACACTTCTTAACTTTGCAGCAGCCAGTCCTGTGATGTGGAAAGAGGCTCTGGAGACAGCCTGTACTCTTCTGAACATGGGACCCAGCACAGGCAGGCCTCTTACCCCCTGTGAAATGTTTATGGGATATAAACCAGATGTCTCCCTTCTACGTACCTGGGGATGTCTGGCATTCGTGCATGTTCCAGACCAGCAGAGGGGTGTGTTTGCCCCTAAGGCCGTGCCCGGGATGTTCACTAGATATTCGCCAGTTTCCAAGGCATTTCGAATCTACCTGGGAGGAGGGGTCTGGCGAGAGAGCAGAGATGTGGAATTTGTGGAGCACATTCGGGGGGCCTCCAGAGTGGGAATACACATTCTGCCTGGACAGCCACAGCAGTTTTCATATCCTGAAGGCCTGCAACTCCAGCAGCAGGACAGTGAACTCCCTGTTGGCCACACCCAACTCCACCCTCAGGATGGCGCTACCAGCTTACCCTGCTCCAGCAACAGACATGACAGCACCCTCCCAGAAGCCCTTGACGAGGCTGCAACCGAGCCTGGCTGTCAGGGGAAGTGCCTATCGGAGGAAGGTGCCACTGATCATGCCACTGGATCACCGGGAGGGACTCATCCGCTGGACCTGGACCAGTCCGGTATGTTGGAGACGCTCCGTCGAATGGCAAGAGGGAATCCCGACAGTGGAGGACATCAACGGTGTTTGGAGCGAGCACAGCAGACCCTCCGAGATCCGCGGCCTGACAACGAAGGCCAGCCTCCAGATGGGTTGACAAGATCACAACGCTACGAGCATCGAACTGCTGCTCGCGAGCTCCTGCTGGCACAGGAGAAGGGAGAGAGCTGTGAGCAAGTGGGGTTGACTGAATGTGACACCGAGTCACAGGGACCAGGGGAAGTGCAGGAAAGAGGTCAGGGTCATGAGAGACCTGCATCACATGTGAGCGATGAGAGGGGGACAGTCTCTGATCAGATTGAAGATGGTCCAAGTGAGCTGAGTTGTTTGGGTGGGACCTGTTCAGTGCCTGAGGGAACTGTTAGAGATGTGAGTTCGGTCTGTCATGCCAAAAGACAATGTGGTGCCAGCCACATAAGTGTGGGCTATGCTTGTGAGCGTGCTGCTGGGCCTGCGCCCCAGCGCTCATGTTTGGTGGGGAGCAGACAGAGAGAGAGAGACATGGGCACAACACCAAGACAGACCAAGTGTCCACGCTGTGCAGAGTGGTTCAATTGCCTGTGAGAGCTCTGACGAGGCTGAAGCACGTCAGTCATGTAAGAGTGTGGATGAGGAGGTGAATCGGAAGCTTGGACAGTGTGAGAATTTGCCCAATTACAAGAGCTTTCCGAGAGATACCTGTGTCTGGGAGGATGATGTGAGAGTGCGAGGCAGTAAGCTCGAAAGGGCAAACTGTGAGTCTCAGAGAGAGAGAGAGCAGCGAGGAAAGTCAGAATCCTCGCAAACTGCACCCATGTGCAGTGCGGCGACATTCAGCGAAAGAGTAGTGGGTGAAAGAGAGAGTGAGAGCAAGTCAGATCAGGGGAAGCACACAGGGGTGAGGTTTGGAAAAATTAGTGTGCCTTCCAGCTTGAAGGAGGCACAGAAGTCCCCTCAGTGGGAATATTGGAAGGCTGCTATGCAAGAGGAGCAGAATTCTTTGGATGCCCATGAGGTTATAAGGTTATAATTATGGAGTATGTCCCTAGACCTCGTGGCCATAAAGTGATTCCAGTTCATTGGATCTTTTCAGTGAAAATGGATGCCCATGGTAATGTGCTGAGGTTCAAGGCTAGGCTGGTAGCTCAAGGATGCAGGCAAATTCCTGGAGTAGATGTCATGGAAGTCTTTGCCCCAACTAGCAGTTATGGATCCAGGAGAGCCTTACTGTCAGTGGCTGCACAAGAGGGTCTTGAAATTCACCAAGTGGATGTCAAGACTGCTTTCTTGAATGGAGAATTAGAGGAGGAGGTTTATGTCACACAACCTCCTGGGTTTGAAAATGGGGATGGTAACACAGTGTGTCGCTTGAAGAAGGCATTGTATGGCCTGAAACAAGCTCCAAGGGCATGGCATAAGACCCTTAATGAGAAGCTGCATACCATGGGCTATGAAGTGTGCAAGAATGATGCTGGTGTCTATGTGAAGTGTTCAGTAGATGGAGGAAAGTCATTTGTGTTGATTTATGTAGATGATCTGCTGATAGTTTCCAAAGGCATGGGAGAGATTGAGAGAGTGAAGGGTTTGCTCAAGCAAGAGTTCACCATTCATGATTTAGGAGAGGTAAAAGATTTTCTGGGTTGTCAAGTAATGAGAGATAGGGATAAAGGGCTAATTTCGTTGAGCTGCATCCCTAAGATTGATGCACTGGTTGAGAAATTTGGGCTGGATCTGGAGTCTGTGGGGCCTGACACCCCTATGACTAAAGATTTTGTAGCCACACAGAGGCCTATGTCCAAGGACAACAGTGACAGCATTGGTGCTGGGAGCCCTCTGCCACCAGGACACAGGTACTGTGAACTGGTTGGGTCACTGTTGTACATTGCAAATACCACTAGGCCTGATATTTCACAGGCTGTGGGAGTGCTTTCGAGGTACAGGATTACTCCTACTACTGCTCACTGGAATGAAGCCATCAGAGTGCTGAAATATCTTAAGGCAACCAGAGATCTCGTTTTGGTCCTTGGAGGGAAGGACACAGAGCTTGAGGGTTTTGTTGATGCAGATTATGGTGGGGACCAAGATCATCGGTTTTCCACTACAGGGTATGTCATCCGAGTGTTTGGTGGGGCTGTAGTTTGGGGGAGCAAGAAGCAGTCTGCAGTTGCCACATCCACTGTAGAAGCTGAGTTCATGGCGGCAAGTGCAGCTGTCAAAGAGGCCAATTGGATGAAGGGATTCCTTGAAGAAATTGGGATTTCCCCATGGATTGTCAAGATTCACTGTGATAATCAGGGATGCATCAATCATCTCAGAAATCCAGTGTTCTCTAAGCACACTAAGCATATTGCAATCAGCTTCCACTTTGCGCGGGAGGCTATTGCACTGGGTCAAGTTGATGTGAAATACGTTCCTTCTGCAAGGAATGTGGCGGATATATTCACGAAGCCTTTAACAAGGCAGGTATTTCAAGGACATCGTGAGGCTCTGGGTTTGGCCAAGTTTTTGTGAGGAAAAGGCAAGGGGAAGTGTTATAATAGTGAAAGAACATTTTGGTGCCTTTCCCTCAGAAGAGTAATGGTGGCCAGATCAGCTCCAATTACCAGTGAGAACATTTATTAGAATGAGTAATAGGTGGCAGAACCTAGGAGTTCTGCCAGAACCAATCTAGACCAATTTTACGTTGATGAGGGAGGATGAGGTAATCAGACACGGTTTGCTCGAAAGGCTATATGCTCCTGGCTCGAAGGAATGAGGCACTTGATTGGGACATGAAAAGCACTTCGGGTGTTTGTCGTTTAACTGTTGCCAGTCAAGTCATCTCACTCACAGTCGCCACTGCTTGTTAACCGACATACAACAAGAGTGTCGCCGGGCTAAACACCCTCGTGCCGGGTCATACAGGAAACGCCATGCTCAGAATTGTACAGTTTTATATATATTTCGGGAAGTTCGGGACGATACGCCGGGGTTTTATATATTTTTTGGGTCCGTCAAAAGACAATTCATGACGTGGTTTCGGTCGGATTTATATAAATTAATTTAGTAAAACATAGAGCCGATACAGTAACAGGCCAAAGCATCAGTAGGGCGGCTTGGCAGCCAAGCGCAAACATGCTGGCCGGTGCTCAGCATCAAACCCTCCAGACTGCCGGCAGGCACTCTGAACGGCTTGGCCCGGTACCAGGCCCACCCGGCCCCCACAGGGTAGCGAGACGTGCGCAAGGGTATCATCGCCCCATCTTGCCATGGATCCCAAGCCCCTTGAGCAAGCTCGTATCCGAGAGCATCGTCCAGCATTACAGCATTTCCAGCATTTCAGCATCGTCCAGCAACTCTCCAAAAGCTCAAGCTTGGCCGAGTGGGCAGACCTTCCATCCAAATTTGCAGCGGAGTGTGCCCTGCGTCCCAAGGACCACTGCAAACTGGCTCCCACCTGCAAGCTGTTCAAGAAGGCCTTCCTGGAGCACTTCGAGGCCGAGTTCGACTGGCTGGCTCAGAAGGCCACTGCCGCACTCGGGCAGGACATGGTTGGCGCTGCACTGCGCTTCCTCACTCGACCAAGAAGCAGGCGTGCCGTTGCAGATCTTTACCGGATTCAGAAGCTCGACATCACTGAGGGAGGGCAACTGCCAGATGCCTCCCAGATCTTTTCCACATCATTGGGTTACAGTGAATCCGCCCGTGCTGGGAGAACTCGACAACAGCCAGCCAAGGACCGCCAGATGGGGGTTTAACACAGTAGATAACCCGCCATCTGGCGGTCCCCGGCTGGTGGTCGTCGAGTTCTCCCAGCACCGGCGCATAAACTAAAACCAATGATGTGGAAAAGAGCTGGGAGGCATCTGACAGTTGCCCTCCCTCAGTGATGTCGAGCTTCTGAATCCGGTATGCAACGGCACGCCTGCTTCTTGGTCAAGTGAAGAAGCGCAGTGCAGCTCCAACCATGTCCTGCCCGAGTGCGGCAGTGGCCTTCTGAGTTCCAGCCAGTCCCACTCTGCCTCAAAGTGCTCCAGGAAGGCCTCCTTGAACAGCTTGCAGGTGGGCGCCAGCTTGCAGTGGTCCTTGAGAGAGAGAGCTTGGCTGTCCAGCACACTCCGCTGCAAATTTGGCTGGAACGTCTGCCTGCTCGGCCAAGCTTGAGCTCTGGGAGGGAGCGGCTGCAACGCACATTGAGTATCAGTAGACAGAGCGGAGCTCAGCAGGCCTGCATGGCCTCCCTGCGGTACAACTGTGTGCACGCTCACGCGCGCGCGCACACACACACACACACACGCACGGGCGCACGCGCGCGCACGCACACACACACACACACACACACACACACACACACACACACACACACACACACACACACACACACACACACACGCACGCACGCACGCACGCACGCACGCACACACACACACACACACACACACACACACACACACACACACACACACACACACACACACACACACACATACAACGCACCGATGGCAGTCCAGCCGTCACATGCATGGCCCCAGCAAGGTGATCTTTCTCAGGCTTCACCTTTTCCGGTCGTTGAAATCCGCTGTCTATTTGCATGGTAGTTTCGCAACTCGCATCTGTGGCGAGGCTGTTGCGTGTTTGGACCTCCGACAACCGAGTCCCATTCCAGATCCAGTTTGTGGCCGTACTCCGCCCGCCTTGCAGCATTCGCATCGCCCCCACCTCTACTCCCTGAATCAGTAAGCTCCTCCAAGCGGTAGTCTGATTTTAGCTCTACACGCCGCCTAGGTATCAAGTCCCCAACAAAGTTGATAATAAGGCAACTACACTCACTGCCAAGGAAGGATGAAGTGCAAAACAAGCACAATCGGCTCACTTTCTTTGAGATCATCTGCTCCAGAAGTCTCATCTGCCACAAACTCAGTCTCTTCCTATTCAAAGTACGCTTACCAACTGCACTGCAAATTCAAAAGTTTGATTGAAGGGGCTCTTCGATAATCATATGATTTCATCCAAGTATATCATCAGATATCCAGTGCCATTTGGATCCGTTGCCAAAGCGAAGGATTTCAACCTGAAATTTTTATTAAAAAATCTTATCAATATATATGAAGACATTCCAAATATCAAACCAGACATCCAACAATCTACAACAACTCGAAATCTGCTCAACGATTGTCTCTGTTCATACTCACCTGGTCGAAAATGCTGCGAGTTAAATAAGCCTTTGGTGGTTTGACTTTTCTAAAACTTCTGCCAAGCCTTTTGGCCCCACCCCGGACTGCCAAAATAGTGATCAGCCTGTCATGACGCCGAAGGCGTGAGGACTGCGCCTTTCAAAAGGCAATAATATGACCGCATGGGCACCCTCGTTATTGCTTGAAATTGTCATTCTTCTTAACAAGGACTCTTTCTGAGCCCTACCAGGGTAGATGCCAGCTTGGGGCCGGTCTGTTCGACGGACTCTGTTTGCGTTTTGGATGCCCCGTCGTGGGGTCCCATGGATGGGACTCCCATCATGGGACAGTCCCATTGGCAGGGTTGCCGCTTTTATTATTGAAGTCCGATTGCTAATTCCAAATGTGCCAAATATTTGGCACAACTTGTTTTTTACCTGGCTTTATTCGACATTGTTGGCAAAACTTCATTTGAAGGCACAAATCGACTCCTTTTTCAAAGCTCTATCGGCCTGTTCCGTTATCTGCCAACAAAAAACTGAACAGGACCATGATACATTGCAAAAACTACATGTGCCAAATCTGCTTTGCAATGCAAAATGTTTTACAAGGGTGACCAGTGCAGGCAAAATCACAAGAGCTCACAATGGTTACATATATGCTTTTCTCTGCAATATGGGCACAATTTGGAAAGGTTTAAGACAATCCTACTCTCCCTCCGGAGAGTAGGATCTTAAGCCAATCCTACTCCAACCCCCGGACATTTCATCTACAGAATCAGAAAAAAACTTGACGCCATGCCAATCTAGTTCGATATTAACATAAATGTGCCAACTTGATGTGTTTGCGGTGGATTGTTTCAAACTTATGTGCGCGGGAGGGAGCAAAACGGCTGTCATGGATGGCTCCGGTACGAGCAGCCGTGCAGTACATCACTAATGCTTTTGTACTGCTTTGTACTGCAGTGGAATTTGGCCAGCCTTTGCCAAATTAGAGGTGGTGGCTACATGCGCTAAATTAATTAATTTGGCAAAGGCGCGCCAAATAATTTGGCTTTAGCGGCAACCCTGGGAGTCCCAATGGGGACTCCCTTGATGGGACTCCCTTCCCATTGTCGTTTCATCGTACCTGTTGGAAATACCATTGCCACGGGAGGGCTAGTAAACCCCTCAGGAGGGGTGACTAAGGAGGAACAAGCACGTGACTCTAGATCACGGATGAATGATCTGAGAGATTTCAGGGGAAGCAACGGGTGAACGAACTCATAAGGCTATCAAGCTTGGTCAAGGGTAGTAGATTCAAACTGGAGAGACAGGAGCGGTGTTTCAATTAGCTTGACTGAGTGTACCCTGGTGACGGACGGCTCATCGCACCTTTATTGGTGACGGTGGTCGGGACCACGGGTTTTGGAAGAAGTAATCTGTACTTGTTGTTTCTCAGCATGACTTAAAACAAGCTCCCTCGAATTGTTTGAGGATTGTCAAGCTCGTGAGTTGCCGGTTCCAGGTTTGCGACGAGCTTTAAGCCGACACAAAAAAGGAAACGGCCACTGGCTACGCCATACGGGCGGCAAGGTGATGTATGAGTAATTTCAGCCTTGGCGTAGCGGTGACGCCGACTTGATTGCAATGTCGATTTGAATGCAAGCAATATGATGAAGTGATCGCTTAGAAGCTGCGCTTCGCAGTCTGCGCAGCTTACAGGGTCCCCAGGGGACCAAGCGCATACAGCGTTGCAAACAACGTGCAGACCACTGTCACAGGATTTGAAAAGCAGTTTCTTTGTCTGACCATATGGTTTGTTGTTGCCGAAGCTAAGCTTAGTCCAGCTTGAGTGCCACTATTGCTTGCTACAGCTGTGTTTGCAGGGACTGAATAGTTCTGCGAAAGCACACATAGACAAAGCTTTTGGATTTGCGGTGAGTGGTTGATGCCTCAAAAGTTATTCTAAGCTATGTTCCGAGCTCTTGTATGCTAAAGCTTTATTGATTTGATTGTAACTGGGAGGACTGACCGGGTAAGAGCAGAATGTTAAAGCGCAGCCGGGGAAGAAGGTAAGGCTGCATCAAAGAGCTGGGAAGGATTGAAAAAACATGCTTATAAGTGCTCGTGTCGTGGCACACAGTTCCACATAAGCAAGCTCTTTTGCATTTGAATTATGTTGAGGTTGGAATGGTTGCTAGGGCCTGCAACTTCAGTTAAGCGCTTGCAAAGAAGACGGTGGCTGGTGGGCTATGCAAGGCTTGTTATTTGTCTATGTGCATGCATTCTATCCAACATTGAGCAGGTGGAGAGCTCGGCGTAGCCGTCAGGGCCTGAGAATTGCAGGTGGGACACAGAAAATTGGGGGCAGAGGAAGGGCTGGACCAGGAGTACGGCGGCTGGGACTCATCAGGGTTCCCCAGTGTGAATATATGCAATTACTAAAGCTTGTCAGCCTTTAAGACATGAATGATTCAGCCCTCGGGTAAAGGAGTGCATGAGTGGGCTGGCTAGCAGTCTGTAGAAGTTGGAGGAAGCGCACGGGAAGAGCGAATCAGGGATTTGCATGCAGCCCAGTTGTCCCACATTGTGATCTGTCTTGCTGTGTGTGGACTTAAAAGGGCGGGGGCTTTTTTTTCTTGCTTGTTAATGTTTGTTGCTGACAGGGCATGCAAGGTGCAAGGTGAGAGGACCAGTGGCCAGGCAGGCCAGGTGTTGGACATGGGCTACGGCAGGGTTGTGCGTGGTCAAAAGATTTGCTCTGTTTGACACCTGCACTAACACAAGGGGGGATTGGTTTTGGTCTGGACAGAATTTGCAGGATGAGAGCATGCATGAGAAGGCAGCTTGCCGGTGCGCTTGGCTAAGAAGATCTGCAAGGGCATGTGGCAAGTGCTTGTCCATGAATATGGCAGTTGGACCTCATCAAGGTTTCTCATTGTCTGGTACGTAGTACGCATGGCTGGGGTGCAACGAGGGCATGGGGGAATATGGCATGGGGGAAAGGGCATTGGAGGCCTGGGAGGCTATGGAGGCCTGGGAGGCATTGGTTGGCAGGCTGGCCGGGAAGCCTGGGCATGGGGTTCATGATAATTTTGGCATAGTAAGGGTACTGTAGTCCAGGATGGGTAACTGTGCAAGGGCTGGCAGGCCAGGGAGTTTGGGGCCAAGGGATTGGCATAAGGTACAGTTGAAAAAAGGTACAGTCCAAATACATTAGGCTGACCGGGAAGCCTAGGCATGGAATTGAGGACGATAGGGCAGCTGGGGTTGGCTATGGAGGCATGGGAGGCAATGGAGGCCTGGGAGGCATTGGAGGCCTGGAGAGGCATTGAAGGCCTGGGAGGCATTGGTTGGCAGGCTGGCCTGGGAAGCCTGGGCATGGGGTTCAGGATGATTTTGGCATGATAAGGGTGCTGTAGTCCAGGATAGGTAACCGTGCAAGGGCTGGCAGGCCAGGGAGTGTGGGGCCAAGGGATTGGCATAAGGTACAATTGAAATAAGGTACAGTCCAAATACATTAGGCTGACCGGGAAGCCTAGGCATGGGGTTGAGGACGATAGGGCAGCTGGGGGTGGCTATGGAGGCTAAGGAGGCATTGGAGGCCTGGAG
The DNA here is from genome assembly GCA_002005505.1 of Botryococcus braunii. Taxonomy (NCBI): domain Eukaryota; kingdom Viridiplantae; phylum Chlorophyta; class Trebouxiophyceae; genus Botryococcus; species Botryococcus braunii. The sequence continues at coordinate 27,579 of KV908380.1, forward strand.
AAGCATTGGAGGCCTGGAGCGGCATTGGAGGCCTGGGAGGCATTGCTTGGCAGGCTGGCCGGGAAGCCTGGGCATGGGGTTGAGGATAAAGTTTGGCATGATAAGGGGGCCAGGAGACAGCAAGGATGGGTAACCGGGCAAGGGCTGGCAGGCCAGGGAGGGTAGGGCCAAGGTGATTGGCAGAAGGTACAATTGAAATAAGGTACAGTTCAAATACATTAGGCTGTGCTGCCAGAGTGGGGGCAGCTGGATGTGCCTATGGAGGCTGAATCCTTGTGGGGAGAGGTACGGCTGGGTGGAAAGGACCAGCGCTGAAAAGATGAAGTAGCCTGGAGGTTGGCAGGTGTAGGGCTAACCCCAGGGAGGCATTGGCAGGCAGGCAGGGAAGCCTGGGCATGGGGTTGAGGGTAAAATTGGCATGATAAGGGTGCTGTGGGCCAGGAGACAGCAAGGATGGGTAACTGTGGAAGGGTTGGCATGCCAGGGAGGATAGGGCCAAGGTGACTGGCATAAGGTACAGTGTAAATCAGGTACAGTCTAATTACATCAGGCTGTGCTGATAGAGTGGGGCAGCTGGATGTGCCAAGGGAGGATGGATCCTCTTGGGGAGAGGAAGGGCTGGGTGGATAGGACCAGCATGGAAAAAGAAAATAACCTGGAGGCTGGCAGGGGTATGCCCGTAGGAGTCTTCGGCAGGCAGGCAGGGAAGCTTGGGAATGAGGCTAAGGATAATCTTGGCTGGATAAGGTTGCTGTGGGACAAGAGGCAGCAAGGATGGGCAACCGTGCAAGGCTGGTAGGCCAGGGGGGACTGGGCCGAGCGGTTGGCATAAGGTACAGTTTAAATAAGGTACAGTCCAGATATATGAGGCTAAGCATACAGCTTGACAGGTATAAGTATGCCATGGTAACATGTGAGCGTGCGTAAACACAAAGCCACACACATTTAATCTTAGTAGGCCAGGATGGGACGGCGGGGGAAAGGGTAGGCAGGGTAGAGCAATGGAAGGGGGGATCAGATGGGACCAGCAGGGTGCTGGTATCTAATCACGGTTGCATGGAGGATGAGGGGGATGGTGTATGTGAACAATCAATGTAACCGTGTGTGGTATGCTAACTCTGTGGGACTGATCAAAAGGAACCATGGGATCTGTAGTTGCAATTGGTGATAGGGATTTGGTGAACGGGGCTTAAGAATTGCACGATAAGAGCGTTGTGGGCCACGAGACAGCAAGGATGGGTAACCGTGAAAGGGCTGGCAGGCCGAGGGGTGCAGGGTCAAGGTGACTGGCATATGGTACATTTAAACAAGGTACATGCTAATTGCAATAGGTTAAACTGTCAGGTTGGGGCAGCTGTAGGTGCCTATGGAGGCTGGACCATCGTGGGAAGAGGAAGGCTGGTGGAAGGAAACAGCAGAATGGAACGGAATTAGCATGGAGCCCGGCAGAAGATGGCAATTCCCTAGGAGTCTGTTGGCAGGCAGGTAGGGAAGCCTGGGCATGAGGATAATGATTATACTGGCAGGGTAAAGGTGCTGTGGGGCAGAGACATTACGTATGACTAACCAGGCAAGGCTGGCAAGCCAAGGGGGGGCTGGGCCAGGGGCTGACATAAGGTACAGTTTTGTTAAATAAGGTACATGCAAGATACAGGGGTTGTGCATACAGCCTGGAAGGTACCTGTATGCGATGGAACGTGCGAACGTGCGCGTACGCCAGTACACACACGGTAACCACCCGTATGCCAGGCTGGGAAGACATGGAAGGAGGGGCAGGCATGGTACAACCAAGGAAAGGGTGATCAAATAGGGCCAGCAAGGCGCTTGCATCTGATAAGGGAGGCATGGAGGCTGAGGGAGGAACGCCTGGGTGGCAGGGCAGTGCTTGGTATTAGTGGATTTGGAAGAGCAGGCGTTCCATGTGCCACATGATAAGGCAGAGTACATCCCGGAGCGAATAAGTGGGGTGAGGGCAAATGGGTGCACAAAGAGGGACTTGGCTAGGTTGGCAGGCATGCTAGTGAGCGTGAGTCCTGAGGTACGGCTGGCTCCTTTGTACACCAGAAGGTTATTTTCACGACATGGGGGATTTCCAGGAGTGGGGGATAGCCTGCGAGAGGAGCTGGCAGGTTTGTCTGAGGAAGATTTGTTGTACTGAGTAGAGGCCTTGAGGAATGAGAAAGGCAAACCATGGAGGCAGGAGGGGCCTGACTATGTGTGCTATGGGGATGCCTCTGCTGGGGGATATGGAGATTTCTCAGAGGAGTTTGCTGGTGCAGCCAATGCAGGAAAGCTTCACATTTGAGGAACAAGAGCTGGCTAGCAAAGGGTCGTTGTCATCATGTCACTGGGAAATGAAAAAGATATGTCTGTTGGGAAGGACATATATCAGAGCTAACAGTGAGAAGTTTCGGGAAGCTGTGCTGCTGGGGTTGTGTGACAGCCAAGGGGCAGTGTCAAAAGTGAATAACATGAATTGGGAGGCCCACACCCTGAAGGAGTTCAGGTTGAGGTTTGAGGCAGCAGCCCAGGCAGGGGTAAAAGTGAGGGTCCAGTGAGTGGCAAGGAAACTCCTGAAATGCAAAGAGCTGGCATGCTTTCTAGGTGTGATGATGTTGGGGATTTGGCTCTGGGCAGGGGGGTGTACAGGCATTATGCATGACCAGTTACCAGAAGGGGGCGACTGGGGGTTCCCCACAGGGGATTGGTTGCTGGGACAGTGGACAAGTTCAAGCAGGTGAGGAGGTACTTTGCACAATACCCTGTTGCAGAGGGTATGGGGGCTGACGCCCCTGGGGTTGCCTTGGAGTCTGCTAGACTCCACAGGGGGTACACCGTTGATGTGGGTTTTTTTCCCACCGAGAGAACGCCTTAAGGAGGTATTAGGCGCGGCAGCACAGGAGATGAAGAATTGCATCCATGGGGTCTGCAACATGCCAGCCAAGTGGAAGGCTTGGCTGCATCCACTGGAAGGTAGGGAAGCCTTGGCATTGTAGTGGGATTTTTAAATTGGCTCTAAAGGCGGCTGAAAGCCAGAGGGCATCAGGCACGGTAAAACGGGCAGGGGATGGGCAGGCCAGGGGGCCAGGGGCAGGCTAGAGGCGGGGGCCAGGGCCAGGGGCAGGCCTGAGGCAGGGGCCAGGGCCAGGAGCAGGCCAGAGGCAGGGGCCAGGGCCAGGGGCAGGCCAGAGGCAAGGGCCAGGGCCAGGGGCAGGCCAGGGAGCCATGGTCAGGGGGCCAGGGCAAGGCGACTGGCATAAGGTACAATGTCAATAAGGTACACTCCTATTACAATAGGTGGTGCTGCCAGGGTGGGGCAGTTGGGCGTGCTAAGAAGACTGGATCTTCTTTGGGAGAGGAGGGGCTGGTGGAAAGCAACCAGCAGGAGAAAGGAAAGCACATGTAAGCCTGAGCAGGGTTAAGCAAGGCGAACTCGCTTGTTAGGGCGTTTGCCCTTGGGCAGCTTTGGGGGCAGGTGACGGGTAGGGTCGATGTAGCGTTTGGTCACACTGGGTGTCTTGATTTGGGCAAGGAGGCCGAGAGCTTCCAGGGACTGGCCTTGCTGGTCATGGTGCTGGAGAGCGCCGCGCCTGCTCCCATGGAGGGTAGCATGATAGGGGATGTTGGCAGCTGTAAAATGGGTGTCGATGTCGTCTTCAAAGGCAGCCACGCTGAGGCTGCGCTCGAGGAATTGGTCCTTGTTGGCAGACAAGGGGCGACACAGGAATTGGGTGACGGGGTGACCCAGGGCAGCAGATTGGGCGAGCAATGTATGGAGGCGCAGGATGGGGCACAGGGGGCCGTCTCTGCGAGTGACGATCATCACCTCGGGATGCAAGTTGTGCTTGAGCTCTATGGCTTTGAAAAAGACGGCTGCGCCCAGCGGAAGTTGCAGGGTGGGGTAAAGGTAGGGGGCGGCAGGGACCCCTGTAGCCGCAAGCACACATAAGCATAGTCATGAAGGGAACGAGGAGGGATGGGGCAACGAAGGAAGCATGAACATGTGGCGGTGGAAGCCCAGAGGAGCCTGGCAAAGGGCTAAGTGAGGGCCAGGGCCAAGGGGGGTGTAACTGGCAAGGGGGAGAGGGACTTGGGACACACCCGAGGCCAACCACAGGTCATCCAGACACCAAGAGACTGCAGTAGCCCCCCTGGAACAAGTCTCCCACAGTATGGTCATGGTGAAGGCATCCCGGTGAAGGCGGAGCAAGGGTACACCAATGGTACTGGCGATGCGAGAATCCAAATGCTCCAGAACTCTTTGTAGGTCGTCCAAACTCCAGGGATGTGCGGACTGTGGATTGTAGCCCAGGTGGGCCAGCCAGCGAGTGTAGCCAGTGGCCCACTCTGCCACATCAAGGGAGCGCACGGGGTTTCCTACGGCAGGAGGCAGTTTGTTCTTCACTTACACATAATTAAATTGGTTACACGTTTATTCAAACACGTATGCTATGGAGCGAGGCAAGCTGCAATGCATGGGGGCAAGAGCCAGGCAGTGGAGGAGGTACCTCTGCCATGGAGAGGATCCCAATTGCGATGGGTGGTGGCGTAGCGGTCAAACACGCTTTCAAATTGGTTACACGTTTATTCAGAACACGAGTACGGTGGAGCAAGGCAAGTGGCAATGCATGGGTTCAAAGGTAGCTCAATGGAGGAGGTACCTCGGCCATGGAAAGGATCCCAGTTGCCATGGGTGGTGGCGTAGCGGTCAAACTCGGTGGCTAAGAAGGACAGTAAGCATCGCATGCTGATGGGAGCGACAAGGTCCAAGCCTTGATGCTTGTATCTGCCACTGGAAGTAGCCCACATGGTCATGTGGACTTTGATGTCTTGGGGGGTCGCCTGAAGGGCATGGCGGCCAGTGTCACGCATGAATTCACAAAACCTGTCAAAGGCGCTTAGCTTCTTCTGCATGGTAGCCCCCTTTACGGCTAGCAGCTGGATGGTATTGGCCCTGGTGAGCCATTGGAAATATTGGTCCGCTGTTGCTGCGCTGAGGGGAGGGCCAGGCTGGCAAGGAATTTGGCGGCCCAATAACATGGTGTCAGCCATGCCCAAGAGTCTGGGGGACTCTATGATGGCTGCCAAAGGGGATCCTGCATGCTGCAGGACAGCCAGCGTGTCAGCAGGCTGCCAGTTGGGATACTGGGGAGGTGGATGGTCTGGTGGAAAATTACCCACTAGCGTAGGGTCTCCAAGCCCTAAGGCCACCTCAAAAGGCTCAGTCAACCTATTGTAAACCCGATTGGGGACTCCGGATTGGCAGACAAAGAAAGCCTTCGTAGCAAAGGGGGGGACTCTGCCATACATTGCGTGGTGCCGTACTTCGCTATTATTAGCCAGAACAGAAATGCCTTAGACAACTCGCAGATCAATAGGCAAGTCCAAACTCAAGTGTCTTGCTCGTTATAATACGTCCCCCTTCCACTTCTTAATGTTTCTTGCAATCACGTTGATGTTTTTATAGATAGTGCACGGTGCTCACACAATTGCTGCTTTTTAATCTCAGTCGCTGCTCACACACATAGACTAATACAGCGAATTAGTTCCTCAGTTCTACTTGTGGTCTATGGATTTCTCTGCCCATTACTTAAACATACGAGTTCTATTTCTCTGCCTTGCGGTGTCCGTTCGAGCTTCCGAGAAGGTACAACAAACGACGGAACTAGTCATGAAACTCTTTCTAACTTTCAAGATATCCGTGGTGGATCGGGTTACCTATACGAGAAGAACATGTAGCCTTTAAAATCCTCTTGCTGTTTACGAGGAAACTCTGAGTTGATGCTCTAGCTGGGGCAGGCTGCGGCAAAAGGTGGGAGTTCACCTGCCGGAACTTGGCCATATCCGCAACCCCCATGGACTTTCCTCACGTCTGAATCCTGGGGATTTTTCGGCACGCACACCGTTAATGGCACGCATCCACCGGACAGAGTTCCAGATCCAAGCTTAGTATATGTTTCGCAACCAACTCCTAGCGGTTTTGCTATCATCAGATATTCAGAGGGTCCTTGGGGGCCTTGGGATCAAGTAAGTACTGTTCGTTACTACTCAATACATCTTGCTAGTACTCCTGTAGGTGTCAGTTGTGGACTCCACCCACCCCCCCCTTGGCGTGGTCAAAACCGATGCCTAGTAACGGCTTCTAGTTGCATGCATGCCCCTTTCTTGAACCCCTGGGTGTCATCCACTTCCTTACCTCAATGAACGTAATGTACAGGTACCCCACAGTAAATGTCCTCCACAGATACACATGGCCCTGACCATCACTAGTTCTGCCCTAACCTGTGTTACCTCTGACACAACTGCACTAGGCAATTCCCCCCTGAACAAGAACTGTTTGGCCGCAGTTTCTGTTCGAGGGCTCTTCCGCAAGGGTGGGAAATGGTCCTGCAGCAGGGCGCGTAACACAAGCCTACTCCTCTGCAGTTCCTCCAACTCTGCCAGAGTATCCGGAGCGCATACCACACAGATTAGCTCGTTTCGATTGGAGGCATCGCTCTGATGGCGCCACCGACCTCAAGATCTTCAGCCCCCCCAACAGCACCATCCCAGTTTTCAGCATTTTTGGATTGTCACGTTTGCCCTTCATCAGCTTCCCAATAACTCCCGAATTGGTGTCCACACTTAACTTAAACACCCGATTCGTGCAGAGTGTGGTGGAGGAGTATGATACACCAGGGCCAATTTTGGGACACGTCATTGTGGAAGCTAGTTTTGTAGGGAATGCTGGGGTTGCATTGTACACCAACTTTGAGACCAGTGATGCACTCGACATGGATGGGGGCTTCTACAATGTAGGCCTCTACGTTTACAATGCAACAACAACCATTGCAGTTTCACCTTACCCTTCTGCATAGTTAGCCAGCTTTGCATGTTGGGGGGGACAGCAGCTGTGCAAGGAACTACGACAGTGTTGAATGAGACGGTGACATTGACAGGATCTGTCAGCAATAGTGACATGATCTGTTACGTTCTCCTGCATTTAAAAAAGTGTGTTTCTAAATACCGGAGAAGTGGCAACCCGCAATCTCCCCCCACAGCAAAATTACCTGAAATTTATAAACTCTGTGATAGCTGTGGAAGGCATCACATGCCTGGATGCTTTGGAGCAGTGTCTGATAAGTTATTACGTGCTAGGCTGAGTCATGATGTGCATCTGTCTGAATAGTACAGACACAACACGTATGCGTACATGCATTGACAAGCAATGCATGAAATTTTGGGACTTCCTTTCAACTTGAGTTCATTCCTGCTTCCCTAGCCTGTTGTCCCTCGTTCCTTGACCAGGTGATTGATCCTATTTTAGCTTGGCAAGTTATGACAAATGTTGTCAATGAACAACTACTGTCACTATTGGAACTGGCCTGATGGACTCTCCAAAGGGTTCTATCCATTATTAAGTGCCTTCCAGTCTCAGGGATGGACTCATTACTTATGAGTAATTACTATTTATTTATAAATTATATATATCTTGTGCAGCTCCTCACGCTGCACCAACATGGGGCCGTTACTTGAGCGGCATCCTCATGCCTGATAGCTGATCGCCATTAGGCTCTAGATTTCTGTATAGCTGATGTTTAGGATAACTTGATTCCAACCATTGTTAGAACTTGGCAACTCGGCTTCATGTCTGGTGCCCATTCATGTATGTGTTCATGATTGTTGCTGACCAAGCCTCAAGGAAGATCGTGGTGCATGTATGTGTAAAAGGAACGGCCTTGTTGCATATCTTCTTTTAGATGTTGCCAACCAATGTATCATTTGGTTGTCTTCATGACTCCAGCAGACCGAATTCATCCTTCCTTATGGCTTACATTTAGGGAATGGGCTGCTACTTGTATTTGGTCTGTCAGGTTCGCTGCTGTTTTAGAGTACTTCTGGTGAATCAGAGTCACAGATTCAATGCTAATTGTGCTTTTGCTCAGCTCAAGACAGGTGAAACCTCAGAATAACTAGTCACAGACTGAGCAAAAGCACAGTTAGCATTGAATTTCAGAAGTCTGACAGAAGAGTTATGTTCGTTACCAGGGCATTTAATGCGCTTCGAGAATCACTTATGAGGTGTCGATGATGCTTCGTTATTGCAGGAGCACAGCTGGTCGGTTCGGAGCTTAAGTGATAACAGATTGTAGAGGCTGTGGAGCCTTTCATCACAGGAGCTCCTGCAACCGCGTGTGTCCCGTGCTAAACGCTGGACGAGGGATTAGGGTTTCAAAGAAATGCATGTAGAGGAGGGAACTTCGCCTAAAATTCGCATCTTGAATCCTTAAGCTTTGGACTTCGTTAAATCGCCGCTGTGTGTGTGTGTGTGTGTGTGTGTGTGTGTGTGTGTGTGTGTGCGTGTGTGTGTGCGTGTGCGTGTCAAAAACATCACAGAACGACAACAGTTATAACTGTAATTACCAAGCACCGTCTTGGATGATTTTTTTGTGGCACCTCTTCCTTCCCCGCCCCCCCTCCCCCCCCCCTCTCTCTCTATCTCTCTCTCTCTCTCTCTCTCTCTCTCTCTCTCTCTCTCTCTCTCTCTCTCTCTCTCTCTCTCTCTCTCTCTCTCTCTCTCTCTCTCTCCCCCTTCCCCCCTAAGCCACCTCTGTTCTCTCGTTTACTTTTGCTGGTATTAGTAAAGAATATTCCCTTGTCCTAACCGTGTTAAATTTTGTGTTGTTTCTTTCCTCTCTTTTCCCCTTTTCGTTATATTTCCCTTTGTTGTTGATCGCCGTTGAGCATGCGTTATCATAATGTATGTACATGACCCCTGCCGTCATATGTAGGATACATATATACACATGGATACACATGCATGTGTATGCATGGTTGCGGTTGGAATATGCTTCACATTTTATTCAATATGGACAAGTTTTTCAGCAAGGGTGCTATCAACAGGTCCTTGCATGTAATTACCTTATAAGGAGGCACTCCCATGGCCATGTGGATGCGTTTAACCCTGATACCAAAGGACTCTTAGCCATAGTTATGGACCGAAGGCTTCAATCCCGAATTCTTCCATGGTGCACTGCAAAGAAGAACGGTGGGCGTGCAGGGCATTGAGATAAAAGATGAAGCATGCCTGATTCGCAAACCACGTATCCTTCATCCAGGTACGCGGAAGCCAGGGGCAATGGACAGACCTGACGGTGAAGCAGGAGCAGGATAAGACAAGGAAATGGAACAGGAAAGAAGCAGAAAACGAAGGAATGGCAGGAAAAGAAGGGAAAGTATGCAACAAAAGACCAGCGCGAGTTCAGAGGTGGTTGCACGAGAGGGGGCCCCAGGGGAAAGAGAAAAAGACGATGGGGGCCTGGAGAGCGTGCGCGCGAATGCTCGCATTCGTTCCCAAGTACTGCACCCCGTCAAACCATAAGAACTACACCATCAAAAATTGCTATCTTATAGGCCTAAAACGTTAGGAGTCAGGGCTCACTCTTGGTTCTTTGCTGCTGGCTTTTCGTCATCCATAAATGTAACGTAGCTCGTTATGTCTGTCCATATGAAGTTGGCTCCCTCCACGTTTCCCTTTCCTTGCAGAGCCCACTGGCTTTCTACTTTAAAGAGAAAAGTGAATATATCACTCTCCTACTCTGAAGTCCCCGTGGGGGCTCTCCCTGGCTTTCCACTGGAAGAAGAAGAAGAAGGTTCTTGATGACCCTGCTCAGAAGGTTCTTGCTGACCAGGAGGTTCTTGATGACCCTGCTCGCTCGGATCGCGACCGTGCTGTGCTCCAATCTCTTACACAGCCGGGAGCGTCTGATTGGCTGCTGGCTCTCCCAGTTCCCCATTTGCAGCAAACCATGCCCCCAGAGTCGTTCCGCTGCCGCCTTCAATACCAGCTCTTGATCCCCATTTTCCACCCTGGCTCCCAATGCCCGTGCTGCTTGAGGGAGTTGGATGTCTGGGGCGACCACGCGGTCCACTGCACCTCAGGGGGGGATGTTGCCATTGTCGGCCGACATTACTCCGTTCGTAACGGCCTGGACGCTGTCCTTACCTCAGCTCGTCAGCGGGTCACCCGGGAACCCGCCTTTCCCACCCCTGTCCCTGGCCAGGAGCGCCGTCGCGCAGACCTCCGCCTCCATGCGTGGGAGGAGGGGCGTGACCTTTATATCGACATCGTTGGCTCTTCCCCACTCACAGTTGCCAACTTGCTGCACTTCGTGCCGGGTGGGGCCGCCGCGCGCGCTGCCCAAGACAAGCAGACCCGCTATGCTGTCTTGTTGTCGCGTCAGCAGCCGCCTGTGGCTTTCCAAGCCTTCGCTTTTGAAACATTGGGAGGGTTGCATGCTGATGCGCTGGCCTTGTTGCAGAGGCTCCAGGGGCTTTTGAACCAAGCCATCATTGCTCAAGAAGATGTGGAGGGATATTTTGTCATTCGTCGGGTCAGTTTCATCATTGCGGCGGCTGTGGGTCGCCAGCTGGCCGCTCGCCGGGTGTGACTCATAGCTTGACACATTGGGGGTTTGGGTCCTTGAACATTGGGCTGGTCTTTTTTACTCCACTCTTGTAAAGGAAGAAGAAGTTACATCTGTCCAGCCACGAGGGCATGATGAGATGTCCACAACACACACACAAGCCAAAACTAGGAAGAACTGACCACAAGAAGTGGCCAAGCGAAGAGCGAAGGCATAACTGAGCAAACGAAAAGGGGAGGGAAGGGGGATAGGGGGGGGGGGGCAGCCACAGACGTAGCTGCGGCCAAGTCACCGTAGCCGGCGTAAATCAGCACGAGCCTGGAATGCATCCGAGATAAAGGAGACGACCGCACGCAAGTCAGCGTGCCAAATGAACTGCCGAAGAGATCTAGAAGGACCCACAAACAAGTGGGGATAACGGTCCCGCACCGCAATAAGAGCGGGACAGTGAAAGACAAAGTGGTGTTCATCACCCACAGAGGAGCCACACATATCACACAGGCGCTGAAGGCGCGGAAGACGTTGTCTGCGGCCCATGTCAATAGGGAGGCCATGAACACCAAGACGAAACCTGAGAAAGAGCCGGACCTTGGCAACATCAAGAGACAGATAAAGGAGGCGGGAGCGCTGAGCCTTAGTGGGGCGCGCAAACCACCGCACATAAGTACATAGCTGGGGATCAGCAGGGGCTAACCGAGGGGAGACATGGAGAGAGGCCACAGGGAGGGTATTGGCCTGCCTAATGAGAGCTAAAAAGGTATCCATATCAACGGGCTGCGGGCGCTGACAATCAGCCGCATAAGGGTAACCTAAGCGGCGAAGGGCAGCGATAAAAGAACCCGCCCAGGACGGGGAACGAGGCGTTACGCCATAGTAGCATGAGTCCCTATGAATACGTGCATACAAGTGGTCGGCTGGGAGATCCACCAGAGAGTTCCAAAAAGTGACCACACGCTTGAACCAGATATGATGAAGGGGCCAAACGCCAACCTCAGCAAGGAGCACATCGGTGCGGACCGTTTGACGAACCCCAAGGATCATCTGTAACATAGTAAGAAAATCCTTTTCTAAATCCTTAGCGGAGGGCCGAGTGGAAGATGGGGAAAACACCCGTAGACCCCAAACCTCACACCCATATGAGCAGGCAGGCACCACACATGCTAAGAAGAGACGCAAGAGAATACCGATCGAGGTGGCACATTTGAGGTTACCATAACGCGTGCTAATAGTAGACCAGGCCCCCCACATCTTACCACGTAAATGGCCAAAGGTGGCCCCAATGCCTGAAGCCGTAGAAAGCATGACACCTAAATGACGAGCCTGGGTCACCTGAGGCAGGGGTTGACCCTCATACAGCACGGGAGGGGGGGCGTCCTTCGAGGGGGGGAAGACCATGGCATGGCACTTAGGAACACGCACCCGCATACGTGCGGACTGGCACCACTCTGAAGCAGCGGGGAGAAGGTGAGCCTGCAACTCCTCCAGGGACTTGGCCTGGAGTGTATAATCATCAGCATAACCTTGAATAGGGACACAACGACCATCCCGGGTGGCGGGTCCCACACCCGGACACCGAGCTTCAATATAACGAATCAGACCATCCGAATAAAGACCAAACAGAGTAGGACTTATAGGGGACCCTTGGAGGATACCGACCTGAGGCTTCAGGAGCTCCCCAGAGGTGCCCCCTACACATAAAGTGACTTGGGCATCTTCATATAAAGATTTAACAGCAGCCAAGAATTGGTCCGGTACCCCCACCCGAGTTAAGGCCTCCCAAAGAAGGGGGCGAGGAACCCGATCATAGGCTTTACTTAAATCTAAAGAGCATAAGAATAAGGGGTGATCTTTGGTAGCAAGGTCAATGAAGTGTTGGATCGCAAAAAGCTGATGCAATGTGGAGAAGCCCGGGCGGAACCCCGTTTGGGCCTGACAGCGCAACCCCTTGGATTCCACGTGCCGAATAAGCCTAGTGTTCAACAGGGTGGCGTACAGCCGCATGAAGGGTTCAGGGACAGCAAGAGGGCGGTAATTCGCCGGATCCAGAGCGTCCTTTGCCCCTGGTTTGAACACGGGGACCACCCGGGACACATTGAAATGAGGTGGAATTGTCCCCGCCTGAAACATAGCATTGACAATGGTTAACAGAATCGGTGCCAGGATATGGGCGTCCTGTCGGCCAGTTTGGGGGTCCGGGGGGCGTTGGGCAAATCGAAGAAATTCAGAGGGAAAACCCTGAAACCCAACACTCCTCCCTGTGTGCAAGGCACTAAGAGCATCCTCCATTTCCTGTAAGGTGAAGGGTTGGTTAAGCGATACGTCGGGTACGAGGGTGGTCGGATATTGTGGGTTCTGCAACCCAAAGCCGATGGTGTTACCATTCACAGATGATGGATGTCGAATGACATGATCACAATCACCGATTTAATGAGCATGCGGAAAGTTCTCAACACAGTTACGAACGCATGCCGAACATAAGGATGCGCAGGTGAGACACATAACAAGCTTGCTTGATAAGCAAGCTTGCTTGGAGAATACTCCATTGAATGTCTATTACAAAGGAAATGCATCGAGACGTGCAAATAAAGATATAAACTAAACGTGCACCACTTGACTAGTCTTACCTGCAACCCAAAGCCGATGGTGTTACCATTCACAGATGATGGATGTCGAATGACATGATCACAATCACCTGTACCAGTACTACTTGTCAATGCTTTGGGTTCAACAAATGATTAAAGACTAAGTGATACACGCTTCTCACTAGTCGGGGCTTACTGATTTAATGAGCATGCGGAAAGTTCTCAACACAGTTACGAACGCATGCCGAACATAAGGATGCGCAGGTGAGACACATAACAAGCTTGCTTGATAAGCAAGCTTGCTTGGAGAATACTCCATTGAATGTCTGACCTGCTGCCCCGATCACGAAGCCATAAACCAGACTTGTTGACCAATCTAATATACGCGTTAACGTCCACTTTTGGATAAAGGTTCGATTCTAGGCCAATCATCCAAGTCAATCGATTGAGCTCAGTCTCCCTTCACAATAGTAATGTGATCAAAGGAAGACTAATTGCCACCGACAGAGACCACTCTTATCAAGAGATTGCTTGATCAGATTTCTTAAGTACCAACCAACTCCCATGAAAGCAATTGCAATCTCCATCTACTAGCCGCAAGTATCTATAAGCCACACACAGCTACTAGCCACATTTAACTAACGACAACAAAGGACATAAAGCTAAGGATCTGAATAGCATGAACCTGTACAAATAACAAGTACCACGTGATCTGTAGTTCGACTAGAGTCATAGGAATAAACAGCTTGCACCTAAGCAACTGGTCCCCTGAGACCTAATCTCATCATAGGTATAGGAAACATAGTCAATGCCTATTGCATTCGACAAAGCAATACACAAGTCATTACATCCAAGTATGACTTCAACTCAATAACAGTCAATTGCTCACTGTATGCGCGTGCAAATGCATATGCATGCTTAATACGATTGTAAAAACCATATACCGAGAACATGAAGTATCAACCTATGAAGTATCATCGAGTTTATGATTAACAACCATATCCAATAGTGTCCCATAGCACCTTATTGACATCTTCTTTGGAACAATTATGGTTGTGTGATTACACAACACAATTAACGTATTTTAAGATTAAGAGTTGTAGTAAGTGTGCCAACACAATATGAACCAGTTCACCCATGAAATCGCAATGATAATCCATATCATGATCATTCATAGATTATCTGTAGGTGAATCATGGTTCATATCCAACAATCTTCCCCTTTGGCACATTTGCTCAACTTGCAAAGTAGGCACGTTCCTCGAAACTATGAAGCATATACAATGAACATTAATCCCTTACTCGATTGAGTACATGTCCGTAAATCTCATAATGAAATTTACGTGCAAGATCCATATATGTGTTTGGGCAATCACTGACCTGATATCTGAATACAATTAAGAATTATACCTCCGGACGTATACTTCTTCTGAGCAATCACTGCCTAGATACGCAAGTGCTCAAGCACTCAATCGTAGGACAATAACTGCCTAGATTAAACTCCACACAAGTACAACGTCAGCTGAGCTGATAAGCAGATGTAAACGCAAACAAGCGCAGATATAGCACATATAGGCGAAGAGACAAGCGTAAAGAAGACGCCCAGAGACACGCGCCGAGAAGACGCGCCCAGAGAGGACGGGCAGAGTAGAGGCGCAGGGACAAGCCCAGACACACGCGCCGAGAAGACTCGCCCAGAGAGGACGGGCAGAGAAGACGCGCAGAGACAAGCCCAGACACACGCGCCGAGTAGACGCGCCCAGAGAGGACGGGCAGAGAAGACGCGCAGAGAGAAGCCCAGAAACACGCGCCAAGAAGACGCGCCCAGAGAGGACGGGCAGAGAAGACGCGCAGAGAGAAGCCCAGAAACACGCGCCAAGAAGACGCGCCCAGAGAGGACGGGCAGAGAAGACGCGCAGAGAGAAGCCCAGACACACGCGCCGAGAAGACGCGCCCAGAGAGGACGGGCATAGAAGACGCGCAGAGACAAGCCCAGACACACGCGCCGTGAAGACGCGCCCAGAGAGGACGGGCAGAGAAGACGCGCAGAGAGAAGCCCAGAAACACGCGCCAAGAAGACGCGCCCAGAGAGGACGGGCAGAGAAGACGCGCAGAGAGAAGCCCAGAAACACGCGCCAAGAAGACGCGCCCAGAGAGGACGGGCAGAGAAGACGCGCAGAGAGAAGCCCAGAAACACGCGCCAAGAAGACGCGCCCAGAGAGGACGGGCAGAGAAGACGCGCAGAGAGAAGCCCAGACACACGCGCCGAGAAGACGCGCCCAGAGAGGACGGGCATAGAAGACGCGCAGAGACAAGCCCAGACACACGCGCCGTGAAGACGCGCCCAGAGAGGACGGGCATAGAAGATGCGATGAGATATGCTCAGAGACACGTGCCGGGAAGACGCGCAGAGAAGACGGGCAGAGAAGACGCTCAGAGACATAAGCATAGAAATGCGCCTCAGCTGAGTAGATAAACATAGGTATGCAGCAATAGGACTACACCCCAGCTTGAGGTGACAAATTGGTGCCGGATCTCTATGATCCAATATACTAATATTCTCAAGATAATGCAACACCACTATGGTGCTCATAGGAGACTAATCAATGCATTCATGCATCATATGATAACCATAGGCCAAGTTTTAGTGCTCACGCACCTCAAGGAAATAACTTCCCCTGCTTCATTGCTTCCCCTCAAACAAGTAACACCTTAGGACTTTTCACGCTTTGTCTAGTGCTACCACTAACTCTTCCGCTGAGTAATCTATATATACCACTAACTCTTCCGCTGAGTAATCTATATATACCACTAACTCTTCCGCTGAGTAGTAGTACAAACAAACGACTTAAGGGATCTCCGCTTATTATCAGCAAAGCGGATACCCAAGAGTACACGATCACCGTGCACAAGACCCACGACACCGTGCACAAGCGGGATGGGATACTCTCCATTTGCTCACACACAACGAAATGACATGCTAAAAGCATTTATGCTAATGTCACTTTAATTCACAAGTCTTTGATAGACATGAGTGCGGAACATCGTTCCATGATCAACTCTTGTAATATCAAACCGTATCTCAACAACATCAAGCTCCAGTACCATAAACAACAAGCATATCATGCACCAAACTGCAATGCACTCTAATTTAAAAGGCTCTACTATGCATGAACTCATGTAACCAGTAGATGACTTAACAACGATAACATACACATATAGGATCCGTATAGGACACATATAGGTCCGGTCTACTCACGCACTCTACAGAGCGAGGTGTATTAACTTGCTTCCCCTTAAATCTTGGGAAAATACAACACACAAAGCAATGCCTAAATGCTTAAAGATCAAGGCTCAAGTGATCATAAACAAAATACCAGCCAATAACCATGGATAACATAAGATTCCACTGTAAACCGCTTGAAGATTCGAGTCATGGATCTATCGGAGTATCGGATAGTACCTCGATCGACAAAATTCATTAGTCGACTCGACACGGAGTCTCAATCCTAAAAGCGAGTGTCTACCACTCGATCCCACTCGACTCGAACCGTAGAACCAGACATCGACGCGCAGTCTCTCATTACCGTGTGACAACCAGACCTGACGCGTTTTTATGTCAGTGAGGCTGCAGAGCCTTCCTGAGCTTCCCTGAACCAGGGACGACCACTCAAGACACACAGCATACTCCAGACCTATTTTAAAATTATATCTAATGCGATGAAATGCCTAAAGATCACTGAACATGGGTATTTAAGGGTAGACGAGCAAAAGGCGCAAGAGACGCAACGATGTGGGCAAACACTGAACCATCCAGAGCTCATTCCAGTTTCAACCGAAACTTAAATAACTTGGCCTAATATTGCATACTAATAAGAAGTACATTAGAGAAAATTCCCAGCCCTTCTCTATGGGCTGCATTTCCTCAACTACCCTTTATAAAGGTTCATTATCCTTGGCAGATGTTTATCTGACTCCAGGGAGTACACAGCCACTGAACATCAGTGACCCTCTCCTTCATCATATCACTGCTCATCAGAAAGATTATTTAATGTCAAAGAAAGATATATGTCAGGTAGCATTGAAGGAATCAGCCAATCATCAATCAGGACCCTCTTCATGCAATCTGCATTTCACAAATCAAACACTAAGCTCCTACCAAAGAGCTAATATTATCAGTATTTTTTTGTCATCATTACCAGAAACCAAAGTACATGACTGGAGGAACCAAATATGGATTTCCTCCCTATGTTCCATAGTTTTCCCCAAGTTTTAGGAACCCTCCTCAACTCATGTAAGGTAAAAAAACCAGGCCCTCTTGGAGATCCACTATCATGTCCAACAGCAATTATTAACAACCTTAGCCAAACACTATTACTAATTGATGATAATCCCTTGGTATTTGTACCAACATTGGCTTAAACTCACACTCATGCAAGAACCAACATATATATATTGAAGTGTAAACTTCTACAAGAGCCACAAGTGTGAAGTGAAGAATGTCAACCCAAGGTCTTCGGGTAATTTAGGCTCCAAGATCTTGGTCTAGACCTGCCTCAAGCACAAGGTCAAAGACAAGGCCATCTTTGTGTGTACATTCTCATTGAGCATTGTCATTTACTATTGCAAGTAGCTCATGCTCTTGTATATCACACAACACATTCTCCCAGTCTGAAGACACCTTGAATAGACCTTCACTTGAGCTAGAATTAATTTACACATTAAGGGAAAGAGCATATCTGCCTCACTTGGCCTTCATCAAATAGAGATAACATATTCCCATCATTGCAAAGACTACCTAAGTCAGAACCGCTAATCAAATTGCTCAATTATAGCAAATCTTAAACTAATTGCCCAAAGGTAAGACAACCATTGTCACTTATCGGGAAGGATGCGGAAACGGATACGTGGTAAGCGGCTTCAAAGATGCAATTACAGGATCTCAAATATCAGCCGCTACCTTTTCGATGCCATTATGACTGTAAATAATGGTTGAAATTTCATTCATGCTTCGTATGCAAGAATGAGGAACACGGCGTGGCTGCCGATGGCGAAGCGATGGAGAGAGGCACTCTGCCTCATTATCCGCCATAATTTTGCGAGATGGGAATACTTTGGCCTTTAGTAGCTTGCCAAATCGACGAGTCAAAAGGAGGCCTGAACCTCCGATGTTGATGACGACGTGCTCCAGCCGAAGACCGCCCAAGGCGGTGGGCCCATAACCATTGTGGGTTCTGCAACCCAAAGCCGATGGTGTTACCATTCACAGATGATGGATGTCGAATGACATGATCACAATCACCGATTTAATGAGCATGCGGAAAGTTCTCAACACAGTTACGAACGCATGCCGAACATAAGGATGCGCAGGTGAGACACATAACAAGCTTGCTTGATAAGCAAGCTTGCTTGGAGAATACTCCATTGAATGTCTATTACAAAGGAAATGCATCGAGACGTGCAAATAAAGATATAAACTAAACGTGCACCACTTGACTAGTCTTACCTGCAACCCAAAGCCGATGGTGTTACCATTCACAGATGATGGATGTCGAATGACATGATCACAATCACCTGTACCAGTACTACTTGTCAATGCTTTGGGTTCAACAAATGATTAAAGACTAAGTGATACACGCTTCTCACTAGTCGGGGCTTACCGATTTAATGAGCATGCGGAAAGTTCTCAACACAGTTACGAACGCATGCCGAACATAAGGATGCGCAGGTGAGACACATAACAAGCTTGCTTGATAAGCAAGCTTGCTTGGAGAATACTCCATTGAATGTCTGACCTGCTGCCCCGATCACGAAGCCATAAACCAGACTTGTTGACCAATCTAATATACGCGTTAACGTCCACTTTTGGATAAAGGTTCGATTCTAGGCCAATCATCCAAGTCAATCGATTGAGCTCAGTCTCCCTTCACAATAGTAATGTGATCAAAGGAAGACTAATTGCCACCGACAGAGACCACTCTTATCAAGAGATTGCTTGATCAGATTTCTTAAGTACCAACCAACTCCCATGAAAGCAATTGCAATCTCCATCTACTAGCCGCAAGTATCTATAAGCCACACACAGCTACTAGCCACATTTAACTAACGACAACAAAGGACATAAAGCTAAGGATCTGAATAGCATGAACCTGTACAAATAACAAGTACCACGTGATCTGTAGTTCGACTAGAGTCATAAGAATAAACAGCTTGCACCTAAGCAACTGGTCCCCTGAGACCTAATCTCATCATAGGTATAGGAAACATAGTCAATGCCTATTGCATTCGACAAAGCAATACACAAGTCATTACATCCAAGTATGACTTCAACTCAATAACAGTCAATTGCTCACTGTATGCGCGTGCAAATGCATATGCATGCTTAATACGATTGTAAAAACCATATACCGAGAACATGAAGTATCAACCTATGAAGTATCATCGAGTTTATGATTAACAACCATATCCAATAGTGTCCCATAGCACCTTATTGACATCTTCTTTGGAACAATTATGGTTGTGTGATTACACAACACAATTAACGTATTTTAAGATTAAGAGTTGTAGTAAGTGTGCCAACACAATATGAACCAGTTCACCCATGAAATCGCAATGATAATCCATATCATGATCATTCATAGATTATCTGTAGGTGAATCATGGTTCATATCCAACAGATATGCCACTTCCGACAAGGGCATAAGGGGTTCGTCCGGGGTGTCAATATCCCCCCGAGTGAACTCAGACATGAAAGTGTTCCAAACCTCATGGTCATGTAAGGGCAAGGGCAAAGAAGGGGGATGGCCACGGAAGGTCCGCCAAAACTGACGAGGGCAGGTATGAAAGAGAGCAACACACTCTTCTAACTGGGACATGAGCCACGCCCGTTTACGGGATCGCACATAAGAGTGGTAGTGCCGCTCGAGTCCACGTACCAAGGGGGCAGAAAACCCGTGGAGGCGACCAGCCCGCCGCCAGTCCCGCTTGAGTCTAACACATTCCTGGTCATAAAACGGCTGATGGGGGCGAGTCCTAGCCTGAGAACCTAACCGAACAGTATGCAGCCGCATGTCTGCAGCGTGAGCAGCATCGCCTAAAACCCCGGATAAGGTATGTAGCGCTTGCTCCACATGCCCAGCCAACGCTAAGTCAGCACAACGACCCAAGGCGGGAGCAGCAAGCTCCAAGTGACGCACATAATCTACACGACAACCCCCTTTCCAATGGACTTGTCGCAGGGGCAACCCAAAATGCGAACTGTCAGAAATAGCAGCACAACGCATGGGTAAGGCAAAGGAGGTGGTGATACTATAATGGTCAGAACCCTTCAACTCAGTGGCGACCGTAACAGACTGGATACAGGCATGGAGAGACGAGGAAACCAAAATATGGTCTGGCCTAGTCGCAGAGGTACGGGCGGTGGCCCTATAGGTGGGAGGAGCATGCAAGTCACCTGAGACACAGCCTGTACAAATAACTAACGCAGTCTGATCAGCCAATTTGACAAGTTGGCGGCCACTAGTATCTTGACCACAGAAGCGGCCTAAATCGGCCGAAGAAGATGTGGAAACAGATGCAATGTGTCCATTGAAGTCACCCCCCACAAAGACACAACCGTCCAGGGATGACAAAACACCATAGAGCTCATTGTAACGAGCGGCGAGAGGGACAGGCTGAAGTAACGGAGACCCAGAGGGGGGGATATAGACATTGCCCAAGTAGACGGGGGGATGGGTGCCATGCATGAACCGTAAAGATACCCAGAGTGAGGAGGACGTGTGTGCCCACAGCTGAGCACTATATAATGAACTAACCTTAACTGCAATAAGCAAACCATAGCCTTTCTTTTCATGAGAAACCTCAGGTGGAGAACAAAAAAGCTGATAGCCCCTGAAAAGGTTGGGGTCAATGTATTTCTGTTGTGTCTCTTGCAACAGTACTACATCGAACGCAGGAAAGAAACGATCATAGTCATGGAGCTCATATTTAGACTCGGATAATCCACGGACATTCCAAGTAAGAATAGAGAGAGGGACTTGGCCAACAGATCCCTAAGCACACATAGGAGATGGACCCGCAGCCCCAGAGGAGGTAGAGGGGGTCAGGCCCGCAGCTGGGGAGGAGGTGGGAGCAGGAGCGGCAGTAGGAGCAGCATGAGCAGGAGCAGCAGGAGCACCCACTGGCACCTTGAGAGGAGCTCCCCCCGCCTTTACTTTGAACAATTGGTCTCCTCGCCAAAAAGTGATGCAGCCCTCCCCCCGCAGTGTGTGGACTTCGGGTTGGCGACGCATACGCGCGGTCTTCTGCTGTGGGGTAAGGTCATCATCCATGGTGACGTTGAACTGGCGACGGAGGTCCTTGGCTTTTTTATAAGCCGCGTGCTTTGCTGCAACGGAAGTAAATTTTATGAGCACAGGGCGAGGGCGTGGAGCAGTGGGGGAATGCTTCCCCAGACGAAGAGTTTCGTAGATCGAAGGAGCGCCAAGTAGGGTCTTAACTTCAGCAAGATGCTTCTCCCCCAAACTCTCCGCAACCCCGAAAAGGATTGCATGTGGAGAGCGGAATTTTCTCTCCAGAGTTTCAATGGAGAGGAGGCAGTGATTCACGTTGTTGTCGATGGCCTCATAGGTGGCCCTCACTGTCTCATCAACAGTACCCACGCGAGTCGCGACCTTGCTGTCAACCTTTGCATCAAGAATGGAATCAATATTGGAGCCCAAAAATGTGAACTGCTCCTCGATAGTGCCTACCCTGCTGGCCAATTGTCCGATCTCGGTTTTTAGCGGCTCCACTGCAGCCGCTACGGTCACCTCAATGGTGGCCTTCAAAGTATCCACAACTTTCTCGCTCATTTGCGCAACAAGAGATGGCAAAAACTTCTGCAAGGCAGTGAGGACGGTGGTCTCAAGGGGATCATCGGGAGTCGGACTTTCGGAACGTGGGCGTGTCTCGCCAGAATTAATGAAAGTAGACAAGATATTCATGGCTTTGTCAAAGACTCGCAACTCCGACTGCTAGTTCAAGTTCCCACGAATTTTAAGTTTTAAGTGGAAGTACTTTTCCTCTGAATGGCGATTCGGGGATATCGATGCTATCGAATCTGCTGCGGGAATCAGGGCTTCAAAATTCCTCTATCTACTCCTGGACCAATTGTCCGCTCGAGCATCAGGCTCCCTGCGTCAGCCACGTCAGTCTATAGGGGATCGGGAACCCGGAATACACTCCCCTCATCTGGGCTGTTTGGTGTGATCGCGACGACTGCGCCACGTCCGCCCTACTGCTGTGCAAAAAGTCAGTTGCAACCGGAAGTCCTTAGCATTTCCCAGGATAGCAAAAGAACTAAGTGTAAGGAGTGCGTGCAGCAGTTTATAAGTGATGGATAGCGTCTTGCATGGAACGATGCCTGCTACGTGCCAACTGTGTCCTCCGGCGGCACGGCCATTACGCAGTGGTACGACAATTGGTTTGGCAAACGGTAGTTTTCTTTAGCATCGGTACTCATGCATGAATGTACATCCATCTCATTAAAGATGCATTTGGACGTTGGATTGCGGAGTATTTGAACCTCGTGAAGCAGAGGGTCCTGGTATTGTGTTGGAAACAACCTCAATGACAATTAAAACACACCAAAAATGTATGTAGCTTTAAACTACGAGGTGGCTACCACAATCTTGTACATGTTTTCAGGAGTGGCATTTTTAACTTGGAAGCATGGTCCTTTGTTTGAAGTGTTCCAGGTGGTTAAGTAATGTCCATTGATGGGGTGGATATCTTTTTGGCAATGAAAGTGTTGGATGGTTACGATGATAGTAAGAGGCTATTGATGGTAGGGCGTCCCTTCGCGACAGCCTCTCTGAGAGGAACTGGACGGCGAGTTTGGCGCACAATGCCGTCAGTTTCCTGCCACGCTGAAGAAGAGGCCGCAAGCTCAAGCAGAAGCTTATCTCGGAGAATAATTCTCAACACTGGGGCTGGATTAGCAGCCTGGACTGCCTTGCAAAGTGTTTCTGCTCCAGGGGGAAAGGCGTATGTGGTGTCCCCAGAATGGGAACAAGTCGCCCTTCCAGTGGACCCTGGCGTTGTGCTTCTGGATATTGGCTTCACTGGCACCAACCCCAATCATGGTACTTCCTGACACTGGACTCTGGGAACATTCGCGATGTGTCAGTGCCATGGTTATCTAATGCGAAGAAGAGGGGTGGGGAGCGGGGAGGGGAGAGGGGCAACATTGTGCTTTTTTCTGCAGCGCCCCTTGTGGTTAAAGAAAAATTTGTAGTTTGCACATACTGCATGTGTTGCACGCATGCATGCTTTTTGTTCTTGTGCTTGTGTGCTGCAGAGCCTGCTCCCTGGCGAGTGACCTCCCTGGCAATTGACGGTTGGGAGGTCAAGCTCGCACCATGCCGTTGAATTGACGGTTGGGAGGGCAAGCTCGCACCATGTTGTTACACGGTCTCAAAAATGCTCGGTGCAAACCTTATGTCCACTTCATTCTGTGCACGGATGAATGTGCATGCACAGAGCAGCTTCTCTCAAAGCAATTGAGCCATACTCAGCCAAGGCATGCGGTCCAAACTTGCTCCCCATATCAATCTGCTAGTGCTACAGCGCAGACGTCCTTGTGTGGAAGAGGGAGAGCCAACTTTGCTGGCGTCTTCCCCCGGCACGGTACCATGCTTTTGAGCTGCGAGTCTGTGAGTTGCTCATTGCTCTTTACAGACTAGCTTCCGAGGTGTGTGTCCCAACAAGCCTTTCGGGGGGACTGCGGGTCCTGACGCAACCCCCTACAACTCGCAGGCTTCCTGCTGGGCAGCCGACAAACGCTGCTGGAGACCAAGGACGGGGGCCGCTCCTGGGAGCCCCGCAAGATCAAAGCGGCAGAGGACGAGGGCTTCAACTACCGCTTCACCTCCATCAGCTTTGCGGGGGACGAGGGCTGGATCGTGGGCAAGCCTGCCATTCTCCTGCACACCACGGACGGTGGCGCCAACTGGGAGCGCATCCCCCTCTCCGCTAAGCTGCCGGGCAACCCCGTCATGGTTTATGCCACCCCGGGCAAGGCAGGCAATGCTGAGATGACCACAGATCAGGTGTGCCTTCTCCTGTCATGACTCATTTCATTTCACTTAGTTTATTTCATTTCATTTTTCCTTTTGATGGATCACAAAAGCGGCTTCACCTGATTTTAAGTCGCTCCTCCGAACGTAGTTCCTGTGTCTGCTAGGCTCCACCTCAGTCCTAACTAGCTCCACCTATTCCTATGTGTTCCCTCTCAAGCTTCTCAGACCTTGAGAGGTCGCACGTAAGTCCTGAATCCAACGTGGCTTCATCTAAGTCCTGAGTTTAGCTGGCTCCACCTAGTCATGAGTCTGGCATGTTTTCTCCTGAGTCTTACCGTGCTAAGTCGTACAGTCGCAAGTGGCCCCGCCAGAGTCCCGAGTCCCAAGTGTCATTAGTCTGCAAGTCGTGAGAGGCTCCAGGGTTCTTAATGGGGTCGCATCCACCCAGCCTTCTAAATGGGGTCGCATCAGCCATTTTATGCCAGACGAGGTTCAAAGCTCGAGTGGCCAGAATGGCCGTATACGGCCAAAAAGAGAAACTTTGGCTCCACCTAGTTCCTGAGTCTCAAGTGTTTCCACCTCTTTTAGTCGTAATGTCCAAATTTGGCTCCAGCTATGTCCTGAATTACTGGAAGAGCTCCACTCAAGCATTGATTCCTAAGTGGCTCCATCCAAGTCCTCCCAGGGATTTCCGCAAAGCGCACTTGGCGGTGCATGTGGGCCTCTCGTGCTCTTCCATTGGCTTCCACATATACATCATGCTGGAAGGTAGAGTTAATCCTGGATGGGTGAGCAGTACGCGTTTCCTGTCAGCATGATAAGATGTGCGCCGAGTGTTGGCAAGTTGATCGGAAGGCCTGGGACTGGCTGGCTGCAGATTCACCCTACACCCCTGTGATCCGAATTTATGAGTTGAGTGCGGTCTGTTCTGGTGTAAATAACAGTAAGGCGGGACGTGTCCCTCAATGCAAAACAGTGCAAAAGAGCAGACAAATGCCTCACATGCCCACTGGGTGGTTCTGCTCATAGGTCCGAACGATGATATACATGTTTTTACAGTTGCCAATTGTGATGTGCACTTCACCAAAATCTGCCGTGAGGGTAGTGGCTCATACCCTGTTCCTTAAAACTGGATGCTGCCCCCCTCCCCCCCCCCCCCATTCTCCTTTCTGTTCTCCCCCCCCTCCGCGGGGGGGGGGGGGGGGTGACGCCATAGAGTCCTCCCCCCCCCCCCCCCTCAGGGCTTTGATTTACAGCAAATGGCATGTGGCACCCTGAAGACAACCTCTCTTGAACACCTGTTTTATAGGCAGATAAGGTGTGTTGCAGCTCTCCAACATTAGGATGTGCGGTTTGTGTGCAGCACCTAGCCAGGCCTGTTATCACCATTGTCTGTTGACAGATGTACGCAAGAGGAAAAGAGGCTGTTGACTTGACAGATGTGCGCAAGAACCGAAAAAGGTCAGTTCGACAAGATCTTTTATGTTGAAGATCTTCTTAGTGGCTGCGATTGGAGTGTGGCTTCTGCAGGGGGCCGTGTACGTGACAGACAATGCCGCTTACACCTGGACGGCGGCAGTGCAGGAGACTGTAGATGCCACCCTCAATCGCACAGTCTCCAGTGGTCGGTTCCTCTTTTGACGTTATTGTTACGCACGTGGTACCCATGTGATACAGTGGGAACTTCCACTGTTCCGCTTTTCCGGCCTAACTATTCAATAGTGTAGCGAAGTAAATGCATGTGCATGTGCATGACTACGCTTGCATGGCCATTTGCATTCAGACTGCCAGCGATGACTAATGCCGACTGCTTACATTATCAATCACCATGCTTGGCCCTCTCGTCAAACCCTGTTCGACTGCTTGCATCCTCATCTTGTCTGCCCTCAAACCCTAATCATCGGCTTAATAACCGTCACTCACGTGTGTTCCCGGTTCGCACAATGTCATGGCCACTGAAATAATGTAATGTCATGGGCCACTGAATCGCATAATGGCATGGGCACTGATAACAACCGTGTCATGTGGCACAAGCCTGTCTCAGCTCAAGTGTGGATTCCCCCCCCCCCGGGGGGGGTCCATGTTTGGCATGTGTGGGGCGATTGGTTAGACAGATTCACACTCTGCAAGTGTGGTCTGGGTCTGTCAGAAAGACTCAAACTCTGCGAGTGTGATTTTGATCGTTTGGAGGGATGCATACTCGGCACGTGTGGTGTCCTCCGGCTTGCATCCAGATGTGGGCTGACGCATCTTCACTCTGCAGGCATCAGCGGGGCCCTCCTAGTATGATGGAGCATTTTCTATGCTGCTGACACACTTTCACTCTGCAGGCATTAGCGGGGCCTCCTACTATGAAGGAACGTTCTCTAACGTAGCGCGGAGCAAGGAGGGCGTGTACGTGGCAGTGTCTTCCCGAGGAAACTTCTACATGACCTGGTCCCCCGGCCAGACATACTGGCAGCCCCACAACCGGCCCACGTGAGTGCTCACTTGCAAAACCAGAAGCCCCCCCCCCCCCCCCCCCCGGGGAAGGGGACGAGATAGGGAAGGATGGGAAGTATGAAGGAAATCTGAAGGCAGGAGTCTGAAGCATATTTGCCTTCTGGAACAAATCATGGCACGCAAGCCTGCAGGTTCAATGGGAGCATCTGTGTTGATGACCCTTTGGTCTCTAACAGATTCGCACCGCAAAGTGGCTCAAAGTTATCCCACCCACATGGCTTTCTGCAGATCAGATGCAGGCCGTATGTCAATCCCGTTGCCGATGTACTTAGAATAAAACTTATAATGGGTTTCACCACCATCATGCATCGTTGCTGAGACACAATGTAGGATGTGGAACGTGTCTCAGTCCAAGAGAATAACATATCAACTTCACCATGTGAACAGGGTACGCTTTCGGGCGGCAGCCCAGGTTTGGTTCTAATGCAATTTCAGAAACCCGACGGGGTCTTAGTGTATGCAAGTGTGCATCCTTTTATGGTACGTAAGCTGCTGTTGAATGCAGCTCACTTGAATAGTGCGTGCGCGCGCGCGCGCGCGCGTGTGTGTGTGTGTGTGTGTGTGTGTGTGTGTGTGTGTGTGTGTGTGTGTGTGTGTGTGTGTGTGTGTGTGTGTGTGTGTGTGTGTGTGTGTGTGCACGCGCGCGCGTGTGAGAGAAACCGGGGGCGGGCTTCAGTGGAACTAAACAGGGAGGGAGTGAGCGGGAGCGGGGGGAGGGGAGGGGGAGTTATGGGGGTGGAATAGGGGTTGAACAGCGGGAGGGAGGTGTGTGTGTGTGTGTGTGTGTGCGCGCGCGCGCGCGCGTGTCTGCGTGCGTGCGGTCGCGCGTATGGGTGTGGGTGTGGGACAGCCTCGTACTAACAGTTCGGGGGGCCTGCCAGGGCGCGGCGGGTGCAAAACATGGGCTGGACTCCTGACAACAAGCTGTGGTTAGCTACACGTGGTGGTGACGTTTTCTTTGGAGATGTGTCAACAGAGAAGTTCGACCAAGCCAAGCTGGGATCTCGGGGTTTTGGCATCCTGGACGTCGGGTACCGGCCTCCTGCCCGCCTCCCATTTATGCTTGCAAACCACCTGTGGCACCTGCCTGATTTTGGTGTTGTATCTCATTGCATCTCATTGCAGCAACCAAGAAGCCTTGCAAAGGTCCAAATGAGACAGCAAACCAGAGGGGAAGGGGGGGGGGGGGACGTGCCGTGCTCCAAATTGCCTGATGGGGTGAAATTATGTCGAATTATTGGATGAAAACTATGGCGCCTTCGTATACCTGTGCCAGGAGAGCTAGGCGTGCATGCGCGTGCGCTCACATTCTTCAAACCAGCAAGCGCTAAATCGACTCAGGGGAGGATTCCGTTGAGGTAGAGGCAAGCAAGGTTTTCAGTGAACTTATCTTTGAAATTCGATAGGCCCCAGTTCGTCACGTGTTGCTTGCGATGGACCAGACCATCTTCTGTGCATAGCAAGCGCCTCACCGCACTTCTGCCACGCTGGCACCGTCTTGCGGTTCACAACAACGTTTGTCGATTCCAGTGGTTCTGGAAGAATTTCGATCTTTGTCAACGTTGTGAAAATGTCAATGGTTCTTGACGCTGCCAAAATGTCAACACGTCCATGGTGGTTCGTAGGATATATGCTTCAGATTTTGATCCAAAATGTCCAGTGAAGGAGGTACCCACGTGTGGCTGGGGCCCTCTTGTGAAGGGGCCGGAATCAGCGCCTTTTGCTGCCGCAGGTTCAAGGATGGATCAGTCGGGTTTGCCTGCGGAGGGAGTGGCAGCCTGTTCAGAACAGAGGATGGTGGCAAAACCTGGAGGCGGGACCGAGGTACGGATGGAGTGGCAGGCAACCTGTACGCCATCAAGTTCAACAATAATGAGACTGGCTTCATCCTCGGCAATGACGGCATCCTTCTCAGATCCATTGCATGAGCTGCTGTTCATCTCATGGCCATTGCATGAGCTAGTGTCAATCGCATGTCCATTGCATGAGCTAGTGTTCATCCCCTTTGGATGTAGCCTGGCCATGTAGGTGGGCTTCCAAGGGCTGCTCATGAGTCATGCCCCAATTTGCGTTCATTGTGTTCTTGTGGTGTGACATTTGGCCGTTCGGGGTGGCACTGGGTTATTTGTACACTTTTGGATATTGGGAGAGATGAAAAAAGAGCAGAACCACACGGTAGGCTCTGTTTTTTAAAATCGTGCTTGCGACATTCACGGACAGTAGTTTTGTGTGGAGGTACACGGCAAGCGATTCTGGATGGCTCTCAGGGGGGTTGCGGGATAAGGGCGTCACATGTTGATGACAATGTGCCTGCTGTGTCCAGGCTTGCAATGACTCTGAAAGATGAAAGCGAAGCATGGCGGCAGCCTAATTTCCAAAGTTTAACGTGAATTGGATTGGATTGAACATGGCATGTTGATGATTGCAGGGTCACGTCATAACTCAAGTGGCCGGGCTTTCAGTGCCTATGTGCAAAGCTTATGCAAAAGCGTAGGTGCATTTTTGATCATGATACTTGCTGCCGTGCGATTGAGGTACTGTGTTGTCAGGTCGGTGTGTAATTTGGAGAATCTTTCGCATGAACCTTCTCCCTTCGGAACTGTTGTAGCTATGGAGGATATTTTACATGAGGTTAAAGGTTCTCGTACCTGTGCGGCCTCTTGGGCTGGCAGGAGGTTGAGGCAGAGGAGGCGAGAAGACGTATATAACCCTGACGTTTTGTTTGACCGGGTGGACTTGGGCAGAACATAGGAGTTGCTTCGTGTCCCTTTTTGGCTTGTGGTGCAAGGTAATGCCATGTGCGGAAAAGAATTCGAGGCCACATGTTCACCTCTAGTGGCGTCTGGTCGATGGTCTGGGTTAAATTTGTTTTAAGCACCAGTCAGCGCAAAAAACCCTCGGTCATTTAAAACTACAATGTTCCACGCAGAAAGAGTCTTGTGGCCATGTCCAAACCTTTGAACGGGTGTACTTCAGTCAAGGGATATGCTACAGGTACCGCATGAGATATACATGATCATGTACATCTGACCTATACACACGGCACTCCCTAAAACCATCGCTGATGGGTTCACGAACAGGTATTCTCTTAACATCATGTGTGGATGCCTCTCACCGAAAAGTCAACTGTCAATAACCTCTCACCAAGAAGTTTACTGTCAACAGCAGTCTCGCAATAAGTGCATGTGACCAGAGCACCCGCCGCAGTGGAATGTATGTTTCCGCAATATGTGGAGGATTGAGAAGATGCAGGATTCCAAACAAACACCACTTCTGCAATTACCAGATCAAGTGCATGCATGCATGCATGGAGGATAGGATCTACAATTACTTAACCAGGGGCCTTCACCCATGTACAGGAGACTCCACAACTAGACTGCCTCATGAAAGGATAGACTGGAAGTGCTTGGATGAAATCCATGAGACCCCTTGCCAGGGATTCCATGTGTGGCCACAGAAATTTTGCACAACAATGATGATGGCATGTGCAGCTCATAGTCAGACTGGGAGACGATTTGGATAATGTAAATCCTACACGAAGTACACAAACTCCGGCGTGGGTCGGAACATGATGCCGCCCACCACCCAAGTTCACATTGGGAGGTGGTAGCGGAAGACAGAGGTTACATCCTACACCACAGTTTGATGCCATGTACTGCGATGTTACAAAGTTACACTGTACTTGCACCCCGCTCCCAATGTTTACTAACAAGGCTGGACGGCACGATAACTGACAACTACTATCAAATGTTGCTGCGAGAAAATTCAAATGTTCCAAATGCTACCCAATGTGAATGTCACAGAGGGGTAGTCCTTGAATTCTATGAAACATTTTTAATTTCAAGAAATGCATGCTTGAAAATTATCCACCATCAAACATTGTCTATTCAGTGACAATGATCTTGCCCTGCATGGAGCCGATGTGCGGTTGGCAGTAGTATTCATATACTCCAGGCTTCGTGAATGTGGAAGAAACAGACTCACCAGGTCCGTTCAAGTAGTCCTCGTGGCTCAGGGCATCAGCATTAACGCCATCCTGCACGGGCATATGAAGGCGACAGCTGAAATAGATGGCTATCGAGCCACAATACATCAAAAATGGACGAATGAAAGCCTTTACACAT
Source organism: Botryococcus braunii (assembly GCA_002005505.1). Classification (NCBI taxonomy): domain Eukaryota; kingdom Viridiplantae; phylum Chlorophyta; class Trebouxiophyceae; genus Botryococcus; species Botryococcus braunii. The sequence goes on from KV908380.1 coordinate 58,252, forward strand.
GTGTCAAACCAAAATGCCTGCCAAGTTATCCTTGTCATATGAAGACACGTCACCCGCAACAGTCAGGTCCTCACCGGAACGCCATCGTCATCGAACATAACGTTGTGGGGGAATGATCTGTTGTTCGTCCATGTTACAGTTTCGCCGGCCTTGATAGTAAGCTCGGAGGGAACGAAAGCCAGGGAGCCATCGTCGGCTCCCAATTTCACGCTCGCTGCATTTGCAGACAGAGCCAATGCCAACGAGGCAGCTCCAATGCCCGCGGCCTTTGAGTACCTGCAAAACAAATAGTTTAGAAGTTAGACCCAGGTTCAAGCACGGCTGCCTCCCACACGGAGTGACGCCCCACCGCCCCCGATCGTAACTAGCACTTCCTTCAATGTGCGGATACATCTCACGCAGAGGAGAGAAAGACATTGTAGCAACTAATAACATGTCCAATGATCAATTAAAATAGTATCTCAGGTCGGTCGCCTCCGTCCTAACGGCACGTAAGAGGGCTGTCAAAATTGCAGTCGGACTACATCATTGAATACCCTGGCCAACATCGTTTGTCTTATTCCAGCATAGCAAGTTCTGCTGGTTCTGCAAATGGGATACATGCACTAGGTGCCACACCTGGCCAAGTCGTCACGGATGGCCGCAACGGGGCGCACAGCGCCAGCTCGGGCCCGCCTCTGAGGGGCAGCAGTCTTGCTAGTGAACACAACAGATGCCTTCAAAGCGCAAGCCATATTGATTGGTTAAAGATAATACGCAAATTGTGAAGGTGACGAGCTTTATCCTCTGCGTCGACTTGGTATCTTGCCTTATCCCTTTCATAATTCCTCGACCCGCAGGGATCATGCGTGTCTAGGGATCGATGGCTTCAGATGCCAGAGGTACCGCTGCACGAATGTTAGACCAGTTACAAGCTTCATGCAGACAGCTTTTGCTCCGTTCAAACGCAATTAGAGCAAGTCAAAAAAGGCAACGGTAGTTGTAGTTGTTACTGGCGATCGTCAGGTACCATAGTCGTACCCTTTGACGTAGTACCATAGTGCGTCAGATCCCGGCAGGTACTGGACTTTTAAAAACCAGTCTTCCTTGATAAAAAGCCTAAACGGGCCCAAGGTGGTTGCCGGGCAGCGTTGCATCATGATACCCATATGATGCATTCATTCTTTGTTTTTTAGAAATAGTCAAGGCCCTTTCCGCCAGTTCCACCGGACTTAATTGACTCCTGTTTCATGGAAGTGGGAAGCACCCTAAATCATACAAACAATGCGTTTCAGCAATATTTTGACTCTTTTGGAGACGACCCAGATGTTGGTCCAGCATATATTAGCCCTACCCAGATCGCTATTGGGGCAGCGGTTGTCATTGTCAATGCGTACATCTCATTTTCTCTGCAACTTGGCCTTCATTGGCAGCTGATCATCGGTTCAATACGGTGAGTATGAAATTCAAACTATCTTCAGTATTTCGAATTTTCTGTTATGTTTCAAATGTTTGCAAGTGAACTGCGATGCATAGACCATGCCGCTCTGCTGCATCTGGTATGAGCGATCGTCCTCATGCTCTTGCATCCATTTGTGGGTGGGTGTATAATACTCTAGGGTTTAGAATAGCTTGAGCTTTGGTCTTGCACCAGAAAAGAGCGACTTGTACAAGCTTTGTGGTACTCACTTTGCAGTGCGTACCACCGGCCGGCAGGTGTGTTATTCAGCTGACTATTTTGGGATATATTCTTGTTCCCATCTTTAAGTATGATGTCTGGTGGTTGGTCCTTGGGTATTCCCTCATTATGCTGCTGGTTGGAGCGCTGGAAGCAAATGGCAGACCAGCATACCACTACAAGGTCAGTGTCCACGTGGGAAGACCTCCAGTAACTTTGCTTAATGGATACCTTGAAGCTTGCATCTTTAACTCACACCTTGGGGCTGTGTGTGTGTGTGTGTGTGTGTGTGTGTGTGTGTGTGTGTGTGTGTGTGTGTGTGTGTGTGTGTGTGTGTGTGTGTGTGTGTGTGTGTGTGTGTGTGTGTCCCTTCTTCTTCTTCTTCTTCTTCTTCTTCTTCTTCTTCTTCTTCTTCTTCTTCTTCTTCCTCTTCTTCTTTCTCTTCTTCTTCTTCTTCTTCTTCTTCTTCTTCTTCTTCTTCTTCTTCTTCTTCTTCTTCTTCTTCTTCTTCTTCTTCTTCTTCTTCTTCTTCTTCTTCTTCTTCTTCTTCTTCTTCCTAGAAAACATGTGCTTGCAAGGGAGCAATAAGGCTTGTTTACCCCTCCTCAAATCCCCAGTTGCATGAGCAAAGTCATGCTGAACAGGGGATGCTTTTGCAAATCATTGCCTGTCTTGGAGCAGCCACAAGCGTCTTCTTGTCCTACACACTGGTGCTGGTTGTTCGCACAAGCCCATGGTGGGCTGCCCAGTACTTCATTCCCATCCTGGGTATGCTACTGGGCAACGCCATATCCGGCGTATCTGTGGGCCTCTCTACCCTCCTGGACCAGATCTCATCAGGTACACCCAACTGAAAGAGGGGTGGAACCCACTGGAACGGGACAAGATCTATGGGACGCTGCAGCTGCCAGATTGCAGGGGTTTCAGTAGGTTTTGAGCAGATCTGAGGAGGTCTGGGTTGGTTTGAGCAGGTGTGCTGCAGTTGCCCTCCCTGTGTGTGGCTTTCCGGGGGCAAGTACCAATTGCCCTCCCTGTATGGGGGTTTCTGGGGGCAAGTACCAGTTGCCCTCCCGGTGTGTGGGTTTCTGGGGGAAGGTACAAATAGCAAGTAACAGAGAGGTTTCTGTGCGGGCTGCAACAGAGACAGAACGATTGGAGTTGCTGCTCTGCATTGGAGCGTCTCGGTGGGAGGCTATTAGAGAGGCCGTTGGAAAGAGTGTTCGCGTGGCCTTGACTCCCATCCTGAATCAGTTGAATGTCGTCGGAATTGTGTCCATCCCTGGCATGATGACTGGACAGATCTTGTCGGGGTCTGATCCCTCTCAGGTGCGGCATCTTATTGTAATAATTGGTTGGATAGTCAATTAGGAAAATTAATAGTTAATGTTTTAGGTCGGCCCCCTGCATCTGCCGTGATTCAGTCAGGCAAAACCTGTAAAGCTTATTGTACACTTAATTGCCCTATCTCCCAAGGTTCAGTCTGGCAAACCTGGACGGGCTTATTGTTACTGTCCTGCCCCATGTGCTGTGTTTTGAGTTTGGCAGACCTGGATAGGCTTATTGTATACCTGACTGCCCCATCTGCCGTATCGTAGTCTGGCGAGCCGTACGGGCTAAGAAAAGGAAGATGGGGGCTAGAGCCCTGTACTCCCACCCCAATATTCTTGGGCTTAGTGTGTATTTGACTGTCCGGTCTGGCCCTGCTCCTTGTGGAATCAGGCTGCTCGATACCAGATGATAATTATGTTCATGATTGCGGCCACAACAGCTGTGAGCGCGACCGCCACAATTTTGTTGGGAGCCTTCTGCCTCCTGGACTCTCACACTCAGCTGCGGACGGACCTGATGACCAAGCGAGCGAAACAGGACACCCTCTCCAACCGATTTGCGAGAGCAGCTGATGCGGTGGGCTCCCAATGTGCTCACCGCTCCCACGTGCATGGATGCATGCATGTGCTCCCACATTGATGGATGTAGGTGGATGGATGTCTCTCACTGTCATTATCTACATGAATCTGTCATTATCTACATGAGTGGACATGGATGGATGGATGGATGGATGTATGTATGTGGGTGGATGGAGATATTTTGATGGCTGTGCCCCAATGTGGGCATTCACATGGAGTGATGTGGATGAGTGTGATGTGGACAGTCATGTGCACATGTTACCCAGCGCCTCCCAACATGATGGTCAGTGGTGTTGGTGTGGTGTCAAATAGTACAAGGGATCGGCTCTGAACTATCGGGTCTCAAATAGCTTGCTCAACCCATATAGTGGCTGCACTGTCTCGAGCGGCATGGAGCTTGTGAAATGCTTCCATGCGTGGTGTCAATTATGAAGCATTCCCTGGCTGTGCAATGTCCAGGCTTTGATGGCATCTTGTCACTGGCTACCTTGTGTGATGATCGAGCCCCTGTAAGGGGAATAGTGCCATGAGCCTTCTAATTCCCTGTTCTTGTGTGTCTGTGTGTGTGTGTGTGTGTGTGTGTGTGTGTGTGTGTGTGTGTGTGTGTGTGTGTGTGTGTGTGTGTGTGTGTGTGTGTGTGTGTGTGTGTGTGTGTGTGTTTGCCCCGCCGGGGGGGGGGGGGGGATGGGGTTCTGTATGAACTTTGGAGACCTGGTAGGGTCTTGATAATCAGAAGTGAGCTTGTGTTTGTATATCTCTGTGGTCTTCCGTGCTGTTGAGAACTCGAGCCGGCCTTTGGGAGGTGGTGCGATAGTGCATTTAGTACATACCTCCATTGTTCGGGATTGCTGCAGGGGCTGGACAAGCTTTGGAGAGGAATCAAGTCGTTGCTCAAGGCAGAGAAACCTGCTTTACAGCCTGAAAAGGAGCCATTGCTAGCTTGAGGCAGCCATGCACTTTTGGGAGAAACGGAGAGAGGACGGAAGGAGGGGAGCGGGAGGGGGGAGAGGGAGGGGGGGGAGTAAGGGAGAGAGAGGGCTTGGGGGTGAGAGAGAGAGAGAGAGAGAGAGAGAGAGAGAGAGAGAGAGAGAGAGAGAGAGAGAGAGAGAGAGAGAGAGAGAGAGAGAGAGAGAGAGGGGGGGGGGGGGGGGGGGAGGGAGGAGGGGGGGGGGGGGGCGTTCCGGCTTTGAAATCATACATTGAATTTTGAACTTGTGAATTTGAACCGACACACGGCGTTGCCCACAATTTCATGTTTATATACTTCATGAGGTTAGCAGACAGCCCTGCTGTTGCCCCATCTTCGAGAGGACAGATTTTGAGGACGTCACACTCAATCACATGCGAGGTGATCTATGGATGGTAAGGAACCGTGCCATGCGAAGCTTGAAGAACTGGTCCTATTTGTTCTTCCCGCATGTATTCTTTGCGCATAAGAGTTTGAATTTGAATGGAAGATCTCCAAATTTTTGTAGCTGGGACTGGTAGATGGGGTAACTCTCAATGGTTAACTTTTTCTTCCTTCCCGTATTCCATGTGGACTGACCTCTGCATAACCAGAGGATCGGACAGCCTGATAAGAAGCTATAGGAGAGGAAGACGCAATGTTGCGTCACAGTATTTAATTATAAAGAGTGAAGCCTATCCTAACCGCACACCGTAAATCCAGCATGCGGGTACGCGGAATCTAGGGGCCAGTGACAAAAGGGAGGGGGGGGGGTGGTAGTGAAAAATTCGAGGGAGAGAGAGCCAGTTAGTATTTACCATCGAGAACACATTGTAAGAGCCGGATAACGCTTTTGATACCTTTCCAAATCAATGGCAGTCTGGATTAAAGGAATTTCACATGGTCAGGGCACAAGGTTTCGTGAACTCGGCAGTCACGATTGGAGTGTAGGAGATGGCATGTAAGCAGTACATCCCGTGGTCACTCCTCAGCATCACACCCCCCCTCTCTCTGTCTGTCTGTCTGTCTCTCTCTCTCTCTCTCTCTCTCTCTCTCTCTCTCTCTCTCTCTCTCTCTCTCTCTCTCTCTCTCTCTCTCTCTCTCTCTCTCTCTCTCTCTCTCTCTCTCTCTCTCTCTCTCTCTCTCTATATCCCCCCCCCCATCCATATATGCTTGACCCTCACGGGCAGGAGTGCAGATGCGTTGATGTGCATGGCTTTCACACTGCCAGTCTGAATTGGACCACATAATTGGATCCTGCGGGCCTTGCAGGTCACAATATCCCGGAAAATTAATTTTCGATCGGAGTGGATTCTCCTGGTCCGGGCCACTAGTGATTGTGCCAGAATGCAAGCCTCCATCCAGGCACACGCGCTCGTGCACACACTACACGCGCGCGCGTGCACACACACACACACACACACACACACACACACACACACACACACACACACACACACACACACACACACACACACACACCACGCACGCACGCACGCACGCACGCACGCACGCACGCACGCACGCACGCACACACACACACACACACACACACACACACACACACACACACACGCACATTGCAGTTCTGGGGGCGTTTGAATATTGCATCAAACCCCGCATATGCACATAATTGCTCACTACTGCCAACCTAAAGCACTACGTTCTAGATGGGGAAGGTCCATCCCCACGTGAACATTAAAATAGTCCTGCTTCCAGATGGGGATCCTAATGACATTGCAGCGTGTCTGACATCTGTGGGATTGGCCAATGGTACATGCGAAAAAGCTAATGTTAAGAAGTAGGAGGAGAGGAGAGGAGAGGGGATAGGAAGGAGGAAGAGGAGGTAAAGGAAGATAAATAATAAACACGGCTGAAGGAAGGAGACACATGTCCTGACCGTAATTCGGACTGAGCTAATTCCGAGGGCAGTGTGGTGATGCATGAACCAGGCCCGATGGGGATTGGGGTAAGATATTCTCCATTTTCACACCATTTTGACCGGTTCGCTGAGTGGTGCCTACGTTTACAGTGAAGAGATAAGCCTATCCTAACCGCACACCATAAATCCGCCATGCGGGTTTCGCGGCATCTAGGGGCCAGATAGTAAAGGTAGCAAACGAAAACTCCAGACATGTGGAGGGACAATAAAAGAGGGGGGGGGGAGAGCGGAGGGAGGAAAAAATGGGGGGGGGGGGGGGGGGACCCTTCTCAACGCGGTGTGGAATTAGAAACCCAGCTGGAATTTTTTACAATAAGAGGAAATCAAACCCCAAAAGCCCACCGAAACCCCCCCACGGTGGGGGCCCCACCTCTATTTTGAGTTGGAAACCCTAGAACGTTTCGGCCCGCCTTCCGGGAGGGAACAAACACTTCCTCTTCGTCTCGTCAACAACCCTGGCGCCGTCTATGCCGACCAGGATGTTGTGGAAAGCCTCTACAGGGTTCTGAGTGTACACTTTTGCTTCTGTTTCCATCCTGTTGTGGTCCAGAGACATTATGACAAGTCCTCAAACTTATTAGGGCCTCTTCGTCAATAGTACTTGTGAACCTCCGTTGGTCAATGTCATCAGACAAGGAAGTTTTTATACAAGAAATCAACGTAGATCCTGATCACGTATCAACAGGTTTTCCCTTGGTTTGGACCATTTCCGCGACCCGGCTCACTCGTTTAAGTTGTTGTGATCTTATTTGTATCACACACGATGCGTAGCACGGGATCTGGTCGACTTTGGAATGCACTTTTGTAACTTACTTTCTGTTACTCTTGCTACTGTTTATGTGCGCATAGTGCTAAGCACTGGGTATGGCAGTATTGAGTTGCGCGTTGGCGGCTTTCATTCGGTGCGGGGATATTCCTTGGTCCTCGATGACCTTCAGAGTGAGCCTTCTCATCTGTCTGATCAGGAGATTTCGCAAGATTAGTTACTGGAACGGAGGCAGGAGTTGATTTGGCCGCTGCTATTCAGGTGAAGGCATTTACCCTGCTGTCCCTGCTGCAAGCCCTGATACGTCTAGGTGATAGGCTGGCTTTGGCAATTCACATTCGTTGCTGTAAGCTCACTTTATTGACCACATGGAGTGGCTGGGGTTCAGGCAAAGTTCCAGTTAATGTTGCAAGCAAACTATATCGATAACCTCCCGGCCAAAGTCAAGGCTAGGATCGAGTATTTGAAGGAACTTCAAGTTCAGCATGATGGCTTGGAGGAGGAATATCATAAGGAACTGGAGGCGCTGAACACAAAATACCAGCGGCTCTATGGTGGGCATCCTCTGTGACCCTGCTATTGTAGACTGTGAAGGACATGTGTCTGCTCGTTCTCTGATGTGGTCCCACGCTCATCTGAAAGTGGCGGGGCTACAGACCCACTGTACAGCAAGCGGGCTGGAGTAGTCAGTGGCAGTGATGAAGCACCTACTGCAGCAGCTGTGGAAGGCGAAGCGCCAAATGGCATTCCTGACTTCTGGTTGAATGTATTGCGTGCTGAAGAAACAACTGGTCTCATGGTAAGCTGCCTTGCTCTGCCTTGCTCTCTGTATTGCATTTCTTTCACTTTCATAGGGAGTTAAGCTTGCTGGTCAACAGTGTCCTGGCTTTGGCGGCATATGATAGTTGCATCTAGGGGTGAATCGAAGCTGGATGCAACATCTTGCTTCGAAGTTCAGTTATTTCGTTCTTGCTGTTTTTTCTCATTGCCAGAGTTGGATGAGGCTGTGGTCTTACTTTGGATGTAATTGCAAAGGAACCCATGAATAGCCTTATTTCTTTGCATTGCAGAATCTTGAATGTTAGCGTGCGTTTTCTGTGTACCGAGGTTACTCTATACACATCATCAATATGATGATCTCATGCATGCAGTGGATGAGGTGATAGCGATTATATTGTTGTTGTGGTACCAACAGATTACGGAGAAGGATGAGCCAATTTTAAGCCACCTCATTGACATAAGCGCTGAAGATCTGCAAGAGGAAAACGGACTCACTGGATACCGCTTGCACTTCAAATTTGCTAAGAATCCGTTCTTTGATGAGGAAGTTCTGGTACGTCATTTCGCTTAGGACTGTAGAAGCTCCTTTCTTACTTCATGGCTGGTGTGGGCTGATGTGGTGTGCTCAATGGTGTCATTTGGTTGAGGTTGATACCAGTGAAGCTTTACAGGAAGGTCCAGGGAAGCCAGATCATCATTTGGTATCGTTCTATAAGTGTCCTTTCTAAGACTGTCTCGTAATGATAATGGCCGCTGAGCTTCCCCAAAGTTTGGAGGATTTGAAGGGTCGAAATGGTTATGTAATGCACAGACCAAGTCATACTACGTCAGAGAGGACGATGATGGAGAAATGGAGCTGGAAAGGGCTGAAGGGACAAACATCTCTTGGAAGGGTGGGAAAAACCCAACCGTGAAGGTATTGTCATGTTTGGCTTGCATAGTTTCTAAAATTGTGTAGATTCATGCCTCAATGCTAGCTGGACGGTCGTGCAGATTTAATCTCTTTTGTGTAAAGAATGTTGTCATAGTTTCTCCCTTTGGCAAGCGCATTTCCAGGGTTGGAAGGTGTACCTGGGGTCGGACTAAATGACGTTGCGTTGTGTTGCAACTGTTGACATTGCGGCCTTGACTGTCACTTGCAGATCATGAAGAAGAAACCTAAGCCGGGCAAGGCTGCAAGACCAGGGCGGGTAATTACAAAAGAAGAACCTACTTCAAGCTTCTTCAACTTTTTCAGCCCACCAGTTCTGCCTGAAGCTGAAGATGAAGATGATGAGGAGTTTGAAGAATTAAGAGAAGCCCTGGAAGATGATTTGTCTGTTGGGTGAGACAAGTTCTTCCATACTTTGGAGGGTTGTGGCAGTCATGCTATGTAGGAACTGTTGTTGGGACGTACCATGCCCGAGCTGTACTTTTTGTGGTACTGTTATCCTTTGTTATTGGGAAGAATATACATATGTTATTTGCCATGGCTGTGATGCAGGGAGCTCATTCGTCATAATTTGATTCCAAAGGCTGTCCGGTATTACACGGGCGAGATCGTGGCTGATGATGAAGACGTTGATGAGGAGGATGAATATGGAGAGGATGATGATGAGGTGTGCGGCAATGTTGAATTAAGTATATTGATGGAAAGCCAGGGGAAGGAGTGGAAATGTTTGATGTTCGTCTGCTGGCAATTGTCCGTTAGAGTGTAACCCATTGTTGCGCAAACATCAAGGGCATTGGGGCGTTTTGTCTTCCACCAGGTCTATGGTACAGCATTATCTAGATCAATCGAGATTGAGGGATATAACTGTTTGCCTCCTATTTATTTTTTGCTTGTCACCACTGTGGCCGTCCTTTTGTACCCCTCTTGAAGCCAAGGCAAGGATGCCAGAAGTTTTTCACCTGAGTGAATGATGTTTTCCTGACTGTGATTGGAACGCTCTGAATGATTGTGGGCCATTTGTATCTCTTGTATTTAGGCAGGGGACACGTGATTCGTCGCAGATTTTTCTGAACCCCAAAGGTATGTGTCAAAATTTAGCATTGACATGACAGTCGTGGTTCTCTGTCTACAGAACAAAACCAGACTGGACTGGACTGTCCATGATCTAAAGCGTGTGTTGGCGCCGACCTACTCAAACTGAAAGACCGCAATGATCGGTCTGGATGTTTGGACTGCAGGATGATGAGGATGAGGATGAGGATGATGATGATGATGATGATGAAGAGGGGCGCCCAGCTCGTAGTGGTCGCAAGAAGGGTGGCGAGGTGTGACCCTTTTCAGGTAAACTCCAGGGGTTTGTCCTGTTGATGCTGAGGGTTTGTCCTGTCGATGCCAAAGTAAGTGCAACTTTGGGCTGGCAAGAAGACTCCAGGGTTTGTTCCTGCAATGCATGGATGGAGTGACCTGCCCCAGGTGTAGAGATATTGTATCAGATTGCATGGTCATGACGATGGGCATCTTCTCCTTCCTGCTTCAATTTTGCTCTTGAGGGCAGATTTGTGTGCAGGCTTTACAAGATACCGGAGAAAAACCAGCGGAATGTAAGCAGCAATGAAGGGCGCTTACTGTGACGTAAGTGCCAGCTTTAATTGAAGGGCATGTCTTGGAGATCCTGCATTTGTTCCGCTGCTAGAGACATTTTGGTTTCCGTGATCAGCGTTAAGCATTCATCTGAAACATGTTTGTGCAAGTCTCTAGAAGACTTTGGTGTGTTTAGGGGTCTTCACTTGCACCTTGGGCTGACGCTGAGCAATATAGGTTAGGTTTTCGCATCTACTGCGACCTTTTTGATCAGACATGCCTTGATGACAGCATTAGAGCAACAGGTGGTCTTTTCAACAATTTACAAAGTTGTACTATTAGCTATCTGACTTTTGAGGCAATTTGCAGGGGTTGATTTGCATAGCGCACCCCTTTCCTCAGGCCACTGTAATGACCGTTCCAAACGTTAAGCATCCGTACCTTCTGTTTGAAGGCTACAGGCTTGCTGAGTCTGACATTGATTTGTTTTGGTTGGGTGTGACATTGATTTGTTCTGGTTGTCTGTGTAAGAGTGAAGCTCCATGGCTGGCTATTTAGTATGTTACACATTTCGAACGAGAAATGGGTGATATGTTTGTCAAAACTTCTCCCTCGGGCATGTACAACACTCTTTTAGTCAGTGCTGGAATACCCAAACACAGTTTGAGAACCAAATGTCATGGTTCAGCTGTTTGAGTGGTTGAGACCATAATGCCACTCCCTGCACGGCCAGCAGTATATGAGCATCATGATGCTGCTTGAACTTCGAGCCCTGATTTGTCAGGTGTCCTTCAGGGTGGATTCTGCACTGGACTTCACTCTTGATCGGTGTTTCGCGTCTCCATCTCCAAGCTGTTGCTTCAAATGTAAGTCTTGGAAGTAGGCCGTTGCAAAATCGACGAGGTTTGTTGGCTGCCGGGTGATGCAGAAGGTCTCTTCAGCAAAGTTGTGATTATCTCAAACAGCACCACAAGAAATGTCCGGGAAAAACAGACATCGCCCAAAATTTACTACTGTCATGTTGTTAAATATTCTATTTACGAATAAGGTCCTTTGCAAGAGTCCATCACTGGTGAGCCAAAGCGGGGTTTGCCTGAACACGAAGGACTTCGCGTGTGAAGTCCTTCACCAGCATAGGAAAATTTTCTGGTATGCTAAAATCCTTGCTATACTTTGAGGCCATCACCTCGAACGCTCCGATGACCGGTAATAGCGCGGTAGTGAACACTTGCTCCAGTACAGGGGATACACACATGCAGGAGACAATGCCACCTCTTTCCCTCCAACCCAATCTTTGGGTTCTAATACCACCGCGATAGCGGATAAATAAAGGTTGCAATGTAAACATCAAGCTTGAAGGCCCCAGCCGCAGGGCCGGCCCTGGCCCAGCCGCGGTTGATAAGTACGCTGTACAACATGCACCGTGCAATACGGTACGGTTCGTACCGACTCGTCCTGTACGGTGCAAATTTAGAAATTGCAGGTGCAGCTCAGTATCACCAGAACAATAATCAAAATTTCTGAACACGTTCAGCATAATAGTTTGGGGTCACATATTACCGTATTAGTATTAATGTTGTTATTAATATTATTATCATTCTCATCATTATTATTGTTGTTACTGAAATTGGTGTTACTTTTATTATTGTTATAACTTTTGCTATTGTTATTACCATTATTATTATTCTTATTATTTTTACTATTATCCATATTGTCATGATTTTTATCATTGCCATGCTTATTATTATTGGCATTTCTATTATTGTTAGTCGTATTATTATTGTGTGACTTCTACACGGGAATATGTAATTTCTGCACGTACTGCTATTTGGATGTCGATACGTGACTATTCGGGCATCGGGGCCCTAAGACTGATATATTTCACTTCTCCTTTAATTAAGAAATTGAACCGTACTTCCGGCTAGGTGGGCCAGATAATCTGGCATACCGATATAACGACAGCATATCCACCAGGTCCTTGCTAGTATGAGGTAAGTCACTATGTGGATATTGTGCCCTGTATCTCTTTGTACGGTTAAAATCTGTCAGGTCTGTCAAAACCAGTGCCATTCACAGTTCAACAAGCCCGCAAGAGTTTAGAAATAAGGTATTTATTCCAGTGTGTCCAAAGTCTTTGTACTAGGGCTTTTCTATTTTAACCTCGAATGTCTGCCATTGGAGAAAAGGAGAAGTGCGCGACAGCCCTGAACTCCCACACCGGTATTCTAGAGAATTTACACAGGAGGTCAACCCCCACCACAAAAAAGACATATGAAAGCTCAGGGATTGCGGGAGACTACATATTATAAGTTTTGCATGTTTCTAGATTGTTACATGGAGGATCATGGTCTCAGATCCATAGCAGTACTAGTGGGGCCTCTAAGGGTTTGAGCATGCAAGGTAACCGAAAGAGGGGCCAAAAAGGAGACCCCAGGGTGGGGGTGGGGGCGGCCCCTGTAGTTTGTGTAAATAGTTTTTCACATGCATGTTTTCTGGCAGACCTACAGTAAGGAAGATTCTTTGGGCACTCCATGTTGAAAGACACTGCTCATGTATGGGAGGGACAAGTACCGTAGCTCAAGATATGTGACTTTTGGTCACATGCCAACATCCAACACAAGTTACCAACTTAGCAAGGCTCTACCACCAAAAAAAAAAAAAAAAAGATTCGATTGAGGATGTTGGGGTTCCCCACCCTACTGGTTGCAATGGCAAAGGGGGAACAACTTCAGGCGATAAAAAATACAGGCGTGTGCGCGCTCCCACATGCTCGCACAGAGGCCTGTTCTCACACCTATGTAATATAAAAAATCTCAAGTTCTTCAGATGTGCGGGTGAAGGTGCTATGGCGGACTATCTTGTACTGCATTCCATGCTGCAGTTCCATTCGTTGGGGTCCAGACAGATGGGGACTCCGGCCTGCATGGCTGCTGTGCTTTCCTGGGAGTGAGCTGGCCAGCCAGTCCACTAACAGCACTAAGAATCGACCTTTTCCGCTGTGTTATGCCAGAGTTACTGCTTTCTCTGACCATAGAAGACCGCATAGGGCTAGCCACAGCCTTAATAAGTCCCCCAACGGGACCAATCATGCTTGCTGCTGTTCGTCCCCATCGCGCCTCATTGCCTGAAATCAAGACAGAACTTTGTAAGGGCATGCTTGCCTATTCGTTCAATGTAAGATTTTGACCTGTCTAGCTGGTAAGAAGCATCGCAAACAGTACAAAATTTCTGGACATACCTTCGTTCCGTCCAAAAACCATTTCAAACATGCCGTCTGTAGCCTCAGTGCCATTCAATCGAAGGACCAGCTCACTGCTTCTTTGGGGACCATCTGCCTCCCTGCAATACCTAAGGCCTGCATCAATTCATAAGCGGACCAGCCAATATCTGGCCCAAAGGGTATTGACCAAAGCCTTGGTCTGCCATTCCAGAGATGTCAAGATCAGTCATGTCATGGGACAGGTCTCACCGCACTACTCCAGGTGACCATACACGGCGAAGTAATTGCAGCTTCCTTTCCTTAGAATCTCGGTGGACGTTCCATTGTAAGAACATGTCTTCCCTTTCTTCTGGTGTGAAGTCCCACTTAAATTGTTGTGCCAGCCATTTTCGCTCCCACTGCAATACCAGCAACTGTACACATTGATGGCAAGAGCGACAACTGACATTCACAAGATTATTTTTGCATTTAAGAGGTCCACAAGTCTGTACTTTGCTACTTGCACAGTAGCAGTCCTGACTTGCAGGCGCAGGTACACCTAGGCTGGGAAGACCAACCTCTAACTTTCTCCGAGCTTTTATAAGAGCCGGACATGCAGAATGGTTCTCAGGCGATCCATCATCAGGTAAAACCATCTGGGATCGAAGATAGCTGAGCCTTCTGTGCTCTGCTTCAAAGTAGAAGGTTTCTCGCCCTTGAAACGCTATGAAGAATCGAGACCGGTGGACAAGTGGTACAGAAAGAAGTTCCCAGAGGTCCATAATTCTTGGAAGCAAAGTCTGTGTGCAAGATGTCTGTCAGTAACGGTAAGGATGAATACTTTTCAGAAGGCCAGAAAACACAAGTAATAGTCAGAGCAGTGACACAATGATTACGGATTACTCAACTTTAGATCTACAATGCTGTGCAGTGCATCCAAGGCAGAAGGAAATATCTGGCTGGATTGCAGCACATGTATAACCCATACCTCTGCAGAAGGCGGTGCTCCCCAGCTGTTATCAGCATCAAGCATACTCACGGGTACATCCCCTTGAAGTTTGAGCATCGGGACCCGATGGATGTTACCAAGGTGAGCAGGTATGGGGGTGCCTGGTGGGGATCCATCCTTCATGCTGCTTTCTAGTTTTACTCTTTGGGCACTTGCAAGGTCTCTCTGAGCCTGTGCAGTGCCATCCCCTTCTTAAGTCCATGGCATTGGCAACCCTAGTCTGGACCAATCACCATGCCGTACAAACTAGGATGTCTCAAGCCCAACATCCGCACCTTCAGTAGTTTGGCTTCCAACTCTTTGGAGAGTGTTCGAAGGGACAAAATTTCTGCATTTGCTTCCTGAAGCTGCCTGATATATTCCTCGGTCTTGCATGAGGATTCTGACACCCGCACCTCTAGTTCTAAAACCTGCACATTGAAAGAGGTCACTGGGCCAGAAAGTTGTAGGTATGGTGATGTAACAGGCCTTTTGTTTGCTCTGATCAAGGGGATGACAAAGAGATGCCTCCAACAGTGGTAATCCCACCTTACCTGCTTCAATAACAGCTGCTTTTGACATTCCAGCCTTTGGACTTGATCATCATATTGCCTCAAGGCTGACTTCAAACTAGTAACATCACGTTCCACCTCGTCCTTTAAAGATGCTTGTATGCGGCGCAGCTCGGTCTTATACCTGTGTGATTCAAATGACTGCTTGTTCAGCACAGAGATCAGTGACATGTGGTGTGCCTGCCGCTTTAGCTACAAGGGTATGAGCAGTGACTGAAAATCCCTGCTCATACCATGTCAGAACTGAAATTTGGTCGGGTCTCTATTTTTAGAAAGAAAACGTGCGCTGCTTGACAGTCGCTGTCAAATTCAACTTGATGTGTGGCTTAGGGATGGCCAGCATAAGTTTGTGCAGATGGAGGACTTACCAAAACAGAGAACCCTCAGGTGACATCCGCGTTTGATCATCGGCAGGTGCATTAAAGTTGCAACTGGTGGCAAAATGCGCCAATGATGAAGGCGTCCTTTCAGGTGTTTCATTTGCCTTTTCCACAAAAGGCCTTCGATTATTATTTGAGGCCACGTCATGGTCAAGGAGATATCTCACGGACATTTGATTTACACCCGCATTTTCTTTTGCAGGAGTCATTGCACTTTGCCTGCAGAAAACCAGCTTTTGCCTTAATGACACATAGTGATTCATAGCGCATTGCAATGGGCCTGAACCTCCAACAAAGGAATCAGCAGCCAAAAAAAAAAGAAAAAAAATAGAAAAAAGAAAAAAAAAATGAAAAGAAAAGAAAAAAAGAGTGTGTTGCGCCCCCTTCATGCTGTGCAGCAGTTGTCTCTACAGGAAGATATTAGGTCCGAGCTTGTACCTCATGCAGACCGGACTATGCATGTTCCGTTTGCCTGGCAGTCCCCCTTGGAGAGACGATGTTGCATCAGACTCCTGGCATATGGCACTAGGGCCCACAATTTGTTCTTGGGTTCCAGGGACAGAACATGCAGTGTCTTGTTCTGTGATGTTGCTTGGACTGTCTACCAGGGATGTATACGACGGATCAAACAGTTCCTCAATATTATTTTTCCCAGGAGACTGCAGATTGTGGCCTGATGGGAAACGAACCCATGTTGGTAATGGGCCAGAATGGGAAACGGATACTGCAGAGTCTTGCTGGACTCCCTGCAGAACAGAGGCGACAATTTAACACTATGCCACCCAGCTTGTGCAGCGAGGAATATGCTAGATCTGAACATTCCAGTATAGCAAGCTTCACAGAGTACCATTGCATCTAACAAAATTCGCAGATCCTTCGAGGACGGGGTGGCAGAGGGGAATGTGTGTGCAACCAGGAATGTATTCCTTCAACATGAGAAAGCAACATCCAACTGCCTATCAATCCTGCTGAGGTGCAGTCGGGAACTAACCGTCAGCAAATGCACTGTCTGCTGCAAAGACTCCAAAGCAGTTGTTGCCAATCGTTGGTGAATTCCTTCCTGGTCATTTTCCTCTGGTCCTTGGGGAATGGCATGAGCTGGTTTGTCTTTCCCTTTTAGTGTTTCCTGAATCCAGTAGATGTCAAATCAAAATAAAAGGTTGCAAACAGCCTATCAGTTGTCACAAACAAATTGTAAAGAGACACGCACGATCCATACAGAATGGAACGCGTGCATGCACGCCAACACCCCCCCCCCACCACCAACACACACAAACCTACCTTCCCCCCAACCCTTCTCTCTGTACATCCAAATAATGGACAGGGAAGCTGGCAGGCTGTATGAATTGACTTCAACGCCTCATTTGCAGAACCAACTTCATGTTGTGCATGTGCATGTGTCCAAAATGGAACACAGAGATGATTTATGACATACCTCATAGGCCATTGACAGGAAGTTAGGCGAATGGCTTACGCATTCATTCAGAACTGCATCACTCGACCGACTTTCTGGTGAGTCGGGACCAATGTTGGGAGACACCTGGCCCCACAGGATCTTCAGAAACAGCTCATGAGCAAGATCGCACCAATACATGAAAGCCAATACTGACCCATAAAAGCAAGGGGGCAAAGGCCCTGAATCAACTTAAGAAGTTGAACATCTTGGACAGCTTTAAGATCCAGCAAGGCCTTTTGTAGCACAAGACCACCTGACTAGGCGTTGAGTGCACTAGATACGGTTCAAGTCGTTTCCTTGCAGAGGGATGCCAACTGCTACGAACACGGCCCTGTGCTTCTGTCTTTCCACCACTGCTGCAGGATGTTTTGTTGGTCCCGGGAATACTCCACGAATTTCGCCTCTGCAAAAGATCGAACAACCAATCTCCGTCAGATTATACAAGCTACTAAATCTTTCAAGCTCGAGCCCCGCTCATCTCATTTTTCAAAAGGGGCTTCCGGACTGTAGGACAAAACATATTTTTGTGTTTCTGGCAACAATGGCTTATTGACCTGTGGAAGCACTTAAGTTGGAAAAAACCCCCTGCCCTGTCCCGGCCAATGAAAAAATGATGCATTGCATTTGTGTTATTCAATGAACAGCGGGAAGGGGAAGGGGTGCATAGGATTTAAAATGTTTCCACATTTGAAGTAGAGTCGAGACCATAGCAGGGGGATTATAACACCTAACACTTACGAAAACAATACCTTGGGGAGGCTTTGAACTAGACATCTATGCCCAAATCTAGGCCCCTTATAAGAAAGCAAAACTGCAGGGGACAAGGGGATCTTCCTAATATTAGAGCCCTGAGCAGTGTGAAGATGCTTGGGAAAGAAGGGTGCTCTGATCTAGAGTGAGAATAGTTTTTTTCTGAGAAAAGGAGGGAGGGATGGGGATATTCCTTCTTTCGGTCTCTGTTGTAAGTTGTCATCTTCTATCATTCTATACCTTCCTCCTTTCTGCATTTTTGAGATAGACCAGGATGATTGCTAGAAAAGATCGATTCAATATACATGCAGGTGTATGAGGGTGAGTGTGTGTGCGCGCGCGCGCGCGTAGGTGTGGGTTTTCTCTTCCCTTCACGGTGCTCCCTTTTACTTCCCCTTTTCGCATTTCCTTGGTCAGTTTCCTTGAGCCTGTCCCTATTCCCTTTAATTGCAAAGAAATAACAATCCTTCCTTCGGCCGCACACCAGTGGCGTTAAAAAAATTTAGATGTGTTTATCAGGATTCTCCTGCATACAATCGTTTCTTTCCTGGTAGGCCCCCTCCCCAGGGGACCCTGATTGTAGTGCACGCACTTCCTTGATACAAAACCAATATTCCTTTGCTTCCCAACAGCCTACATCAATTCGGCTGATTATGTTTTAACACATCCGACGAAGAAATGTAAAGTATGGTAGTCCCCACATGAAGCCTTCGGCTGCCCAAAAACCCTTACGCAAGGAAGCAAAGCTTGCAGGGTTATCTGCCACAAGAACAGCACTTTCAATGGCATTGGAAACCCCCAGCATTTAACCAACACTATTTCGCACCTGGATTAAGCGCTCTTGTCCTCCCAGTATCAGCTGTTCTAGGTTTCTCAGACGCTTCTGTGCAAGATCTCTCTGTTCTGAAGTCATTTCTATCTCCTTTTGCTTTTCTACAAGGACTGCACTTAAGTGTGCGGTATCAATGTGTGCATGCTTGTCCGCCTGCAATGTACAGCAGAGTCAGATCATGAGTCAGGCTAACATCTCACGTGAACCAAAGCAAAGATGTGTGTAGAAGCTTCGATATGCGATTGGTCTGAATACCAGCTGTCTGCGTAAAATTGCAATCTCCTCCTGAAGAAGTCTTATCTCTGCCTTGCTACTTATTGTCTTGTTGACACACGGAAACACAGCAACTCTTTTCGCGGCCAATGAAAAAGTTAGGGCTGCACGTGTTGTCTCATTAGATCCTGCATAGCAAGCACAAGATGTGAAGAACTTGCAGAACTATTGCCCGTGGTCGTATGTTAGCGCCAGAAGTTTCAAAGAAAAGACCACACCTTTAGCAGGAGAAATGCAAGTGATAATGGCCGTCCTGGAGTTACCACCAAGGGAGCCTTGCAGGACCCTTGTGAGCTTGCTATCACGGAAAGGGACATGAACTCTGGCCTGCACGATGAACACATTGAGCTTAGACAACCACAAATTGATGGTCTTGGTCATAGGAAATCACTGCAGATTCGTTTTGACCCAGGTTAATACTTGTCAGCCTGCTCACTTACAAGGCAAGTCCTCGAGTCCTCCAAGTGGAGCATAATCTTTTGCACATGCACATCATCACATCAGCAAATGGGTCTTTCACTGGGGTATGCGAGCTGTCAATACCTTGCCTTCTGATAAAGCCCTGATTACATTTCCAAGAGTCAGCAAACTCTTGTTGATAGCTCCACCCTGTGGACCCAATCCAAATCTCATATTATCCCACTCCGTGCAAGTGGATAAGCACATCATTCACATTTTCAAGGTTTTTATATAGAGGCTAATCCCCTCCGGGAATTTTGACAGAAACCCCAGCTGTGAAGGCCTCACATACCTCTGTTTGCCGCAACTTAACATCCCCAACTTCATCTTTAGTGCCAAAGGCACTGCGCTCAGATCCAGCCAAATCAACAAAACACAGTGACGCAGAGGTGACTGGACGCCCATAGTCATCATCTTCACCACTACACGTGCTGCGCTCTTGCTCCTGGCTACCACTGCATTGTCCGTGCTCGGAATTTTGGACAGCATTGTAAGGAGCAGGAGGACGGCTTTCAATGTAGATCTTAACAATCTGATGGGATCTGGAGCTTGCAACATTGGTTCGGGTATCGCGGACCTGAACCAGCATGAGAAGGTGTTGTATGTATGTCATTGCCTTTTTGGCAGCTATTGGCAACATCTTTGTTCAAACAGGATTGCAATTATAAAAAGATGAGGTTGCCAATGCTAGATGTTTGCTATGCATTGACATACAATGGGAATCATAGTGGAAGAAGTTGAGACCTTATCAAAAGGTTACTTGGTAAAGACACCACTGTAACCCATGGCAAGTTTTCTCAAAGGTCGTTCAATGCATGAATGGATGAAGCACGTCTTTTATTCACAAGCTATGTTCAAGATATGGGGAGTTATTGGACCTTCACACATATATGGTGCCATAAGAGTTCCCTTATTTGTTTTCTCAGGAAGTTCGTTTTGAACTCTCTGACATGCTACAGCTTCATCAACTACCCTTTCGGTAATGTCATGTGCCATTACTTGGACATTTGGTTCCATGTGAGTGTAGGATGACAGTACTGTCATGAAGCAATTGCTCAAAGTGTTTCCTAATCGCAGCGAAATTCCCACTAGTCCCACAGCGTATACACGAGGGTATTGCTTACCATTCTTCTCTGTTCTATTCCTTCAAGGATGGTAAGCAAATGCTCCGTGCTGCTGATTCCCTCTTCGCTTAAACCATCAACCACTGTCCCCTTTTCGGGTTCATCATGTAGAGTCAAGTTTTGTTGTCCTGAATTATCCTTCAAAAGGTCTCGAACTCGCTCATTGTAAATCTCAAGCGCGGAGACCCGTAGCAGAAAGTCATGATCAGTAGATTCAATAACTTTAAAT
This sequence comes from Botryococcus braunii, assembly GCA_002005505.1. Classification (NCBI taxonomy): domain Eukaryota; kingdom Viridiplantae; phylum Chlorophyta; class Trebouxiophyceae; genus Botryococcus; species Botryococcus braunii. The sequence goes on from KV908380.1 coordinate 79,024, forward strand.
ATGTCCTTGCAAGCCTGTCCAGAACAGCTATGACTGTTGACCCCTCCCGTTTGTTCGTGCTTGGGTTGCAATGAAGAGTGGCCTACAATGCACTCACCTGCTGCAAAAAAGCACGCATGGTATATGTTTTCCCACTGCCTGTTGGTCCATAGACAAATATGGTGGCATTTATGCCAGCAAGTGCTGTGAGAACCTTGTCCTTTGCAGCGTTCTCATATACGTCCAGGGAAGAAGAAGCAGCTGGGAATACTTGATCAAACGTGAATGTAGATAGTGTGGGGGCTGTGGGGCCGCTTCGTCCAGATTCCATCCATTCTCTGGAAGAGAACTCCTCAGGTTACTGAAACAGCGCTTTGTCTACCCTTGCATACTTAAAACATGCGAAACGGATATCAATCCTATTCTCCAAGACCCAGTGCCTGATACCTTGCATTTAATCATTTTGTCATAGCAGCAACGGGTTACAAGAGCTTACAAGGTTGTGGAGTCAGGAACACGCCAACCACTCTGTTCCCCTCCTAAGCGCTCAGTGTCACTCAAAGGTCGCAAACGCACTCCAACCCATATTGATTGTCTAGCTTCTTCTTTCTCCAGCCCGCTATCGTCAACCGGGGTTTTGTTTGGTGACGACATGGAGTACGAGGAGGCTTGTGCGGAAGGCACTATGGGCCCTTAGACAAGGGAATACATGGTGTCCACGCGAAGAAATTGTTGTTGGTGCTAATTCTGCTTTTGAATGTAATGAAGGCTGGCCCTACGCCATTTGCAAGGGTTTGCGTCCCGGATAGCAGATGTCGACCGTTTGACTCGACTCGAGGGTCGTTGGCAGAAATTCTATGCGCTGTACTAGGACTCCTAGTCTAGGAGCCGCCCAAGGTTCGGAACGTAACTTCGGAGTCCCGGACTCCGAGTCCCGGACTCGGAGTCCGTGTGCGGACGTCGTACTGCTCGTACGGGTTTTATCCCAGCTCCCATTGCCACTGTTGATAAGCAAGATTGCCTTCTTTAGTCACGCATGGTCTGAAGGTACTTCAATTAAATTTTGGAATATGGATGAGACTGCTGAGTATGAAGAGGTACAAAACAAGTTGAATTCCCTGATCTCAGGGAGGCAGAGGCCGACGAAGGGGGTCTGGGAATGGGAACACCCCATGGAGGCCTTTCAGATATATCTTCAGGTAAAATTGCGTGTTTTAAGTACTTTGATGGGTCACAGTAGCTTCCACATTGAAAACTTGAGCAGGAGACGGTGTCTCCGGCCCCAGGCATGCACGTGTGTTTTCTGGGATCATCTATGACTCCGCTCTGCCTGGGTTGCAGAAATTGGGACTAGATCAGAGGCTGATGGATTACAACGTTGTACATGTAGCCGGCACGAAAGGAAAGGTGTGCCATGCGGAGCTTGTCTGTTGTTCGAGAATTGTTCAACAGGTGTTTACATACTATAACTTCATAGGGATCCACTTGTGCGATGGTGGAGCGCATCTTGAGAGAATCTGGTTACAAGACTGGTTTGTTCACTTCTCCGCACCTCATTGACTTGCGTGAGAGATTTCGAATAAATGGGTATGCTTTTCCTGTCTGGCCCCGTTTGTTGCAGACGTGTTGCTTTCCGTAGCGTCTTCTTCAGAAATGTTTTGGGTCAGGGAGCCAGTTGATATTCCAATTTTCTTGCGGCAGTTCTGGTGGGTGTATAATGGACTTGAAGGGACTAAGACAGATGACCTCCGACACCCGCCTTATTTCCGGTTCTTGACACTAGTGGGTGAGTAACCCGTGTCATCCTTCATTCTTGGCCAGTTGTTCTAAGCTTGCACAAGTACTCCGTGCCGTTTATTCTGTCACCATGGGATGGGCCTACCAAGTAATGTAGACAATCTTTGTCGCACACCATTCAACAGATTTTGATTAAGCTTCATGAGATGTCCTCTTGATAAGGAAAAGGACAATCTGGGTTGTAACCAGTTTCACACTTCAAGTATTGTTTTCTCCATTCCACAGAAGGTGATGTGGGAGTTGCTCCAAGACATCCCTGACATGTCCAGTCTTTGCTGAAACTCATGGCAAACTGTGTACAAGCTATTTGACACCTGGAGAAGGGTCAATGCAAGCGGTGCATTTTAGTGTCTGACAGAATTACCCGGTCCTGCACGGTCTGACATGGTGACAAATACTAATTTTGGACTCAAAATGTGTGCCAGGCCTGAAAATTTTCCTGGAAGCAGCCGTGGATGTCACAATCCTTGAAGTCGGTATTGGAGGAGTTGTGGATGCAACAAATTGCTTTCCGATGCCTCATGTTTGCGGCATAACATCGCTGGGATTTGATCACATGGAACTGCTGGGCAACACCCTCCCGGTTTGTTCCTTTCCTTCATAAACTCACTTTGCCTACTGCTCCGTCATGCTGAGATATTGTTTTACAGTCGTAAGTCTGGATAATAGATTTTGGGCCTTCTCAAATTATCAAGGAGGAACAACGACAACAACAACAAAGACTCATAGTAAACCCACAGCTACATTAGGATTCATGTCAATCTGTTACCCTGTAAGTCTTCTGTTGAGTTGCCATCCAGGGGGTTAGCTTGAGGCTAGAACGTTTTCATTGCTGTTCGTGGATGTTCATTCCGTAAGCATTATATAAAGGCAGTCGTAACCTGTATGGCGGCCGACTAAAAAGGGGGTGGGTGAACCAGGAAATAGCATGGCACAAAGCGGGCATTCTGAAGCCGCAGGTACCTGGCTTCACAGTCCCTCAAAGAGTGGACGCCATGTTTACTCTGACAGTGGGTATCCCCCCAAATTGTGTCGCACTTTGACCCCCGTTACATCTGCGCTGTACCTCCTTTTCAGCACTGTCTGGGGATTGCCAAGCATGGGGCGAACGCTTGCACTTGTGGAAGTCATTGCCAGAACTGCCTGGTCAATTCTGCTTAATAGGCAGCCTACAATATCCCCCCCCCCCCCCCCCACCTTCCCCCAAACCTGATTGGTGGGGTTCCCATGCCTGTCCTTCATGTCACGGCTGGTAGGGGTCGGGCAGGCAACGCCTGCCAATCAACCCTTGAACAAACAGCCTGGGTCTGCAGGGCAGCAGCCCATTTGTTCAGGGCAGCATGTATCTGAGGGGCCTTGGATTTTGAATGTGTAGAATGCTTTCTGGTGATTGAAATTGACGACATCACCCCTGTGAGAGCCCAACACGTGGTTGAAATTCATAACATCAAAACCCGAGAGGGCACAACAAGTGGTTGAAAGTGATAACAGCAACCTGCAAGAGTGCCAGCGCTGCATGACAAAATTGGACCAGAGTGGGAACTCGCGTATTATTGATGATGATCTGCATGCACAGTTGGCGGCGACAGATGTTGGGGCACCCCTGAATCTGGCTCCCGCGCTTGATTTCTACTCCAACGGCAAGGAGGCCAGGGAGAAGCTGGGACTCTCCGGAGAGCACCAGGTGGTCAATGCGTCATTAGCTGTCAGCCTTGCTGGTGGGGGCACCGGCTTTCTTGTTGCTCTGTTGGTGCTGCACTCATAAGAGAGGGCACATAACGACACGAGGTTGGCATGAGAGGTAGTAAGTATCGTCATCTCACCTCGCGATTGTGTAAACACACAGTTGTGAGATGTCTCTGCTATGTCTTTCACGTGAAGGGAGGAGCCAGTTGTTCATGGGAAAATGTTGTGCATTTTGTCTGGTCCTGGATTCTCCCCCGAGGGGGCGGGGGGGTGTGATTGATCCAGCACTTTTCAGTAAGTTTCCTGTCCTGTTTCACACAGCATGCCGCCATGTGAGCAAGCTCTGATGTTGGCAAGGGAAGGAGGGCAGACACACAGGTTGGCTGACTGGACATGGGAGTCCGTTTGCCTCTCTGTCTGTGTGTCCCTGCTTGTTGTGGTTGTGTGTGTGAGTGAGTGTGTGTGTGTGTGTGTGTGTGTGTGTGTGTGTGTGTGTGTGTGTGTGTGTGTGTGTGTGTGTGTGTGTGTGTGTGTGCGTGCGCGCCCTCTAACAAGTGGGGGGGTGGGGGGGGGGGGACGGCGTTGTACATGTGCAGCTGGGGCAAACCTGGAGCTAAGCCCTTTTTAAAAGGCAACACACAGATTGTAGAATTCAAAAGTCCGGCTGGGGGAGGGTGGGAGTGTGGTAGGGCTTCCGCATGCTGCATAGAGCGCTGTGGCATAGGTTACTGGTCTGCGAAAGTGTGCATTACCACAAGGCGAAGGTGGTGTACGTGGTGGAGGTGTTTGAATGGACTAAAAAGGATGTGCTGGATGTGGTAGGTGCGTTTGAAGCCGAGCAGCTGCGAAGAGGTAATCGGGTATCGGAAGGAGCGGAGCAACGGGTCGCACAACTGGCCCAGGGCACGGTGCCAGACACTTACCTGCGCGGGCTTAACCTGTGCCAGTGGCCTGGCAGGGGACAGGTTGCTCCTACCTGTCAGCTCTGCTTTGTTTTAGTACGAGTCACAGCCCTTGGGTTGAAGCATGTTGACTTGATGGTGCATGTGAGGGACTTGATGGTGCATGTGAGGGACTCGATGGTGCGTGTGAGGGACTTGGTGATATGTGTGAGGGACTTGGTAGTGTGTGTGAGGGACTTGATGGTGCGTGTGAGGGACTTGATGGTGCGTGTGAGGGACTTTGAGGCCGGAAGCCCAAACTGCGCTTGGCAGAGTATGGGGGGGTCATCAGACTAAGGATGTTCACGGCTCACAACACCAGAATAAGGATGATGTGTGTGTGTGTGTGTGTGTGTGTGTGTGTGTGTGTGTGTGTGTGTGTCTTTGTGTTTTCCGAATGGCTGTGTGTCGCTGTTGGCGCTGTCATGTGCGTGTGTGTGTGTGTGTGTGTGTGTGTGTGTGTGTGTGTGTGTGTGTGTGTGTGTGTGTGTGTGTGTGTTTGTGTGTGTGTGTGTGTGTGTGTGTGTCCCTCTCTCTCCCCCGCCGCCTCTCTCTCTCTCTCTCTCTCTCTCTCTCTCTCTCTCTCTCTCTCTCTCTCTCTCTCTCTCTCTCTCTCTCTCTCTCTCTCTCTCTGTGTGTGTGTGTGTGTGTGTGTGTGTGTGTGTGTGCGTGCGTGTGTGTGCGTGCGTGCGTGCGCGCGCGCGCGCGCGTGTGTGTGTGTGTGTGTGTGTGTGCGTGTGGGTGTGTGTGTGTGCGTGTGGGTGTGCGTGTGTGTGTGTGCGCGTGCGCGCGCGCGCGTGCGGATGGTCTTAACACACCTGG
>KV908380.1:89236-91736 GCA_002005505.1 Botryococcus braunii
GAGAGAGAGAGAGAAGAGAGAAAAGAGAGAGAAAAAAGAGAGAAAAAAAAAAAAAAAAAAAAAAAAAAAAAAAAAAAAAAAAAAAAAAAAAAAAAAAAAAAAAAAAAAAAAAAAAAAGAAAGAGTAGGACAAAGGTCCAGCGAGAACTCTGCAGCAAAAAGGGTGGTTTCCATTGGGGGAGGGCTTGAAGGCGGGTAGAGGTGCCCCTGTACCTCATCAGCAAACCATAGCAGTCAAACAGAAAGCCAAAAACCGTCTCCGAACTCACATGAGAAAGTCCCCACAGGGCCTTGCAGCAGAAGAAGAGGGCAGCGGAATCAGGAGGGGCGCAGGATCACGCGCAGCAGCGGCGAAGGGCCTCTGGCGGCTGCCTCCTGGCTTCCAGCAAGCCCTCCTCCAGCAGACACGTCATCAAGTCGCTGATCAGCAGGGCAGGCTGTAAATCCCGCTTCGACCCCACATCTGCACCCCCATCTTCTCCACTTGGGATCTCCGATTCCATGGGGTGGTCGGTGAGGAGAGGGGTGTCCGTGGGACGCGCGCACGTGCACACACACACACACACACACACACACACACACACACACACACACACACACACACACACACACACACACACACACAACACACACACACACACAGAGAGAGAGAGAGAGAGAGAGAGAGAGAGAGAGAGAGAGAGAGAGAGAGAGAGAGAGAGAGAGAGAGAGAGAGAGAGAGAGGGGGGGGGAGAGAGAGAGACAGAATCACATACCCACACAACGCAAGGTGAGGCACGCCGCAAAGCTAGCATCCAAACCTCTGCTGATTGACAGGGCGTCGGCAACATGTCATCTTCCTACTTGATGCCTCCCACTCCTAGGCTTGTGCCCCACCTGACGAGGAAGGAGGCACACTAGCGGCCTGCACATCCAGGAGCAGCACCAGGTCCAGCAGCCGAATGTACGCAGTTGCCAGATCAGGCTCCACTGCCGCCGATGTGCAGTACAAGCCCAATTGAGCTGCAAATATAAGTGCCAGCCCTCCCAGTGGCCATCGCACTGCACCTGGCCAACCATGTACCGCTCTGTTTTTCCCCCATTTTCTCAAATTTGCAAATCCTACTCCTGCAATAGCGTACGCATCCACCACCCTACTCATACAATCGTGCACCCCCCTTACTCATGCAGTCATGCCCCCCCCCCACCCCCCAAACTCATGCACCACCCCACTCATGCACCCCCCCCCCCACTCATGCGCCGCAATATTCATACGCCACCACACTCATGGGGGGCTCGCCCACAACCAGCACTGACCCCTTGAAATCAATATGTTTTTCATATTATCAACATATCAAAAAAAGCTGTCTCTGCTCAAGATGAGTCAGTCAGTCCGACCTAAGCGGACGAACTTCATATGCCTTCTTGCCCTTGCTGAGTGGCCACTGTACAGCATGGGTACCACCATTCAGACTTAAAATAGTGAAGCATATCCGAACGCAAACCAGGTATCCTAGATGTGCATGTGGCAATACAGCCAGCCACACTGTGTATTAGGGGAGGCAGACCCATTTGCCTGCTCTTGAAGCCTCCACCCAAGACCGGGAGTGCCTGCGCCCCCATGCGCAAGCAGGCACACGCTTTACATCCCCCCCCCCCCCATACACACGCACACACACACACACTCACACTCACACGATGTACAGACACTCTCTCTCTCTCTCTCTCTCTCTCTCTCTCTCTCTCTCTCTCTCTCTCTCTCTCTCTCTCTCTCTCACTCATTCTCTCTCTCTCTCGCGCGCATGCTCGCACACGCACACGCACACGCACGCACGCGCGCACACACACACACACACACACACACACACACACACACACACACACACACACACACACACACACACACACATGCGCACATACCGAAAGTGGGGTAGGGGGACATAAAGAGAGGTGGAGATGGGGCCAGAGCATCACTGATTCATGGTCCCAACAGTTTGCTAGAATTGCGGGAATGAGGGGGAGATCTGCATCCCAATCATTAGATTTCGAAGAGATCTCTGTGATGTGCGGAGCGACACGTGCACACCTCTGGAGGCAGAGAGAAGGGTTCCCTGACCAGCTCCGGGTAAGTATGCCTGGATCACATACTGGGCTGCTTTCCTCCGAGCCTTCTCACTTCCCCTCTCTCCAAATGCCTGCGGGCAGGCCACAAGACCAAAGTCACGCCCCACAGTGCCTGTTTGCCACCCTGCCTCTCATGAACATATTATGCCTGCCCACTAGATGCAAGAACACGCCTGTAAGATCGCAGACGTGGGCCGCTCGCCGCCACCGGCACCCGGGGCCTCATTGGCAAGCCCGAACAGCGCTGCGGCGACTGTTCTCACCGCAGCTGCCGCTAAGTACTGCCATTCGGCATGTCCACAAACCGTTGGCGATCCGGTGGGGTTCCTTCTTGGGGTCACTCCGACTCCTGGCTCCCCTCTTCCATCTCCACGTCCGGGAGCTCCTCCACTTGTGCC
>KV908380.1:96736-151736 GCA_002005505.1 Botryococcus braunii
GCCTCAACTTGGAGAAGCGCAGCGTAAACAGACATTCGCATGCGGGGGTCCGCGGGCAGCGCTCTCATGCAAAAAGTGAAGGCGTCGGAACACGAGACAAGCTGCAGCAGGTGCGTCCCCAGCAGGCAGGACGCCGCCACAGGTTGCCTTTGCAGCTCTGAGCTCGCCTCTTGAATAGCATCCTGCCCACCAGCCAGTCAAGGCAAGATGAGAGTTCGGATGCATGTGTGGAACGTTCCTTATCAGACCTAATACTGACCCCCAGTTGAGTGTGAGGGACATTCCTCATCAGACCTCATCCTGATCCTAAGTTAAGTGTGACGAGACATTCCTTATCAAAATTGATCCTGATCCTGAGATTGGGGTGACGAACATTTCTTATTAGATTTAATCCTGATCATGAGTCTAGTGTGAGGGACATTCCTTATTACATTTGATCCTGATCCTGAATTTGATGCGAGGGACATTCCACATGAGACTTGATCCTGAACTTGAGTTTAGCGTGCGTGACATCGTCATCCAGATTCGATCCTGATCCTGGCCCTGATCCAGTGGCGCGAATCACGTCACTCAGTGAAAACGCGCCACGATCGTGGCAAATTGCAACCTTCTGCAGCATTTCTCAGGTTGTAGCAACTGCGTTGACTGTACTGCTTTGTTACTCGTATCAATGCCTACAGAAATTCAATGCTGGATGTCTTCATTTAAGCGATGCTGCTCAGCCTTGACCCCGGCTTTACGGACATTGTAATCAGATTCCATCCTCAACGCCTTCCTCCCCTCAAGCCCTCATACTTGACAGGGCATTATGCACACGCACACGCACACGCACGCACGCACGCACGCACACACACACACACACACACACACACACACACACACACACACACACACACACACACACACACACACACACACACACACACACACAAACACACACACACACACACACACACACACACACACACAAACACAAACACAAACACACACACACACACACACACACACACACACACACACACACACACACACACACACACACACAACCCCGCATGCGCATGCGCACACACGCACACGCACGCACGCATGCACCCACATCCACACACACACACACACTCTCTCTCTCTCTCTCTCTCTCTCTCTCTCTCTCTCTCTCTCTCTCTCTCTCTCTCTCTCTCTCTCTCACACACACACACACACACACACACACACACACACACACACACACACACACACACACACACACACACGCGCACACGCACACACACACACACACACACACACACACACACACACACACACACAAACTCTCACACACACTCACTCACTCCCTCACACAGCACGCGCGCGCGCAGATGTTTGAATGACTTTATAATATTATGTTGGGCTAGACTCATCCAAACTATCCGCAACAATGTTTTGGTTAATGAAGCGTCCCGTGGTCTTTCACTTGACCGTTGCACCACCCAGATCCCGAAGCTCTGATTTAAAGTAATCCTTACCCACATCCAGCTTATGCCACAAGGGGTTAATCTTGCCCCCAACTCCCTTGTGCCAGGGCCCATCATGGCTTGCCAGGACCTTTTGGTACTTGATCTAGTGTCAGCAAGAGAGCCCTTGCAAGCTAGTGTTCTGATGCAGAGCTACAACTCAGAGTTGTGATGCTCACCTGTAGGTAATCTGCGAAACAGAGGTGTGCGGCCCGCTGTAAAGTGCATATGGTGCACGATACCCAACGGTTAACCCAATCACAGTCAGAATTATTATGTTCCTCCACCTCGCTGCTCTTGTCGAGCACAGATTTCGCCAGAGCTTGGAAACAGGAGCGGAAGAGTAAAATGACATCTTCAGCCTGCTGGGCCAACCCCCAAAGAACAGATTGGCATGCGAATAAACCAGCGAACAACAACCTCCTGAAAATATGTGCACTTGCAAATAGCAAATGCTGCAAAATCCGACGAATACTATATACTCAGATGCATAAGAAGGCTTACGTGAGCTATCTGAAGTTGCCTCTCGTATTGATCATACTCAGCCTGCCTAAGGTGATGCATGCTTTAGCGCCCAAATGCCATGCGACGTCTGGCAGGTCTGACGCGCATGCCATCCATGACTGATAAATTTTGATGCGTTACCGACTCAAAACCTTAACGACGAAACTAGGAAATAGCATTGACATAAAGGGAAGCAGCATTCCAGACTACTTGCGATGTTAACAATAATGTCACCGGCCGCCAAGTGATCGTTCGAACGATTTCAACCCCTCTCTATGTTTAACACGAGAGGGAAAGACGTTGCATCCTGAGAAGTCTCTAATCCCATCGGGAGTTCTTGCACTCCCACAACGAGTGATGGTTACTAACGAAAGACAACAATGTCCACCAACCTCATAAACTCCGCAATAACTCAAATATTCTTCTCATAATGTGTGAAACTTTTACAGTACACAGTAAGAATGTCGGCAGTACAAACTTAGACGACTTGGTTTTCGAATCTGCATACGGAGGGAGGTCGTTGATAAATCAGAGTTGGCGTCTTTAACCATGGTTTTGGCCAGGCTTTTTCGTTAAAATATTTTGGCCAAACATTAAAGGGCGTGGCGTCGCACTTTTGGCGAGTCTCGAGAATCAAAAAGAAGACCGCCCGAAGGCGATTTCTTCCGTGCCAAATTGGCAATGCCAATTCCGAATTGGCAATTCGGATCATCCCTGCCGAATGATTCGGCCCGAATCGGATACATAATACAACTTTCGCATTAGCGATTTCTTTTCGCCCCGAACGCTAGTCACATGTCACATGTGTCACACGTGATGGTAAACAGAGCGCTTGAAGTGGTGGTCGAGTCTACCACCAGGTCCACCACGGGAAATGGGGTTTAGTCACCGCGGAGCTTGCGAGCGCTCCGGGGACGCATCAACGGGAGGGCTGACAACCGTTTCGAGAGTCTAAGCGAAGTGCGTGCGGCACAACCACCCCAGGGCAAGTTTTACATTATTCAAAGCGGTAGACGTTGATTTCTGTGGCATTGTTCCCACCGAGAAGAAGGGCAGCTCTCGGCGGAATGTCTCGTCGCCCTTTGAATTTTTGAGGGCCTATTTGTGCATAATGTGAGTGCTACCTGGGAAACAACAATTTGAATACGGCTTGGTCAAGATTACACAGTTCATTGGCCCGTTCTGATGGTCTAGACTTACAATCCTGTGTTCGAGCTGTCGTCATTATTTAAAGTTTCACTTGCGCACAGCTTCGATAGCACTTGTTTGACAGTTGAATTAGCGTAAGTTTCCACTGTATGTGTGGTGGTGAGTCCGATGTATTGTCCACACCTTTCCTTCGTGTCTTGATCAGAATAACTGCAATACATGTGCCACCAGGTTACTAGGTCGGGCTCGCACATGCATTCAGTGCATTACATCCACTGGATAATCAAATAAGTGCTGGGACATGGCTTGTCTCACTGTTTACGTTGCATTCGGCGAGTGACACTCTCTGAAACTGGTCGCAGGTTCACTGGCATGTCCTCTGAAGATCGTGCCCTTGGTCACCGAGAAGGCGTGCATGAAAGCCCAACCCCTTCAGAACCAGCATGCAACACAATGGCAGGTCCTGTGATTCCTGACAGACCCGTCAGTGCAAAAGGTTTGGTGGACGAGGACAGACATATGAGCCATGACGAGCAACATGGCGCTCACAGTACAGATGATGTGCAGAAACAGAAATGGAGGTCTGTTGACAGGGCAAGCAGAGGGCCCAGCGTTGGGAGAAGCGAAGCTTCTGCACAGGTGACAGAGCTCAGTGAGAGTGAGGTGGAGCTGGAGGACATTCAGCCTGCGGATGATGACTCAGACTTTGTGGCTGAAGGCAGCCCACAGGAGTCACTCAGATCAGATTCAGGATTTGAGGATGATGACAGCCAGGACTCCAGGCCAAGAAAGAGGTCTGCAACTCCACTTGGAATGCTATTGTCTCTTGTGTCCTTAAGGGTCAGCAAGTCACGAAGATGTGTACCGCATGCCTTTAAGAATGGCAAAGGCCATGCAAGCCACTGCAGAGGAACTGATTGTAGAATATTCTGCCTCAGGAAAGGCAAGGCCTTGCCTAAGAAGCGAAAGGAAAGGACGCCACCAGACAATGAGCAGACTCGGAAACTACGGAACAGGGTTGAAGAGCCAGAAGCAGAAGAAGGCACGAAAGATAAAGATGGCGAGGACAGTGATTTGGACCTTGATGATGATAAACCACGAGGTATTGGATGGATTGACAATTGAATATGTGTGTGTGTGTGTGTGTGTGTGGTGTGTGTGTGTGTGGTGTGTGTGTGTGTGTGTGTGTGGTGTGGTGTGTGTGTGTGTGTGTGTGTGTGTGTGTGTGTTTGTTGCAAGGCTTTGCTAGGACTCATGCTTTTATATCTTGCCTTTTCTGCCCTGGACGCTTGTCCTGCATCCTGGCAGGGTAGCAAGCGGCTCTGATGGAGGTCGCTTAGGGTGTCTCGTTGGTTGAAAATATGCTTGTAGCACATGCCGTTGTTCGATAATAATTTGGCTAATTCATAAGCCTACTTGTCGCAGTACTAGAACGGCACGTGACCCTTGCGCAAGAAGAGGAGCAGCAAGCTGAACTGCAATCAATGTGGGAAATGGCGGTTGTACTGGACTTCCTTCGTGTGTTCTCGAGAGACATACCCAGTATTGCCAACATGGAGTGGACAGCCAATGGGCTGGAGTCTGCGCTTATCACATCCACTGGTGGCCCTGGACTCCTAGCAAGTATCCACATGGTGGGAGCCCCTTGGGGGTTAGATGTCATGGCATCCTTGTAAGTTAGAACAGGGGGTTGCGTTCGAGTAGGCACTCTTAGCCACAAAGAGGCTAGTGTACAATGGTTGAAATACATGTAGAAGGTTTTTGGTAGGTGTCTGGTGTACTTTGCAGAGCCAAAGAATTGACTTGAAATCATGGTTTGGATCGTGGAATTCCTTTCGAGGCGAGTTGCATGTCAGACCAACCTGGTAAAAGTGACACATTGCAGTGGGGGGTGTTAACAGGAACTCTTGCGACCCATGTTGCCTCGGGGGGCGACAATGACAGTGGAAAATTGGACAGTGTACTTCGCTAATCTCTTAAGACGGCATGCGCGGGATCATTACATACCTGGGGACCCCGCTTTTGCTCCTCCTCGCGGTGATGAAGCCATCACATATGCCAATCTTCCCACAGAGGACAGGTTGGGTCTTCATCCACTGTTTCTTGTTTTCCATTCATGTCACTTGTGCAACAGCCTGCTTGCCTGTCTTACGTCTCGTCCATTCTGCCACGTCCTTCTTGCATATCTGAGCAGCACATGCATGCAAGGAATCTCTCCTCTAATGAAATTTCCATGCACCACTTTGCTGCTTGTCGAACTGCTTGTGATGGTGACAGCTTGGGTGATGCCCTTCTACAGGGTACTTGCATTGAAAGCCCTCTGTGAGGCACGCATAGACCGTGGGCTTCATCAAGTTGTGGATGATGCGATTAAGCCGCCACGGCCTCCAAAAGGTGCGAAAGAACATGGAGGACGAGGATCACGTGCCCCACCTCCAAGAACTTTAGAGGACTTCCGGTTGAAGCCTTTGGGACGTGACAGCAGTGGATTCCTATTCTACTGGTTGGATTTGGGACCTGCCGGTGGGCCCCCATGAGTACTGCTGAGAAAGTGTGCCAGGTTATGTACGCTTTCCACTTTTTCTAGTACTGCCCAAAGTTATCTCCTGTTCTTCTATCAATGTCCTAACATGTTGAGGCTGACACATAATGACCCGAGTCCTCTTTGTGTTAATTGCTCACCCTCTTCTTTTCAACCAGCACTGGCATAGACCCGGCCATCCCGTTGGCACATGTTGCAATGAATGTGTTGATCTCTATGTCGGCGTATGTGCTGGCTAGGGGGTTGTTTGGGATTCACATATGGTCTTATTGGAGCTGGGTGATCCTAGGGTCACGGTTGTACAAGGAGACTCCCCACCGACTGATTTCGAAAACAGTCAAAGCGGCGCAAGTGAAAAAGGGCAGGGTTGGAGAAACAGCCTGGGAGTTGCAAGCTTCTACCGTGGAAGAGCTGCAAGCTCTCGGTGAAAAAGTACGGAGGAGCAGGGACCGGAATGATCAGAAGCTTGCAACCGAGGTACAAGTTGGCCAGAACAGGCGTGCAGCTATCATCGGGTTTAGTAGAGGATGTGCCGAGGAGTTTGCCAAATGACTTTCATTGGGGGCTGACATTTTGGAGAATTGGAAAGAATTGGTGACTGCATTAATGTGTGCATGTGTCGCACTCTGCTGATCCAACACAAGTCATACTCTTCATCCCCCATTGATAACAGTATGACGTGCAGCGGCGGGCACTGGCAAACGTTACTACCAATTCTGCACGTTTGGCATTAAGATTGGCAAGAACTCATAAAAACCCTTGCACGGGCACACTAACAAACACCATCAGCAAATCTTGTTTGTTAGAAAGATGAATTAGAAGTTTACCTATTATTCAATCGCGATTGGTAGGCTTATGTCTTTTTTCAGCTGGTTACCCCTTCAGACTTTGAAAGGAGTAGCGCCGGGGGGTGTGTGTGTGTGTGTGTGTGGGGTGTGTGTGTGTGTGTGTGTGTGTGTGTGTGTGTGTGTGTGTGTGTGTGTGTGTGTGTGTGTGTGTGTGAGAGAGTGAGAGAGAGAGAGAGAGAGAGAGAGAGAGAGAGAGAGAGAGAGAGAGAAAGAGAGAGAGAGAGAGAGAGAGAGAGAGAGAGAGAGAGAGAGAGAGAGAGAGAGAGAGAGAGAGAGAGAGTTGGGGGGGGGGGGTGCGCATGTGCGAATTCTCTCCTGCAGAAGAGGAGGATGGATACTTGCCTGGAAGATTTGGTGCTCTTACAGCAATATTCAGAGGCTGTTATTGCTTCTTGACTGAAAGGTGGTTGGGGTCAATTGTTTTCCGCGATGGCCGACCACGAAGCAGAAAGGGGATCCTCCTGCAGTGACGCCATATCTTTTTTGTGTAGTATTAGGAGGCTGTGTTCCTGCCAGTTGAGTACAAGCTTCACATATGGCTGTGATACGGCTGGTCTCCCAGAAGTTTCAATCACAATTTTCAAAGGTTAATACCCCGGAGATGGGTGCAGTTGTTGGATTTCATCGTACCTCAGTTGGCGGCACGCGTTGCTGAGGAAGAGCGGAAGGCCAAAGCTGCTGCTCGGTTGCGTCTGCAGTTGAGTACCATTATCCCAGACGCAGATGGTGGCTTTGGACGGTGCGTACTTCCTTGGACCCACATATCCTATTCCTTTCTTTGCTTTTTGATCTTTCTAATCTCGCCAAGGCCTTTAGCAGCTCATTTGGCTTCCCTCTTGAATGTAAAAGGTGGGAAGTACGTTGCAGCCTTTCCGAGTTAAATTCTGTCAGTTAATACTACTGCAAATGCTTTTGACGATGTCCCCTTCATGCCATGGATCCTCCATTTCTATCTATCTGTATTTGTTCTTTGGTGTCCTTCCCTTTTCTTCTCATATGTGTGCTGGAGGGCTCCCAAGATGCCATTCAAATGACAAGGAAACAATAAATGGTGGTGTGCTTGGTGACGCGCAGGCCGCGACGTGCAAGGAAAGAAGTGAACTACACTTTTGAGAATTATGATAACATGATTAGATCTGCTATGCGATCTGAAAAGCCCGGTCGAGACAGAGCAGAGAACGGGCGAAGTAGAAGGGGTGCATCACCTCCAAGGTAGGGATCTTCTCATGATACGGTGTTTCTGTCAATCCGGGGTCTATTCTGCAACATCACTAGTCATGCAAGGCTTCATTCCACCGTGTGCATTGTCTAACTTGAGCTAGTACTCTATATGCTGGACTTCTTTGTGTTTTAGAATGTCGGGCCTGGTAGGGCATGTTGCTGCCATCAAGATTTGCATCAATTTTTGCAATATCCTATAATTTCTGCCCTTTGGAACAGCAAGCTCTCTCTGCCCCCTCTCAAGAATCGACGCCTGCAAACTCATCATATTACCGCATGCCACTTCCTGACCAGCAGCCGCAGGAGCTCCTGTCGACTTGATTGCAGCTATCCTTGCCTGCTATCAATGTTTTGGTTTGAGCCCTTAGGCTGGCTCAATGTACCTCAGCTCTCACAATACACCTCACTCAACAGAGCAATTTTGTAAAACCCGGTGCTATGAGTTGGGGCAATGGCCTCGCGTCCAGCTAATGCGCTGCTTCCTGCTAAGAATCAATATTTTACTGGGTGTATCAGAGTACACATTCAATGGGGTATGGCTCATAGAAAGTACGTGAAACTTCATTTGTGACATTGGAAAGTCTCTGCCTCGGGTTTGTTTCGTCCTAGATACCTGCCACCAGTGCAACAGCAGTTCCTGATTCTGAGCAGCCAGCATGACATCTTGTGGCTGTTTGTGCTCAGGCCAACTGCAGAGGAGGAAGCTCGTGCGGGTCTGCGACGCGGCCGGTCTGCTGCAGCTGTGGTCCGTCCCGAGGAAGACGAGGATGAGCCCCCCACAGGCTCTACACCTGAAGAGTCTGACCAGCATCATGCTGACCCAGCCTCAGATGATGGTGGATGGGATGAGGATGGAGGAGAAGACCCTGTCAACATGTCAAGCATGGCTGTGCCCCTTTCAGCCTCGAAGCCAGGCCCTTCGTGGGAGCAGGGCAGGATGGGTGGCAATGGGGTGCCAGTTGACCAACTCGGTGCTTATGCTCCTCAACCTCCAGCGCTGCAGCTGCAAAAACCTTATCAGACATTTCCTAGTGAAAGGATGTGGCCTGACTTTGAAGGCCAAGCTGGGCATCAATTTTCGGGTCTCCTGATGCCGCAGCCCCACAATGAAAGGCCACCACAGGTATGAGGCTTCATTGAGATGCTGTATATGCGGCATTGATTGGTTTACTATAACATATTTTGTGGACCTGCTCCGACATTAAATGGCACCCTCATGGGCGTGTATATGGCACCTGCCCGTGCAAAGTTTACTTATGGAGTCGTCAGTGTGAGCTAGATAACAATTTTTGTGAGACTTCTCTGCATCAAGTTTATCGAGCATATCTGTCATTGCAGACTGAACACCCCGTACCCCCTCGCCCCATCTGTATGTGTGTGTGTGTGTGTGTGTGTGTGTGTGTGTGTGTGTGTGTGTGTGTGCGCGCGTGTGTGCGCGTGTGCATGTGTGTGTGTGTGTGTGTGTGTGTGTGTGTGTGTGTGTGTGTGTGTGTGTGTGTGTGTGTGTGTGTGTGTGTGTGAGTGAGTGGGAGGGAGGGAGGGAGGGAGTGAGTGGGGGGAGAGAGAGAGAGAGAGAAGGGGGTGGGGGGTTAATGAGTTCAATGCAGTTATGTCAATGTGCACACATCATGCATTTTGGTGTGCTTCGCAATAAGTTGTGTTTGCCTTCCTTCCGCATATAGATGCGCATGCAGATAGTTTATGCCTTTTCGCTTGCAAAACGTGACACAAAGCTTTCCCTGGGCATACTTACTTGTTGGACATGGCCATGCTTGAATCAAACTTTCATTTTCTTGGGGGCAGGCAAATCAAGATACAGCTGGTCCATCGGCATTGCATTGGAGCTGAAACTGGAGTGTCAGCATGTTTGAGTTTGGAAAGATTGTTCTAGAAGACTTGTCGTACAGGTGTACCATTATCAAAAGACAAGGTGTTATGCAAATTGCAGTCCTTGACTGTCCCAGTACTCGTAGGCCGGTTGCTTGTTGCTTTAGATGATATATGAGACTCAACCGGTTTAAGTAGTCATAGGTCTTAAACGTGTGGTAGTGATCGCAACGTTGCTGCGGTTTTGAATACAGAATTTTCACCCATTTCGCAGCTCTCCTGGTACCGCAAATACATTAAGCGGTTTCTGTTCAATGTTTAGCACGGTCTGTAGACATGAGGAATCCAAGGACAGCTTTTTCCAACGCAATGTGTCCTCTGAGGGTAGACAGTGGTAGACATGGGGATGATTAGGTTTTCCAGACGGTTTAACTTTTTTGTTACTGATTGTGTGCTCCTACTCGCCTCAGCATATCATTAAATTTTGTGGGTGTTGTACGTCGCCAATGAGATGCTTCCATCAGCATTTTGCAATTCGATATCCTACACAACTGCCTGCTGTCGAAACATGCTGGCCTGTAATTTGATTACATATGATGGAGCAACAATCTTATAGTTCGGCAGATAAGTCTTCTTGTTTCCTCCTAAGTCTGATCTATGTGCTTGAAGTGAAAGGAAAACCCGCATGCAGGATTCATGGTGTGTGGTTAGGATAGGCTTCGCTTTTTATTCTAGAGATAAGGTAAACAAATATTCTAACCCCAATTGCTTTTGGTTTGAAGGCCATACTACATGAGCGTGAATTGGATACGCACCAGATGGTGAAAGCATAGGGTGGGGGGGGGGGGGAGAAGGGGGGGGGTGGATGTGGCTCAGCGTGCATGACATGAAATTGAGCCACTTCTCAGAGTAGCGGCTTAATTGTCTGCGTGTTCTTTCCATATTTGCACATAAGCTTTGGATCTACATCCTAGGACGGAGTATGGCAGCGGGCATGAACACCCTGAGTGTTGCAATTATCTGAGTCATAGGCTGTGATCCGTAGGGCCCCCGAAGCCATGGCATGCAGATACAACTTCCTCGCCTCCTCCAAACATGTCTAATCTTGGCCGCCTAGGGCAATCACACTCCACTTATAGAATTGACTGTCGCAAATGCCAATGTGTATGAGATACAGGCACATCTTTATACTTGGGGTACGTGGCGGCTTCACCATGCCCTCTTGTCCGTCGAATCAATATTCCCGAGGCCATTATTTGTTATGTTCACCCTTGCCCTCTTGACCGGCACTCCCTGCGCTCCGGCGGGGAAGGTCTGCCGTTGTGGACGACAACCATGGTGCCCGATTAAGCAGATCAGGCTTTGCCGAAAGGCTGTTTCAAACTATATCGTTAGTATCGACAAGAAGGAGGTGGTTTGCGGGCATGGGGCACCCCACAGTTCACTCCGAGAAAGGCACAGGAGGCCGTTTCTGGCTCCCTAACCCGCGGCCGACGTAGCCACAGCTGGTACTAAAAGTATAGTATGTCACCAAATGGTGATATTCCTTGATGGAAGAAAGTATCTGTCCCTAACTACCGGTCATCGGCTGACGGGGGGCCATAGCAGGGGACTGATAGGTGAATCCTGTGTTTGCCGTCGGTCGATAGGCTTTCGTGAGATTCAGATCCCGTGGATGATCAGCTCTTAACATGTAACCCACATCCCATTTGCATTCGCATTGCTTCAAATCGTGTTACTTCACTACAAGGCCGGGCTTGTGGGACACCCATGTAAAGTCGAGGTGCCAGCACGTCCGTAAATAATCTCAGGATCATCGTCATCCTCTTATATATGTCAAAGGATGATTCGGCCCACTTGTGCAGTTATTTAAATTTTTCATTGGTTGCCCCTGTCGGCGCCCTGTGGAACCTCTGATGCAACCTACCTGCACTATCTCATCCGGTGCCATAATTTCTTTGGTTGAAATATCCTCAAAATGGGTAAATTTTATGTTCATCATGCACATCTGGGGACTGGGGTGGGCTTATCCGTTTCTCTTCCTTCTTCACTTGCTCTTTGTAACAGCAGCATTTGTTCTGAAACACCACTTGCCTTGATTTCAGTTTCGATTCATGACATGCGAGATACCACACTTAAGTGCGATGCAAACCGATGCATTCAATGCTTGTGCAGGTGGCTGATGGCTGAGAGGTGGACAAAGAAGCTTTCTTTCCCCAAGATGGGCAGGTCCAGAGAAACCGAATCAGTTGCACACCAAGCTATTGGACCTGTGGGTGGCCAGCCCATAGGTGCTGGCCTGGAAGTGGGGCTGGCAGCCGATCACAGTCAGACCCGCAGGGATCCGGGAGCAGATGCCGCAGAGATTCTCTCTTCGTGCGAGCTCATACCTAGCGCAATGCCGCTTCCCTCGATTCAGGAGTCTGGGCCCTCAACCGCTGACGAGACATCAGAGGGGAACCGGAATCACATTGTGGAGGTAGGCATAGTCGAGGACACATGGACTGCGGTTGCTGCCGGGGCTGAAGCACTTGGGGCAATCCTCCAAATTGTCCATGTGAAACAACATCCCCGTTGTGAAAGGAGATGGAAGGACACTGTAAGAAGGAGGGTTTCGGTTTGGAGCAGCCCATGGTACATGGAAGGGGCAGCGGTCAAGATCTAATGTTGGGTACCTTGGCTTCCCCCTTGCTCTCTAGGGAGTCCCCTCGAGTGGGAGGTGGGGAGAGAGGAGGGGCTGAAAGATATGTGAGGGATAGGAATCCGCACCAGTGGGTCTGAGGAGGACAAAGGGTGGAGAGCCGGCGGGAAATCTCTAAATGTAAATGTTGGTGGGGCGGCTGTCCAAATTTAGCACATCATTCAGACCAGGCCAAAAAGAAGTGCTAGACCTGAGGTTTATGTGAGACCAAACATTGCGCTCTAAAACCTGTTGGCCATTGCTTGCAGGCCGCAGACCGGTTGAGCCAAGATAGGGCATTTACAGTGAAACATTCCGGCAACATGCAAAGTCATCCTGCTGAAGGCCGTTCGCATCCAGAAATCGGGCCTGCTTCTGTACGGGACGAAGTGGACGAACTCCGGGCTGTGAATTACAAGCTACGAGAGGTGAGTGCATTGGGCTGAGGCACTCCAACGCACTGCAAGTGTCCCCAGTATCACTATCTCCAAACGGAAAGTCTGTGTGTATTCTGCCACAGCTCATGTGAGTCGGCTGACAAGGAGGTCTCAAATTGGGGCGTCGAGGTCTTGTACTTCAGTTGGCATCGCTCCTTAAAACGTTGAGCTGGAAGTGACCTTGCTCTGTCAGGCACACAATCTCTCCCCTCTTCCCCCTGCAACACTACATGCAGCGCCCTCTCTTGAGGTTGTTGCGATGCTGTCTATCTCTTCTTGTCCCTTTCCAAAATTGTGTGCCATCTATCTTCTCTTGTCCCTTTCCAAATTCCGAATTTCCGATTGTGTGAAAGGCGCTCCTGACTGGCACTTCAATGTTGTTGCCCTTGGCCCCCCCCCCCCCCCCTGCCTGTATGTGCCTTGACCTGGAGTCTGTGAGCGTTCAACCCCTTGTGAATCCTCTGCCTGGGATGTGCAGGACATCAAGGCCATGTCGGAGCAGGTTTCCATATATGAGCGCAGGCTGGCTACCGGGAAAGGAGCATATAAGGAGGAGTGCATGAAACTGAGGGAAGAGGTGGCCTTGCTCCAAGAGGAGAACAGCGCCCTTCAGTATGAGATAGACAATCTGAACAAGGTGGCCAGCTATGTTGGCAGCCGGGTTGCAAAAGTTCTTGTGGGTGCACGGAGAGCCAACAATTACAACTCCTCTCTGGTGGCGGAGTTGAAGCGCTGGAATCGTAAGCTCGAGGTAAAGCCTTGTGATTGTTTGAGAGAACACGTCATGTGCACCATGGTTTGTGTACCAATGATGGTTTGTGAGCCGATGGTTTGTGTACCTCTAGTTTGTGCGGCCCGCCGGGGGGGGGGGGGGGGGGGATGTTATAGATTGCAGGTCCCCATCATGGCCTTGGCAAAAGACGCATGTCCCTCCACGTTCCCCCAATGTTAATAGCAGATCATTGTCTTGTTGGCATGGCAATTCGCCCAATGCAAATCTCTGGCAGTATTTGCTTTTAATCCATTCAGCGCGTCTCGTTTTTAGGCATACTGGTGTTTGCTTTTGTTACGTGCTTGGAAGCTGTGCTGGGCGTAAGGCTGAAGATAGTAATGATATGTTGCTTGTAGTTGAGTGTACACCCAGGGGGTGAAGAAAAGAAAAGAAAAAAAAAAAAAAAAAAAAAAAAAAAAAAACCTGATCTCTTAAGTCATGTACGCTGTCCAGGTGGAAAACCAGCGGCTATATGCCATCATCGACAGGTTACAGAACCGCGATGCTGGTAGTGACACTGCAAGCATGGCCAGCGAAATGTCCTATCATCCCCGAGATGATTCAGCTCTGTTGGTCAAGCGTTTGGAGGAACAGAATCGGAATCTGCAGCGGGAGATAAGCGCCCTGTCTGCTGATGCAGCCAACCTCCAGCACCTCAGCGCTGGCGCTGGAGAACGTTTGCCTCCCAGAGCAGTGGTGGCTGCCCGTCCTCCTGCACCAGCGTCTGACTGCGATAACAGGTGTGGTCTCACAATGTTCAGTCATTCTAGCAACTCCAACGGGGTCACATTTTGGTCCGAAATTTGCCACGGAAAGGAAGGAATTTGGGCCCAAAACCAATACAAATTTGATCTCGTTGGAGTTGCTAGTCATACCCAAGACGCTGTCTGACGACGGTGATGGACAACATGAATGGGATAGAATTGCAATCCATGCACAGGGGCTTTTTCACTTCCCTGGTTCCCTGGTTTGTTGCATCGCTGGCCTGTGAAATGGCATTACAGCTTCCACAAGAAGCTGCACCGGAGTTGGGGCTGTTGTGAGAGGGGACTTTTGCTTGGGTGTTCTAGATGACGTGGTTGTTGTTGCCCAATGGATGTAGTTGATGTTGTTTGTCTCCAGTGGATGTACTTCGATGTGGTTGTTTGTTGCCGATGGGGAGGGCTTAAAGAAAAGGTTGTTTGTTGCCAATGTACAGCACATCGTCTGGAAGCGCGGATGGCCCCAAAACTCCCAGCTTGCACGAGGAGGACGGCCCTGCCAACTCCAAGGCAGAGGAGAGGGAAAAGCTGGAGGCTGCACGGGCTGAGACAGAAGCGCTGCGGCTTCAATTGGACAACAAAATCGAGGAGCTCAAACGGGAGAATGTGCGTTTGATTGAAGAGCTTGCGCGCGTGAACGATGAGCTTGCTGTGGTCCAGTCACAAGTTTCGGAGGTACTGCCCCCTCCCGATAGCTGTTGCAGACCTTTCAAGAGAAGATGGTTTCTTATTCCACTTGTGTAGACCTCAGCTGCCACCCTGGAGTTAAAAGTCCAGATTCCACTTAGAGTGAGGGGGCCTGCCAAAAGAATTACCAACCATCACGAACATGGCTTCCACAACTTCTAGTGGAGAAATGTATTTTTCGGGATTGCCTTCGAAAGTGGCATTTTGACATGACTTTCTCTGCTGTGGTTTACCTCCGATGAGGGTAAAGTTTTGAACGTAAGGGGGTGACGTCCTTTCAGGCTTTATCGTTGCCATTTTTGGGCTACCTTGATATAAATTGCATTTTGCAGATGGAGGAGCTCAAGGGCCAGTATGAGCAGTCCTGCAAGGAGGTGCTTGTTCTGAAGGAGAGCGTTGTAAAACTTCGGAGAGAAGCGGTGGTTGCTCGGGAGTTCCGCGATGAGAACATGCGGCTTGAAGATGAGCTCTCAAGGTTAGCACAGTTTATGTTGCTTGCAGCATTTGTCGCCTGAGGAAGGGTTATGTGGGTTACATCCGCTGAGACACCACTTCATTAACTCTTCTGGTTAGATTTTATGGTCGAGCTTCTGCATTCGTAGTTGTTGCTGGACTGAAATGCAATTCCCTTGGAAAGCAGCTTTGAAACAATCATTGTTTATGACTTTGGCTGTGTGACAAAGAGGACTGCTGTGTAGGTTGCTTCGTGCTGGTGCTGAGTTGTGTGAGCTGTTTCAGGATCCAGAAGCAGTCTGCTGAGTACGAGGAGGAGCTAGCAGAGCTAGAGGCAGAGGTAGATCGTTTACAAGCCCTGGTAACAGACCACCCAGCTGTTACAGGCCAAATGACTTCTTTGGAGGAGCAGGTACGTCCTCCAGGCGTATATTCTTGTCTCTTTTTGCCTTCTGTCATGCTGACAGTGAGAATGCTGACAGTGCGTGCTGACAGTATCAATGCTGACCTCGCATGCTGACGGTATCAATGCTGACATTGCATGCTGACAGTGCGTGCTGACAGTGACAATGCTGACAGTGCATGGTCTTAGCTGCATGCTGACAGTGCGGCTGCTGGGATTGCCTCACAAATAACAACACATTCGCTGTGACATGGGAGCGTCACACAGGAACCACATTCATGCTGGTTCCTGTGTTTTGATATGGGCCTTGGCTTCAACATGAGGTGGGGATGCTGTCTCCAGGTGTCGCATCTGCAGGCAACCAATGAACTGCTTCAGGAGTCCTTGCAGCAGTTGCGCTCCCAGCACCACGCTCTTTTGGAGAAGAGTGCAGCTGCTGACGCCCGTAAAGGAGATCGCTCGGTGAGCAGCCACAAGCCCTGCGCTCCCCCTCGTGCCAATGTGACAAACTGTGGGTTTGAATTTGCATGTAAGGGTAGGGGGAGAACTGGGAAGCGGTTGGGGGGGGGGGGGGGGAGGAGGCAAGTCCACCTGTGCTACTCTCTGGACTGGGGGTGCCTGCCTGATTTTTTTTGGTTGGTCATACTCGTTTGCAAGGATTCTAAGAAAGGCACCCGTTCTTCGGGTCGTCAACCTGTTGCTGGGGTCTCAAAAGCCATGCTTCAGTCAGTGCAAGGGTTATTCACAATCTGCTGCATCTGAGCAATTCTTGGTTCCCAATTCCTCAGGTGGCTCAGTTCCGACAGCTCAAAGCTCCCAGCGGCCTCCACCTCGGGGAACAATTGAAGGATCTCCGGGAGGAGAATGCGCGCCTAGCTGAACGTGCCATGCGGGCAGATGCCCTGCAGCAGCAGCTTGCTGAAGCCGAAAAGCAGGTTTGCCCCACCTTAGGCCACTGAAAGCTATCCCTGGATTGCTTCGGTGGAAACTTGGGAAATTTGGGAGTGCCAAGTGCCGAATGGGGATACAGCTTGGAGCTGTTTATGCCAGGGGATTCTGCCATGAGGGACATTGGACTTTGAACCGGATCTTTGGGAGTCTTTGAGACCCTGTTGTCTCATCTCGTACTTGTAGTATGCCCCATTCCTGACCTGAAAGGATTGTTTATCCATGCCTCTGTATGTTTGCAAAAGGGAGGTAGCAGTGGTAGCAACTGCATTCCCCTACGACAGCGTTTGGTGATAACAGCTTGGTACGATGGGGCTACTGATGAATTGCATCCCCCACGACAGCGCATGGATGGGTACGATAGTGCTGCCGACGAGAAAGAGAAGGCTGCCGATGAAATTTAAGAAGGCTGCTGATGGAAAGCAAGAAGTTTTTCCCTGCAGTCGGAACAGATGTGTAACCGACCCATTTGATGGTGGATGGTGCAGATTGCTGGTTTCCGCTCGGCAGCAGGTGAGAATGCTGCTGTGGAAGCCGTGCACAGTAGAAGGGTAGAGCAGCTGCGTGCTGAGGAGGAGGAGCTGAAGAAACAGGTATGGAGGACTCTGCCTTCCCTTGGGGTTCCTGGCCTTAGGAAGGTACCTCAGCCCACCCCCGGCGGCGGGGGAGGGAGGTATCAGGGGGCTTTCAATTTAATTTTTTTAAGTATGATTATGTTCCATCATACTCTCTTTTCTGTGAACCACGCATGCCATGGGGGATACCGCAATGTGAACTGAAATAGACATCTCTTGGCTGCGTGGTACAAGGGGATGGGGAGTTAGGAGAGGGGGAAACGGGGGGGAAGGGTATGAGAGAGAGGGGGGTGGGGGGGCGCACACGAGAGCGCGCGCGCGCGCGTGTGTATGTGTGTGTGTGTGTGTGTGTGTGTGTGTGTGTGTGTGTGTGTGTGTGTGTGTGTGTGTGTGTGTTAAGCAGGAGGGGTTTGGTGAAGCTCTCAATCTTTCTTCTTCTTGTCTGGGCGCAATCCGCTATTTGGTACATGTCACAAGTTTGCCAGACTCAAGAATATATACAGTCGTAGCAAGCACACAAGGTCACGGAAGAAAATACTGACAAGGCAGGGTTGAGTTTGTAGTACAGTCATGCTTATGTTGTTTATTCTCTTTGCAGTTGACTGCCCTGCAAGAGTCCCTAGCTGCAGAATCTGCCACAGCATCTGCATATGCTGCGCTCAAGAAAGAAACCAAGAGCAACCGCAAACAGTTGGATAAGCTGCTGGCGGAGAACCGAATGCTTGGGCAGAAGGTAGGTTCCCTGGTGAAGATTCTTGGTCCCCTGACTACGTACCCCCTTGCACCCCCTTGCCTTATACTGGCTGGCTGCTACAGATTCTTAAATTACCTGAGGGAATCTGAGGATGGCCTGCACAGTAAAGTGTGCATTCTCTCAGATAGGTTTCTTAAGAAAGAAAGGAAGGGAACACACACACACACACACACACACACACACACACACACACACACACACACACACACACACACACACACACACACACACACACACACACACACAACCGTAATGATAAATAGAATTGATGAAAATGTAATGATCTTTGATTTTGACCGCAGAAAACGGAGCTCGAACTGGCGCTGGCTGAAATCAAGACCTCGGAAGATGCGCAACTTGGGTCGGTGAAATCTCAATTGACTGCTGCTTTGGATAATATTGCCAATTTGCAGCAAGAGAATAGCCGCGCTGTGTCAGAGCTATCCGTGGCACAGAAAGAGGTGGGTGGCCTAGCCCTTTGTGAAGTTGTTCGTGCTCAAAGCATTAGTTTTCTAAACACTTGCTTCCTGCGAGCTTTACATGTTTCCAAGAGCTGCCTCTCGCTACAAAATTACGCCCTGAAGTTCACGTTTTAGCCAATGTTCTTCTGTGGGATGGCCATCCTACCCCCAAATCTAAATCTAATGTTGTCAATGCACAGCTGGCGGCATTGCAAGCCGTTCAGGGCAGCCGAAGCTCTGACGCACAGGCAGAGATTGAACGGCTAAAGGCAGAGTTTGCCACGGAGAGGGAGAGGTTGGAAGCAAATTTGCGGGAGCAAAAGTCCGCAGCATCCGAGGTGATTCCCTTTCCAAATCAAGTGGGTGCAGGAAAAAAATGGGTGGATGGATGGCTGGATGGCTTAAGCCCGTGTAAGAAATTCAACCACCTCTTGGTGGCTGGTGTGGTGGCTATCACCCATCAACTGTTATGGCCTCAAGTCTTGTGTGTGTGTGTGTGTGTGTGTGTGTGTGTGTGTGTGTGTGTTATTAGAGCCGGAGAATGGGCTTGCTAGGTGGCTAAAGGCTGATAAAATGCAAACAAAATATGTAGGTGAGTGAGCTGCGCTCTCAGTTGGAAGCACTGCGGGCGGAAGCGGCAACAACAAGTCTGCGGGCAGATACCCTGTTGGCGCAGAAGGAATCTCTTGAGGCCCGGTTGAATGCCAATGCTGAGACTGTAGCTCTGGCCTCTGACTCTGCCACGCTCGTTCAAAACGCAAGGACAGAGGTGGAGAGCTTGCGGGCACAGAACCAGACATACCAGGAAGAGCTCCAGGCCCTACGTCAGCGTGTGCAGGTGAGCAAAGTTCTTCAGGCCTTGCCCTGAAGTCAGTTTTGGGGTTCATATGGGTTTTGGATTTCAAATGGGTTTTGGTTGCATTCAAAGGCATGTTGTTGCTCACTAAGAGTGACGTATGAAGGCAAGAGTTTCGCCTTTTACAGTACAGTACAACTGCGGTTGCCCACAATTCTCCGTCTGTCTTGTGTTATTTGTTTTCTGGAGGCACAAGATCGTTGCCCAGGTGCACGGCCACTGCATGGTGTGGGTTCAAGATTACACTCTGGGCACTCTGTCACTTGTAGGTGGTGACAGCCTTGAATGTTGCAGGAGCTGAAGAAGAAGGAGGTCCAAACCCCGATGTTTGGTATCAAAGGACGCAGCGAAAGCAGTACGGTCATGGGGCTACGAAAGGAGAACGCAGCCTTGCGTGCACAGGCGGATGGACTGACAGAGCTGAAGGCGGAAAATGAGAGACTTCGAGCACAAATTGCCACTCGGCCTGATGGAGCTGGGAGCGCTGCTGTCCTGCAGAAGGATATGGACGCTCTTCGAATAGCCAACCGTTCCTTGGAGGGAAGAATACAAGAGCTGCAGGTTCGGCCAACTCCACTTCACTGCGGGAGAGAACCATTGCTGTTCTCAACCCTTTACCTGGATGTCACTCAGTGTTCCCAGTTGTGTTTTGCCAACCATTGCTATTCTCACCCCTTTAGTAAAGCGCCTTTACGTGGATGTCACTCACTGGGTCCATTCGTATTTTGCCAACCATCATGCACCCAGGTGCACTGGGGTATCTATCTTCAACCCACCAACGTTTTGCTGTTTTCTTCCAAGAGAGTTTAGGAGGCATAAACTACATCAGGACTTGCAACCATCAATTGAAGTCGTGTTTGTTCCTTGTAAAGACAAGCAAGCTACATCAAGCGCCTTCTGGACATTGCAGGTCGAAGCCTCTGAAATGGAGGCTCTACGGGGCGGGGTCCTCAAGGGGAGAACACCCCAAGATGTTGTGGCAGAGGTCCGTGCACTCTTTGCTGAGAATGGTGAGCTGCGGAGGGAGGCTCAGAAGGCTAAATCTCTCGCAACAGAGGTTCAGTCCCTGCAGCAGAAGCTCTCTCTACACAATCTCCAGGTAGAGGCCGTCTCAGCGTGTTTTTCTCTTTAGCTCACAACTCTTGGTTACTGTGGGAACTGTTCGATCTTATCAGCCTCTTACGGTTGGACAGATGTAAGAATCACCTTCTATTTCGTTGCATTGTGTCGGTCTCGCTCCTCATGCGTCTCCTTTTTCCTTTATTACAGTTGCCATCCAAATTGAAATCCGGGTTTATTGAAGAGAACTCCGGCGTTATTGAGAGCCAAATGCTTGGAATCTGATTCCCTGACACATTTTCTTATGCACTGCAGATGGGACCGCAAAGCACAGTACAGCATGTGACACCAAAAGCGTCCCCTGCACGGTCGACATCCATGGATCCGGCGACACCAGAGCTGGTGTCTGCAGCGGGAAGACCAGGTGGGTTGGGACAGCAAGAGACTTTGCGTAGGAAGTTGTGGTTATCTATGGCTCCAGCTGCTCAAGTTCACCAGCGCTTCCGTTTCTGCGACAGACCTGAACACCCTGGCAGGATTCCTTTTCTGAACACTCTGGCTGGATTCCTTCCCTCCGAGCTGACTAGAGGGCACTGGTTGGGCCAGGACGATCTGCAGCAACGGTGGCTTCCCATTCTTTGAAGTTGGCTGAGTCGGACACTGTCAATTCTTCGGACACTGCAGAGGCCCGTCAAGGACCAGCAGCTGATGCAGAAGAGTGGGCTTCAGCAGATGAAGAAGTCGAGCATGGTGGTGGGGTTACTGCTGCTGCTCCCAGCCCACAGCAGGTACAGGCTGCAGAGCTCACCCCACATATTGCTGATGCAATTGTATCCTCCAGAAAGATACCATGTATGTTTTCTGTACTAATATGACAATTTTCTTGCAGGCTTCGTCTGCAAAGCCGGCAAATCCTGGCCAGCAGCAGACCAGGGGATTCTGGAGCAAGCAACCAAGGGTGTTCGGCACTTTCATGAAGAGGAGTGCTTTGGATAAAGGTGCAGGCAAGACACATGCTTCTCAATCACTGTTTTGTGGTTCCCAATGTCAGCGCGAGCTGATTTGACGCTGCTGCCATGTTCAAGGACATCTTTGATTGTACATCCATACAGAAATTTGACAGCCGTAACTTGTACTTCCATATTATTCCCTTTCCAGCATTTGCACGCTGTTTTTTTTTTTTTTTTCACGGAGATCAAGATATTTTCCTGACACTTGCTTCCTGGTGCACAGCTCCTGCACCTGTAGTGGCCCACCAGGCCGCCAGCCTTGCTTCGGAGCTAGAGGAGCTTGATGCCATAAGCGTGGAGTTGGCTGAGCAGCAGGTCAATAATGCATACAACCAGTTTGGGCAGGACCATAACGTGTCAGGCTTCATGCAAGCTCTGGGATTTGATGGTTTCACGGACGCATCCCTTAGAAAGGGGCCCCTATCTGGCCTCTTTGCTGCTGCCATCAAGGCTACTAGTCCTCATGCTGATAAGAAGTACGAATCCCCTTGGGACAAAGAATTGGCAGCCGCAGCTCATCGGAGACTTGTTTGCTGGTCCAAGTCCACAGGAATTTAAAAGTGACATGTGTGGGACTACGGAACTTAATATCCGTACGGAGGGGCTTGAAACTAAACTATCTCAGACTAACATCGCTCCAGGTATAGTATGTGGCTGCTGGTGCTTGCTGGTTTGTGTTATGAAGTGCCAGTGGCACCACAGGACAATAGGCTGAGGGACAAGAATTTTGTTGCCAGTTCTGCATCGAACTTGGATGCTTAAATTCGTATATTATACAAGAGGGCATGTGACGTTTCAGCACAAGTGGGGGATGTGTACCGCATACCACTTGTAAGGCTGAACGTTAAATTCATTTTAGTTGTAGTCGTAGGTTGCGCAAACATGGGTAACTTCGGGTCTCTCGATACAGTGATCCAGTTACCTTGTATATTGCATGAATGCGTGACAGAAGCGGATTTCAATTGGGTAGAGCAAGAATGACCTGGCTTTTCAAATTTTGGCAAGTGCTACTTAGGCTTCAGTAGCGTCCTGCAACACATAGCATTGTTTCGCAATGACTTAGCTTTAGTGTTGTCCTTATTATGGGGCAGTTGTTGAGTTGTTGTCACAGACTAATACTGTAGTATGCATAAGCTGCAATGTTGAACTTCTGGTCCCTAGTCAGCATAAAGGAGTTACGGCGGGAGGCTTCACAGACTACCTGATAGAGCAATCCATGTAAGGCTTTATTGGGTGGCTCTTAAAGATTCGCCATCATAGCCGGTGATATCGCATATATCTCCCTGCCAGTTCCCAAATTACAGCACCCCAACGACAAGAAGCCCTGACCCCTTGATTTTGATGGTGCCCCTGTCGAACTCGGGACTAAAGAAAATCGGAAAGATCCGGTCATGCTACTGACCTGCGATGGATCAAGATTTGTCAAAATCTTTTTTTGCACGTTTGTGGATCAGCTTCGGCTTGCCATGCCTATGCACAAATATCCCCTTAGCACGCATGACTGCTTCCTGGCACTAGCATACCGATGTAACACCGAGAGCTTTCGACACAGCGCCAGGCTGTATCAGAAAAAGGAAATTATACCATGATCTCTGCAAGGCACCCCTATGATAGCAGGAGTGTTCTTTAGCTCCCATGCAATAGAATGGTCTTGTGACCCTGGCTTGGTCAAATTAACTCGAAAGTCCCACCCATGTCATCTTCGCCTCCCACTGGGACTGGGACATGGGAGGATACTAGTTATAATTCGGCCCACATGAAACATGAGCGTTCCCCGAGTCAGTGTCCACAGACCTTGATGACCCAGGCAGAAGGGTTACTGGCCGAGATAGATCCGGCAACTAACTGCTCAGTTACTGGCCTGACGCACTCAGGAGTTGCAAACTCGCGTGCTGGCACTTGGGCTTGCAAGTACTTTGATTATGTGATTCCTGGTACCTTCACAAGCTGCCGTAACGGCTTGAAACAGATTCTTGTAGAATGTAAAGCGGGTTTATGGCGGACTAAAGCTTGTTCCTGCCCATTCCCTGCACTGACGATGATCGATTTGACTTGAGCTGCCGCAACAAACAGTTATTGCTTGTCTGCGTCGGCAGCTTCCAGCAATTTTCGCCCATCTGCACAACCCATGGATAATTATATGGCACCATGACAGGGTTGCGCATGTTATTCTTTTCCATACACTCCCTACTCTTGTCACCTTCACCCCTCCCGTTGCGCTTCCATTCTGAGAACGCTGCAGTTTACATACCTCAAAATATGCCAATTCGTACAGAGACAGCTCTCTCATAAGAATGTCCCCTCCCTCTCTCCCTCCCAAAAAGCAGGCTCTGTTTCAGAGACCAGTAGACGTTCTAATGATCCCTTCCAAGCTTGCATACAAAAGGTGAAAAAAATCCAAACAAATACTTTTTGTAGTGCCAAGTATACTCTGTGATTGCTGACAAAAGTGACAACAAGAGCATAAGTGAGTGTTCAAGCAAACGATGAGGGGTATTTGTGGAGACAATGCTGCAGTCCGTCCAACCAGCACCATCTCAACCACTTCTCACACCTTCGGAGGGTTTGAAGATCACCAGGTTGCCCGTTTTGGTCACTCCCCCTCACCCCCTTCCCACATGGGGAAACCCCCCCCCCCCCGGGGGGCGGGGTCGCATGGGGAAAACAGCGGCAGCAGTAGCAACAACTACAAGCCCAAAAGATTTTTTTGGGATGGGGGGGGGGGGGGGGGAAGCGAGGGAAGAAGAAAACAGGGAGGAGAAAAACAAAACATATGCTCCTACTTTGACATCCACCTCATCCTTTGACCCAACCCCTGTCTATCTCTCTGTCTCCATATCTCTCCTCTCTCCCTCCCCCCTCCCTCCCTCTCCTTGCCTCCCCCACTCTCTCCCTCTGTCGATTCATTCCACTCTTCTCTCGTCCATCCCCTCCCTGCTGTCTTCTCTCATCCACATCAGATGCATACTTGTGTGCCAGGGATCGACATGCAAGGAGGGTAGAGAAGGCAGAACAAACAAGGGGGACAGAAAAGCCATAACTAGCAATGGGGACACAGAAGCCAAAACAGGCAAGGGGGACAGAGAAGCCAGAAGACTTACAACCAGTGTAGCCCTGGGGGCCGCTGCCACCATTGGCCCAAGGCCCCTGCTGATTCTGGGATTGCTGGTTAGTATTGGAAGGCCCACCACTCTGTGGTCCCCAGTTGTTGCCATACCCATAATTGTAGTTCGTCTGCACCCCCATATCTTTAGTGTGCATGGTTTGGTTTTGAGGGCACAGTTCCTCTGCCCCCATCCCCCCCCCCTTCTCTCTCTCTCTCTCTCTCCCTCTCCCTCTCCCTCTCCCTCTCCCTCTCCCTCTCCCTCTCCCTCTCCCTCTCTCTCTCTCTCTCTCTCTCTCTCTCTCTCTCTCTCTCTCTCTCTCTCTCTCTCTCTCTCTCTCTCTCTCCCCTCTCTCCCTCTCTCTCTCTCTCTCCCTCTCTCTCTTCCCCCCCCCCTCTCTCTCCTCCCCCCCCCATCTCCCTCACCATCACCCCCCCCCCCATGCACACACATACTCGCGCATGAATGAGTTGTGCGAGTCACTTGTGCATACACACCAAAAACGCATACATGTACATGTGGCTTGCATATTTGCTTTTTTAAAAGCAACGCACCGAATCCATCTCTCAAGAAAACTGTCATGATGTCCACAATCTTTGCAGAAAACAGGTGTTGCCTGATTCCCTGACCCCACTGAGGAAACACAAGTTTGGACACCCGCGAAGCAAAACACAATGACCGTGAATACTCAGGGCTCAGCAGGTGCACTATAAGTGGGGGCCAATTAGCCCGTGCTCTAGAGCATATTGGGGGGCGCAGACAGAAAAAGGCGCACATTGTAGCCTGCCCCAGCCCCACACACAACCCGGTTAGTACTATATTAACTGTTCAATCTGCTTTCAACAACACGACTCACTGTGCTACACTGCAGGAAGCAGGGAAGGAAGGCATGGACTACAGTCATGACCCGCCACCCAGGCTGAGGCAGACGGCTGAAGCTGGGAAGGCAAGCGCAGAAACAATTGCGCAAGCACCTGCACTTCAGAAACCTACGTTGAGACACCAGGGGGCACACATCCTGGGCTTCTGTCAAAGTATGAGGCACAATACCATAACGTGCAAGAGAAATGGAGATGTTTGGCACCCACCAGACGGTGAACCCCGGCGACAATGGCTGGGAGGTGCTTGATACAACAGTTTGCACACGCAAGTGCCCAAAGGCCATTTTCCCACACTGAGCATCACGTCCAGGAAGTTTCAAGTTGTACACAAGTAACATCAGAACTCTTCATCCCATGAAAGGGTCACCAACATATGGGCACGGAGCAATGGCATGCCGGAGCATCTGGAACTCCCCAGCACACAGGCACGGTAGGAAAGGCTGACAGATGGGCAAGGGGTGGGGTTAGGGGGCTCACAGTTTGCGCAGCCGTAAGACTGGCCACACCCTTGAGCTTGAATGCAGGCGCCCTGCCCATTCTGTCATTCCAGACACAATGCTTATTCAGTCTACATTGTGTTTGCCTCCTCTGACATTTGGCTTGTACACCCCCAAATAGGGAATCATGGTCCCTGCTGAGAACGACGGTTTCTAAAGATGCCATCTTTTCTTACACGATTTTCTGGGACTTGTTAAAGGTAAAAGTGGAATTCTTGTAGCACTCTGTGAAAGACAACCTGTAAAGTCGCGCATCGCCATAAGCTGTTTCCTCTGTGACTAATCAAGATATTTGTTCATAACCATATCTATATGTGGCCACAACCGTGTCCACATTGGACACATCCATATCCACATCCATATCCATATTTGGTCATATCCTCATCCATATTTGGACACATCAGTATCCAAATTGTCACAGCAGTACAAATAATAGGTCACATCAGTATCCATATTGGTGACATCAGTACCCGCACTTCCAAGCGCATGGAAGAAGACAATTATGTGCCAAATAAACAGGAAAACAGGCCTGGGGGGTTTTATCTTCTGTCACATGGAGATCCAACTCAGCGTACAAGGGAAGCCACTGGCAAGCAATGAAAGGGAGGTGAGTTCGCACATTGTAAGATGGATCAAAGAAGCTGCAGACCCCGCAGTCAGGTATGTTGCCACAGCCTTGGAATGCCGGTATACATGAGCCCCTGCTGGGGTCCCAGAACCTGTGCGTACAGCTTCTGTTAGCAAGGTCAAGTGTGCA
This sequence comes from Botryococcus braunii, assembly GCA_002005505.1. Lineage (NCBI taxonomy): Eukaryota > Viridiplantae > Chlorophyta > Trebouxiophyceae > Botryococcus > Botryococcus braunii. The sequence goes on from KV908380.1 coordinate 123,413, forward strand.
CCCCGGACCCTTCTGAAAACGCCATATGATACAGCTTCCTTGTGGCCTGAACTTGCTGTGCACCCTGAACCCTAAAACCCACGTGACACAGCTTTCTTGTAGCCTGGAGGGCAACGGTCACCCTAATGAGATCAACCAACCATTGGTGGTCCTAGCAGTTCCCATGCAAGCGAACCTCTAAAAGTATTGTAAGTCACATCTCTCTCTCTGGTGCGCGCGCGCACACACACACACACACACACACACACACACACACACGCGCGCGCGCGCCCACACGACCAGAACCGTCAATAAAACCGGACCTGACCATTGGTTTTGGCAGTGGTGGGCAACACCAAACCCTGCAGATGTGTTTGCTCCAACAAGCAGGTAAGACCTTCCATACAAACAACGACAGTTCAACAATCAACATAAATATGGACTGGCTGGGAAGGTGGAGAGGGAAGAAAGCGTGAAGGAGCGTACTGGCAAGGGGGGCAGGAGGGATAGTTGCATCCCTGGCAGAACCATGTTCCACACCCCCTGCCACATCCCATCCCTTTTCAGAGCTCATCATGATCTCAGACATGGTCAACACAGCCCGATTGCACGCCAAACTTTTATGATCCCAATCCTGCACATCGTCTGTGCATCCCTGCTAAACTTGCGCAAGTGTGCGTGCATTGCGCAAGTGTTTGGGTAGGGAGATTACTTGGGTACGGGGCGTGTGTTTGCTCGAGGTTGCCCAATAAAGCTCACATGGGAAGGATGCACAAGTGGAATCTGCTGGCTTAAACCTAGCCTTTGGTATTCTGCACAAACTTGAGGTTCTTCACAGCAGACCCTCACACAACATGCGGGTCATCGATGCGTGCTGACATGCATCAGGCTGCATCTACTCAAAAGACAAAGGACCACCCCCCTGATAATCCCTCCGCCAGTCTGATAAACTCCGACAACACGTTGCAAAGCATAGCAAAACCATTGCTAGTCGACTCGCCTTCAACCTGACAAAACACAAGCGAGGACAGCCCACAAGGGGTTGGGGGAGCATAATGAGAGGCATGACATGAATGATGTCAGAACAGTTACGACTAGGGAACTAGGTTTGCATTCCTTGGGACCGCTTCCGCCAACAAGGGATCAGCGGGAAACCGGTTCCTCCTCCCGACTGATCCTTTAGCCCTCCGACAAGTGATCAACATATATGATGCTTTTGCAGTAAAGATTTGCAGTAAAGCTGAAGGTCTGTGGGCTTCAGCACTTGGTTAACCCCGCCCAAGCATGACAGCCACGAGGGACTGCTGCAGGTACAAGAGCAACACTGTACATTTTTTCTGTCTCAAAAAGTGGAAACGGGGAACACGTAGCTCCCCTCAGCATCTAGCACAACCCCTCAGCATCAAGCAGAACTGGTGAAGGAACAGGTTGACGACAGCCAGAGAAGCTGCACATCGAAAAGGAAGTACGCCGTACCAGCAGCCCCCACCCCTGCGCATGGGACAGTTCTCCCATCAGCCCACATCCATATGATCTCTCGTAGGTCTTCTCACAGGTGTTGCAGCAGAGTGAGTGTTCACAGGTACTGAACTCGAGTGTGTGGAAAACTGACACCACAGACACTACAGGCCAGTGGCCTTTTTCGATTCTGCAAGCTTGGCAAGCTTTGTCGACCCCCTTCACTATGCATATCACAGGCACATCTCGTCGTTAAATTGGGAACTGGGTTCAGACAGCCCTCAACCGAATCCCTGGGAAAGCAAAGGCACTGAGGCTGCCGTTCCCTCAACTGGATATACATGACTCGGAGGTAGCCTAAGCAGAATCCAAGGGTGGTGGGCACTTGGCTGAGTATAACTCGACCCAATGCAACCAATTGCGAAGCTTAAATATGAAAGAGCTGGGGACCTCACTAAAGTTAGAATAGCTGCAACACATCCAGACTTCAAGTTAAAGATTTCGCAAGTAATGTACACGGGCACACTGTGTGTCATGTTGATAGTTCCACGGAAAAAGATGGAATAATGTTAATTGCAGGTGCTGACAACTTCTGGGAGGATCGATTTCACAAGGGCAACCCCCCAAGGAAGGGAAGGGGAAAGTACCAGTAGCCAATTGTGTTCCATGGGCACCTCCAACTGCATCCCCCACCACCGCAGCCCGCATCTCAGATTAGTTGGGAGTGGTGATTCATAACCGCAACGGGGGTTTCAAGTGGGGTTGTTTCCAAGAGGGGCTGTTTGCACTTTAAGCAATTAATTGACATTTGATGTTTCACTTTGTGTGTTCAGACGCATTTATATCCACCTAAACCGGGCTTGGGCGCAAAGGCACAGGTAGGCGCGCGCGCATGCGAACACACACACACACACACACACACACACACACACACACACACACACACACACACACACACACACACACACTCACACACACACACACACACACACACCGAATTTTAAACAACCGTATCCTTCTTGGAGAATTGACAACTTCTATCCACGCCGGGTTGAACCCGCACAGCGCAGTACTTTTAAAGAGGTCACATTGCCCCAGCTCTTTGCAGCCGTCCCGCCCCCCCCCCTCCCCACAGGGCCCCCACAACCCCAAGACAACCTGAAGGACAAAGAGAAGAAGAAAGCGGGACTTCTACTTCCCAGAAACCCTCTTCAACTCGTTTCTTTCCGATGACAGTGCTGCCAGTGAAAGCAACACCAAAACCCCGAAGGTGTGGGCAGCATTCTTGCATGTCATGTTACAGGCATGAAGCATGCAGTGCAGTGCGCAATGGAGTGTAGCATGTTACAGGCATGAAGCATGCAACGCAGTGTGCAGATATCAACCAAGATAGGGGCAGACCACATGTGAGACAAGGGGACCTACAAGAATCGACCCTGGTCGCCCCAGCCAATTTGAGACCAGCCAGTACTCACACCGCCCCCGTTCCAGCCTGGATGAAACCTGCAGCCCCACATACAAAGAAATTCAATATTTATAACTCACTATGGCTGCAACCAGCAGCAGCTTGTTTGCTTGTAACTGAAACTGGGCTTGCCTCTCATCACTCTTCAAGACTAGCCGCCTCAGTAATCAATCTCAAGCCGCCAGAAGACATGGACGTACAAGCGGACATGGTTAACTTGGGCATGCCGTGAATGTGAAGGACTAATTATGCCTCTATGCAACCGCATTTGCCATCACAGTGACCGCAGGGTAGTTTGCAGAAAGCATCTGGCAATTCATAGGATCAACTAAAGAAAGGCACTTCTAGGGTCCCCATGAAATTAGTTGCACCTCACAACCTCAAAACCATCAAGCTGTTCCTAGTCAGCATCGTGTAGATCAGGTTAAGAAGTGAGTGACTGATCATTAGGGAGGCCAAGTTGCCACAACTCCTCAATGACAGAAAACGCACCCGGGATTCCAGCCTTGATAAAAACGGCCCCATGGACCTGCATGATACGTCCCCTCCTCCCTTTCAGGCATGGCAGGCATGTACACTCATGAGCGCCCGCATTCCCAATGATGTCAGCTTGTACTAGCTCAAAGAAGGGTGGAAACTCACTCTAGGTTCTGGAAAGTATTCTGCTTTACCCTCGTCACTGGTGGGGGAGACCCCAACAGACAAGGTCAGAAAGGACATTCAAAGGGAAATAAAAGAAAGGGTAAAAGGGAAGAAAAAAGGGAAAAAATAAAAGAAGAAAAGTTAAACAGATACGCACGCGTGCGCGCATGCACACGCGCGCGCGCGCGCGCAGAGAGAGAGAGAGAGAGAGAGAGAGAGAGAGAGAGAGAGAGAGAGAGAGAGAGAGAGAGAGAGAGAGAGAGAGAGAGAGAGAGAGAGAGAGGGGGGGGGGGTGGGGGGGGAGGAGAAGCCCCTCTTTTTCTGCTGCAGGCGTTGGATATGAGGTGGATCTGACATGGGGCAATAAGAAGGACCAAATCTCGGGCTTACCGCTCCACCATCCACCATTTCCGCCCCACCAAGATCCTCCATTCCAATACTGCAGCAGTATGGCTGATTAGCAAAACATACAATTTTGCAACACACCATACTTTGTGAAAGCTTATGAAAATCAGCCAACTGGTCTAATCAGGGGGGAGGGTTCACATAAACAGATTGAAAAGTTTTTATCAACTACTGCTGGTTATGTTAAGGACAAGGAGTCCACAACTTGCGGGGGTGAGCATACCCTGCCACCTCCCCACCCCCAATTGAAGCCGAATGTCACTGTTTCTACCCGGTTGTCTGTCTCAGTTCGTAACTGGGCCACAGCATCCCCTGACACGAGACTCAGAAGTCCTGCACGTCCACACAAGGTTTCTTAGACACTGCCCTGTATGCCCAACGTCCAAGCTCCTGTTAAGCAAACGCCGGAATCAAGAGCACGTCAAACCTGTATCACTAGTTTTAATGTCTTTTGATTCAAAATGTAGTGGTGCTAGCGCAGGAGGGGTCGGATTATTCGCGAAACGATCTCAACTCGACCTGATCCGTGAAGTCTAATGTATGAACCCCAAACAAGATGACACAGTGCTATCATGAACAGATGTATTACCTGCTAGAAAAACAATGTATATGGCTTGTTTGGACATTGTTCTATTCCCCGAATGCCGGCGCTGCAAACGTCACTCAACGCACAAGCTCGGGAAACCTGTTCACATATTAAACCATAGGAACAATATCAACGAGTATAAGAAAGAAAATAAAGCGCCCAAAGCATTGATTACATGAGTTAAAACTGCCCTAAGTGACACACGCACGCACCTGTTCGTTAAATTAGGGCCAAACAGCACAAAGGGCCTTCCGTTGGGGCTCTTTTAACTAAGCCACAGATATAAAGTAGTTCTACTGATTAACTTTTATTGAACAGATTGAGAAGACGTGGATCAGCACCCTCATGTGCATTCTTGACGAGTTGCGTCGGAAGCCACGGCAATCTTCTTCCGCGTTTTTCCGATGATGTGCAACGAAGCCAAGGCAATACAATCATGTGGAGTTCCCCATGAATCTGTACTGTACTGCAACTGCGACGCCACCCACACTTCATTCCCGCTCCAATGCCAGGCTTACCATGGCAGGCTCCAACCTAGGAAGCCCATGAGGAAGAGAAGACAAGAATCTTGCTGCAGTCCCCCAAAAAAGTTCACAATGTGCAGCACAAGCCTAACAAATGAAATGTAAATCTCATTCCAACATTCACAATGGGGGGAGGTCAAGCACAGGGTGGTAGCAAACAAAGATGGCAGACGGGGCCATAAGGGTTGCAGACGGTAAATTGCCCACAAACACACCAGTTCACAGTTTTAACCATAGATGAATCCCAACTGGACACAGTTGGAGTTCATCGTGTGAATACAGCAATTTGAATGGACAAGTTTGGATTCAACAAGGCATGTACATAAAGGGGAGTGACCAGAACCCCGCCCCCCGCCGGGGGGGGGGGGGTGGGTATTACATGCACTGGGGCCCACCAACCTGGATTGAAATATGGTTGAAAAACTAGGTATTTTAGTTCTTAGTATGAGTCACCAAAGCCGGGGGGGGGGGGGGGGACACCTTGAAGCAGGAAACATGGTCTTAAGGCCTATCGTAAAGCTTTACGATAGGAGATGTGCATGTCAACAGCTGTTCGGCCTTTCCATCCCTTTAATATGGATCATGTTGCCCAGCACTGTCATAATAACCACAGCGAAGTAGACTTCCCTCTCCAAACATTTCATGTTTTGCACATGCATGTGTGCACACGAGGGTGTGTGAGTGTGAATGTGTGGGATGTGTGTGTCTTTGTTTTCGAAGGTCTTTGCATGCCCTTGTACAACATGTGTTAATTACCAACTTCTCCTATGCACAACGCACACCTGGACTGTATACAGTGGGAGACTAGATACTGTAAGTATCAAGATGTCATCGCGACATCGGGATGTTTCCAACAGAAATATCCCGACAATGTTTTGACATCCAGCTGGATACACATATGCCTTGTGATCATTCTTATAAGCTTCACATTTGTGTCCCGCACGGGTCTACAAACGCAGTAAGGTTATGACCAGTTAGCGCATCTGACCCAATCTAGTGTGTCCTTGCAATATCACTATGGCTCGTGTCTGACTTTCGCCGTCTAAGCCAACATCATGACGATATATATTGATGTAACATTCTCCCCCTTGCACTTAAGAACTTAAATGCCTTACCATCATGCCAAGCTTCACATCACGTCTAAAACATGCTTATCTGGTCCAGTAGTGCCCTATGTAATTTCAGATGACAGTTGGCTGAAACTTTGACCAAAATTGCTACATCCACATTGCTGACTGTGACATCCTGACAACATCATTGTATATAAATAGCGTTCCCTTGAACATAAAGGTAGAACATAAACCAAGAAAGAACATAGACCAAAATTGCAGCATCAGCTCTGGATGCTGGCTAAGAGGTGCTTCCCATCATAGTTGATCCTGCCCTGCACCAAAACAAGACTGCACTCATGCACGTCACAAACGTATCACCCTGGTCTCATGCTCAAAAACATCACCGGGGTCCATGAAGGGCGGGCACATGAGTAGGGAGGAAGACGGGGGAATCAAAAGAATAAAGGCTGCCGTGCAGATACAAGCGAACCTGTGGGTAAGGGGGAAAAAAAAAGACGATATTGTATGGACTTCAAGAAAGCTATAAGGCACAAAAGTCATTTTATATTGAAGGGAACTGAAGGCAAGTAGTCCTCACCCCTGCCTTACCTTGACATTACGCTAAGCAATGAAACTAAGAGCATAATGCCCCTCCACATGTGCATTACTACCGGAGTGACTTGGCAACTACGCACAGACAAACCCCTGCAAAAAGCCACACACACATGCATGCACATGCGCGCACATTACGATACATTTTATGTGGCAAGATTTCGCCGGAGCGTGTGTGTTGGAAGCCGTTAGCATTCATCATATCTCCCATATATTTCTTGTCGAGAACCCCTTACAATGTGAATCCCTTATCATGTTTGTGGCCCAATATGTAAAGGAGTTGCGGTCACCATGCAAGTGTCACATAGGAGGTACCTACCAGTTCCTGCTTTTCCTGTTACTTGCCATTTCCTCCCCAATTATTTCCATAGCCATTGTTGTAATTTTGCTGCACTCCAAGTCGCTCACCAGTCAGTTTTCTGTGGATGTCTCATTGCCATAGTGAAGGACTATTTGACACCCCAACCAACCTCAAGCTATTCGGGGGAGGGGGGGGGGGGAGTGAAGGAACAAAAAACAAAATAGAAAGAAAGAAAGAAAGAAAGAAAGAAATGGAAGGGAAAAAACATTCAGCTCCAAAAAGATAGTAGACAATACAGAATTCAGTGAAACTCAATTCGGAAGGCTGCATTCAGTCGCAAGGGGCAAAATTATATATCAATTGAACACCGAAAACTAGCTTCCCCAGCACTCCCCTCCCCCGTTCTATGTGCCTGACTTTAAGGTAAAGCAAGTCGGACATAACAGCCCCCCCCCCCCCCCCACCAAACACACACACACACACACACACACACACACACACACACACACACACACACACACACACACACACACACACGCACCCACGCGCGGGCATGCGTGCACGCTAAAGCACACACACCTCTGGTAATCCTATGCAGATTGGCATTCAAAAGCAGGACACAGAAGAGAAAGTGGCAAAGAAAACTGGGGGAAGTGGGATGTCGGGAGGAGGGAATGGGGACCCTTCTGGGGCAGGGGAGAGAGGAAGACATGCCCGGGGTGGGGGGGGGGGGTGCAACGAGGAACTCTTGAGCGACAGTATGGGATGTGACAAAACAGACATCGTTTGTAGGTTAAGTGCAAGCCCATCCGTGCTTTTCCAGCCGAGAGTAATGCTTTCGAGGGAACGAGCTTCTAGTTTTGTAAGGTGAGAGTATTTTGCTGGTAAGGCAGTTTTGCTACAACGCTAATTTGCCACAAGACGTTGCGTCTCTATTGACAAAGAGGGTTGTTCAATCCAAGCTGGGTAAGTGCACATCAGCTGCCAGCACGAGAGTTGAAAGTGGGTGGAAGGCTCCTACATTGTAACCTGCACGACGCCAGCACCCATATCGTTAACAGCACTCCCAGATGCGAATCTCTTCCATCCAGCAATCTCAATATCATGAGATGGACCACATTAGGAGGCATGGACCTGAAAGATGAGAGCTTTAGAATTAAAGCAGGACTCAAAAGGCTGGGCTTTGCCAATTAGAATTAGAAGGCATAAGCAGCACGGAGGCGATGTTAAAGGCGTGGCCCTACAGTTGCTGCAGCCGTACTGTTGGCCACATCCTTGAGCCTGGACGCAAGCGCCTTGACCATTCTGCACTCAAACCACCCACAACAGGTCATTTGCCCTCTGAAGACCCAAACGGAACCATACTGCCAGCAGGGCATCGCCATTCCCGTACGCACAAATGCGCAATGTCTATCGGCATATCATACACAGACACATACATGCACACACACACACACACACACACACACACACACACACACACACACACACACACACACACACACACACACACAGAGAGAGAGAGAGAGAGAGAGAGAGAGAGAGAGAGAGAGAGAGAGAGAGAGAGAGAGAGAGAGAGAGAGAGAGAGAGAGAGAGAGAGAGAACACACAAACACACACCCACAAAAACACTCTGACACACATAGGTATATAACGACACAGCCGTTAGTACTCACGCGCACATACGCATGCCCACCCCCCTCTCTGGCCCTCTGTGTGCGTGTGTGTGTGTGTGTGTGTGTGTGTGTGTGTGTGTGTGTGTGTGTGTGTGTGTGTGTGTGTGTGTGTGTGTGTGTGTGTGTGTGCGTTCGCATGAGTGCGACCTCCCTATTGAGTTCCAGTGATAGTTCTCAAAGCCAAATGGTGCGCACGTTATATCCAGGGTCATAGAAGCTGCAAGTCCCACAATTGGGGATGCTCCCACAATTCTGGTACGCTGGCATACATGAATTTCTGCTAGGATCCCAAAATCTGCAAATGCACACAAGATGTCTGAGTTAGCCATCCTCTCAATGAAGAGAGGTTTGTGCTGGTGCAAACCTTACGGTGACAGAAGTGCCATGATGGGCCAGACGATCTGGCATAACTGTTTGACACATTGTGGCACAAACCTGTGTCACTAAAAAAACTGCTTTAAGTGTATGAAGCTCCCTCTTAATATATGCTTGTGACGGCCCACTTGACCTGTCCTAAACAAAAGAGTCCAGAGCAACATCCTCTAGTAGAGCGTTGAGCAAAGCAAAGACCATTTGTTCGTGTCTTAAGATCTGCAATTCACATATGGGTCAGCTGAGCCGGGCCGATATCTTTGCATGAAATTGCTTCCAGGGCTGACATTTCATGTGAAGTTGGTAAGCTACAGGAGGTTGAAACCCCCCCCCGGGGGGGTGGGGAACTGAGGCAACAACTGTCAAACAGGGTTGGGCTCAGGGCTCTGTGTCATGGTGGAAGAGAGCTTAGTACATGCCAGCAAACAAAAAGATAAAGGATGTGAACGACGCACAGGCCGCTGATGCAATGGATTGAGCAAGAAGAGAAGGATTGACAGAGAACAGCAGGGTAGTCGGGGGAGAGCAAGCAGGAATATAAACAGATTCACATGGAGGGCTGCCCAATTATCGTGTTGTGCAAAGCTTTTGAGAGTTAACCAGGTGGTCCGTTTTATTCTGCGCAATCGAAGCGGGGTAGAGGGAGGGCCTACTGGCAAGAAGGACAGCTAGGATAACTGCAGCTGTTGCAGTACCATTCGCCACATCCCCTGCATGCAATTGCAAGTATACCGCATATGACCCCAGAACTTTAGCCCAAAGTAGTTTGAAAGCATACACGTACAGAGAAACCTTTCAACATTTGCATACAGTGAGCTTGAACACCGCCAGTCAATGTTTTTAAGTTGTCAAGTCCCCTTCCCCTTCCCCTCATACTCTGTCTCGCCCCCCCCCCTTCCTCTCTCTCTCTCTCTCTCTCTCTCTCTCTCTCTCTCTCTCTCTCTCTCTCTCTCTCTCTCTCTCTCTCTCTCTCTCTCTCTCTCTCTCTCTCTCTCTCTGGGGCTATCTATGAAAAATGCCTCTTATTTGTTGGGCCCATAAAGGGAGGTTCCGGAATAAATACCTCTCACTTATGGGGCTAGACGCAAGTCGAGTCCTCCTTTCTATGATATTTGTCCTACAGGCTTGTACTGTCTTTGGGTCCTTTCGGATCAGTGATATAGTGTCACCTTTTGTTTACCGGCCCTGGGCTAAATTTCGGTGCAGTGACATACATCCTTTTCGTCGACCCATCTTGTCTTCATAACTATTATGTGTGTGTGTGTGTGTGTGTGTGTGTGTGTGTGTGTGTGTGTGTGTGTGTGTGTGTGTGTGTGTGTGTGTGTGTGTGTTTGGGGGGGGGGGGGAGGGTTTGTGCATCGCCCCCATCCTCTCCTCCTCAGAGGCACACTTTCTCCCAATTTCCGCAGTTTACGACCCATGCTAGAACTCAAAATCCATGTGGAAAACATATTTGGAACAATACTTTAAATCTGTAGCACTTGGCGAAGTGACACAACCATATCAATTTAAGGGACCTGACAGCGACCACTCTCCAAAGATGTCGGCCATCTAAGAACGGTAACTATGCCTGAGACACTCATGTCTAGCGAAGCTGCACATGTAGGACGACAAAAGCATCATGTAAGAACGCAAGGATTCAAGTAAGTGCACGGATGTTTGTAAGTAACAAACACATGAAAGAGGGAATAACGGCATAAGGATAAATTTCACCTAACATGTGTACCCTACAGCAGCCACAGACTCAAAGTTGTTGAATACCTAAAGCAACAACAACAGGACTAAGAATACCAGATATAAAGCAGAGAAGCAAAACAAAATTGGCCTCAACAGCTCATGCATGGGTCCAACCTGTAAGCCGACCTCCGTGTAATCCTCTTCTTCTCTAGCAAGTGCAATGATTTGGCATTTAATCCCTTATCAATAATGTTGTAGTTTGTCCTCCTACTGTTGATTTCTCAGAGAGCTCAAGCGGAGTCTGAAGTCCACCCACCCACACACACACACACACACACACACACACACACACACACACACACACACACACACACACACACACACACACACACACACACAATACAAACGGGTAGAGTCGTACCAGCAACCTCCACCCCTGCATTCCCACCCATGAACACTTTGAGGACACTTCACGACTAGAAATGGTTCAAGTGATGATTGGTCACTGCTTATTTTGCGGATGAGCTTGCTTTGCATGTTTGAGGGAACCAAAAATTGGCACTGAAGCAATCGTTTGATTACAGGTTCATGATAAGAAGGGACAAGCCAAGCACAGACTCTCGACTAGACAGAAGCTCCATGGGGACCCTTGTCGTTCATGCAAGAACATGAAAAACACATAACCACATGCAGCAAGGGTAACAAGTTTGTAGTGCAGGGCAAAAGCGGCGGGACGAAGACGTGAGGGAGGAGAAATAATAGGAGGAGGAGGAAATGGGGGTGATAGGCGTCCTCTTTTGGAGCGAAAAGAGGGGGAGTAGGATATTACCAGTAGCCTGTCACTCCAGAGGGGCCCCGCCAACTGAATCCAAGCCCCGGCCTTGTTAGAGTTCAGAAGTTGTGACATGAGTAGATCAAAATTGATTGCCTAGCCCCTCCACTTTTGACTTGCTTCCCATTTTCTTGCTCAGCTTTTGCATTGCGACAGGTAGCAGCACGCCATACTTGCCATGGGTCTGTAGCAGGGCATTCCAACTTCATCCGACTTCAAGTTGATACGAAGTGCACCAGACATGTTTTGTGACTGACACTCATCAACAGCAACTGGCTTGTGAATGTGCGAAAGCTCTTGCTTGTCATACCTCACTATCCAGTCCCCATGTTCTGTGAGTCCTTCCCTATTCTCAGAGAATAACCAGCCACCAATCATCCCCGGTAAGAAATCCTTGTACCACAGGTAGGCGAAATGCTCTAGCTTTTATTTATTACCGGATGTCCCTTGCAAAGATACTCACAAGAAGCGGCCTTGGTCACCCCAGCCGACCTCCACCCAGCCTGTTGATGCGCCACCTCCACTGTATCCAGGGTAATACCTGCAGGTGACCCAACATACATCCGCAGCTTTCTATTTAGACCAACTTATGGTTGCTTGTCGTGACCAATTGTCTGGAGCTAGCAAAGCATTTGCAATATGGCAAGATATTGGCTAGGGTTCCGACACAGCCTTACAAAACCATCAAAGCGGGGTCTGAACTAGTACTCATGTAAGCACTAATGCAGAATTAGTCAAGAGGGGTCGCTGATGAAGTCCTGTATGAAACTGTCGGTACAACTTTGGATTGCTCTTTAGCCAGTCAAGGACAAGGAATATGATACGATGCGCACCCTGGATGCCAGCCCTGGTAATACCTCCCAGCATTTCCTGCACAAGCATGCATGACCATGCTCAATTCATGCATGTACAGGTTAAGTAAAAGTTTTCAAGATTTGATGCTATGAAGTGTCAGATCTACCTTTCACCGATACCCCAGGATACTCTGCTTCATGCTAGACTGGTCAGCGTTGCTTTTTTAAAGGCAAAGTTTCAGGTGTACGACACATTCTTTCTGCACTCAGTAAATTTTACTGATTATATCAGGAAAAAGTACTATAAACAGAGGAAAAGTCACATACGATACACTTGAACTAAAGCAGTAATGCAGTTTTCAAGCCATGCCGATGGAGCAGAGTATTGAAGGTAAGCAGTTGGGGCAGGAGCAATATACTTACCGTTGTACCAGCCACCATTACCACCATACCAAGAACCCCCTCCCCAATACTGTTCAAGCACACAAACTCTCGTCAAACAAGCAGAGGCACTGGTACCATACACTGCATGTTCTAATTCCTCCATGTATGCAGAGTTTGTGGTTTTGAACTTTACTGCAAAAGTGACCTCTGCTTGGGTAAATCCACTATCCACTAACCAAACGCACTGCCAAAGCAACGCTTTGATGTGTTTTGAGGATACTGTTAATGAAGGTGAGCATTCAGAATATTCATGAGACAGGAAGGCTTTATACCCGTCTGCCATTCCCCCAAGCGACCCAACCCTCCACTTGATGCCCTCTTTGTGACAGTTGGGCCACCGCATCGCCAGCCACCACAGTAGCAAACACTGCAAAGAAGATGCATGACCTCAGTTGGCAGATTGCAAGGTCGAAGTGTATCGAGGTGATTTCGTGCTATTTTGACAATCATCGCTGAGCATCAATCCATTCCTAACTAGATAGAGCTCAAGCAATTTACATAGATATTGCTCCGTTCGTGTCACAGATCTGCAGAGGAGCCAAGACTTCCCGTGTGTTGACTTCCCAGTCCTTTGATTGCATGGCATCATTGTATCCTCTTTTCATAGCAAAACAATCTGGAAATCTGGATAATGCGGAATACAAGTTACCTAAAAATAAAAAGGAAAGGAGGGCAGCGGAGCTCATCCTGCTATATGAGCCTGTTTGATCAGATACAGTCAGTTCTAGCGACAATCGGTTAATGAACAATAAAGCGAGTGATTAGACCACAATTCTAAAAAGCGTAGCAACAGTGATAAGGTTAAGCTTTTATCACACACCGGACGAGGCTCAAATCACGCAATACACCACGTACTGAAGACTGTCACAGTACGGAGCGGTGGGAAGATGAATTGGTTTGTTGGAAAAGCAGCTGCCTACCCAATGTTATTGGTAGCTATTGGATTGCCTCAGCTCTCTGTTGTATGCGTAGCTCTCCAACTTCTGGGAAATTGGGTTACAGCTGTCGGGCGCTATGTCTGCCAAAACCGTATTGAACCCGGGTGCTCCCCACGGAGGGAGACTCCCTCAGGGTCCCTGAGTCAGGGAGTCCGAGGGACGGTACCGACTCGTTACGCGGTGACGTAAAGCCGCCGTCACGCCTTAGCCTTTCTCGGTGGGCCGCTCATTGACGGGAATAAGGCCAAGGGGACAATGGCTTCTTAGCACGAAGAAATAAACGTTTCGATTGCTATGAAAATTCGTCACGAACTATAATAAGGGGGATCGATTATCGTTGTGCCCTGTCCAACCGATATTTTCATCGCCTTTGTTTCGGCGTGGACTGTTGCATTCGTTGTCGTCTCTGGTGGTATGGTGCATCCTCCAGGACCATCGTCTAGGCCTACATGGACATGTGCAACAGATCAGTGTTCAGGGCTATTCTCGGCAAAGAGATTTTATCAGACTTTCATTGGCACACGAACCAAGGGGTCCTCCCCTGGTAGATCGTTGGTTGTTCGAGCCTCAGCAAAAACATGGGAAGTTGGTTGTCGATTGGCAGGGGTAGGAAGTAGTGTCCCTCCAGGTGTTCTTTCCAATACAGATTTGGAGCAGCTTGTGGAGACAAACGACGAGTGGATCAGAACACGAACTGGAATCAGGTTAGATTGTTCGCGTCAGTTAATCATGTTTGTCTTTATGGCTTGGAGGATTGGAAACTATGTTGCAAAGCTATTGTGATAGCTACCCGGACTGTCCGCCATTTTGCTATTGAAGATAGCTGGTGCTTCTCTGCTATTGGATAGCTGATAACAATATGCATGCAGAGTGTGAATGTGATCCATTGTTCGTCGAATCATGGATTTTGATCTGTCTCAAGAATATGCACTTGAATGTATTGTTACAGTCACTACCAATTTCAAATTGCAAGGACCTATCCATTTTGCTGCTGGACACAAGCGGACTTCGCTGTATTGTCTGTGGGATCCAAATCTCTTGAGAATTGCAAGTTTGCACTTCAACATTCTGGAGCAGTAGCTCAATGTTAAGCCGTACAGCAAAGTGCCGTCTTGTGTACAGGCCAGCAGAAGTATGACCCGTACACAAAAAAGGCAGTTCGCTGTACGGCTGTATGGCCATCTTCTTTTTTTGAAGTATGTTGACCAGGCTTTGTGTGTGTGATACAGCCGGAGGCATATCCTTGGAGAGAATGAAAGCTTAAGCCAACACGCAGCGCAGGCTTCTCTCAGAGCGCTGGAGATGGCTGGGGTTGCTGCAGAGGAGATTGACATGATCATCTTGGCTTCATCAAGTCCTGATGATCTTTTTGGCAGTGGTTGCTCGGTATGGGCCTGTTGACGAAGGACCCGTCCACACAGTCGTTGGGAGTGGTTTGCCAATGGCCTGTCATTGTGTGAGTTTGCTTGGGGGGACATCGGCTATTCAGATGCTGTAGCAAAGGCTCCTGCCAGGGTTCTTCCAAAGGCAGGCAGGGCTTGGTCCAAAGTGTAGCTGGCTGCGAGTGTTGGTACAATGCCAGGTCCCACATTGAGCTGGTACTGTACCTGCAAGAGTAAAAAAGATCGGCTTATCCGAGGCAAATGATGTGCTTACAGAAGCATTGAAAACTGTTGTGCACTTCCATGCAGGTGCAGACCTTAATCGGGGCAAAGAATGCAGTAGCGTTGGACTTAACAGCGGCATGCAGTGGCTTTGTTGTTGGCCTCGTGTTGGGAGCACAGAACATCCGAACAGGCTTGTGCAAAAACGTCCTCGTCATCGGGGCCGATGCCCTTTCCCGTTATGTGGACTGGCGAGATCGAGGTATGGACCCGACATGTGTCGTGCAGGGTATGCTGCCTCTGGCATAAGATTTTGCGGAAAACCATGCCAATCATATGGGAATATAGGAGATGTATGCTGCCTCCCGGGAAGAAACATGTGAGAAAACCATGCCAATTACATGGGAATCAGGAGATGTATTCTGCCTCCGGCCCCAAAAGTAATGCGGAAAAACCATGCCAATCATGTGGGAATACAGAGAAGATACATGTGTGGTGTTTGTCGAGTTGGTAAGCAACGCCACTCCCCTCGGGTTGTGGAGGCCTGCTCTCGTCTTTTTGAGAACCCCACGTGGCGTTGCCTGTAATAGCTTTGGTGTGACGCTCATGTGACGGGGCACAGGAACTTGCATTTTGTTTGGGGATGGTTGTGGAGCAGTAGTGTTGACGCCACAAAATGGAGCTTGCAGTCTCCTTTCCTGCGAGATGCACAGCGATGGAGAAGGACAGAAGCACTTGAATGTGGGTTGCCTTCTGACTGTGTGTCGAGTCATTTTTTTCTTTTTTTTTGGGGGGGGGGGGGGGGGGATTTTTGGGCAGTGTTTTTCCCCATTCATTTGTTCATCGGATTGAAGTTTTGCTTCCACAATAGCCTGGATTGTGTTCAACCCATGACCTGAAGATCTGGGGGTGTTAGTCGTCTTAGCCCCCCCCCCCTCCCCGGCCCCCACCCCCGCCGTTCTTGTTATATTGGGGGCGAGGAAAGCAATACGAGGGGGGAAGCGATGTGCGAGTTGGGGCTGTTGCCGTCCAATGCCTTGAGCATGTCGTGAGGTGGGCTCATGTCACATGCTGGGCAAGACATAGTCACAGATCCCTTTTTGTCTTTGCTGCCCCCCCCCCCAACCCCCCGGGGGGGGGATTCGGGGGAGGAGGGGGATGCTTTAGCAGTCACCCATCGTAGAATTACCTAAATTGCGGGCAGATGCGGGGCTGTCATCTTGTCTCTCTCAAAACTGCAGTGGTGTTCGTGCCTGAATCAGCCATATGTCTTGCAGGCGCTCTTCCTTGGAGAGGGCAACAAAGCGCTGAGCAATGGGCATGCGTCGTCTGTCGGCAGCTTTGCAAACATCAAAATGAATGGCCCGGAGGTGTACCGCTTTGCTGTTTCCGCTGTTCCCGCGGTGCGCATGTTCATCAGGACCAGGGAGGGGGAGATAAACGTGTTGCAGTCTTGGTCGCATTTGTCTTATTCCCACTCTCATGGGGTGATTCTTCAGTGTGCATGCATGTCCACACGTGCATGTTCCACGCTTTGGCTTTGGCATTGGCATATGGATTCCCATTGGGTGTGGAGTCATGGACTTGCATTCAAGAAGATACGTGTCCCCTTACTCACTACCGCTTGGTGCCAGCAGGAAGGCTGATGGGTTAGAATCCCGAGCTGATAGAATAAGACCCAGAGCTGATAGGATAGGACCCGTGGCTGATAGGATAGGACCTCGGACTGATGGGTTAGGACCCTGGGCTGGTAGGATAAGACCCCGGGTTGATAGGATAAGACCTCAGACTGATAGGATAGGACCCTGGGCTGGTAGGATAAGACCCCGGGTTGATAAGATAAGACCCCGGGACATTCACGCCGCACACTTTTGATATACCCAGGGGTTTTTAGGTACACATATGGCAGATCAAGGCATACTCCTTGTCCGTCTGTCTTGTAGTATGGTCTTGCATGGTCTACCCCACCGTGTCTTCTCCTAGGAAAGGGTGGGAATGGGCAGTGCCGGAGTGCTGAAGTGGAGTTGTATCTGGGGCAGGTTGTGAAGGAGGCCCTGGACAAGGCTGGACTAGAAAAGGAGCATGTTGATTGGCTGGTACTGCATCAGGCAAACCAGCGCATTCTTGATAGTGCAGCAAAGAAACTCGGCATCCCTCATGAAAAGGTAGGGCAAGCCTTCTGGGGTGCGGATGTAGTGCTGGACGACCTGGATTTGCACCTGCCTGCACCTCCCCTGCTCCCGAATTAAACTGTTGAAATAGCCCAGGGGGAAATCAACCTCTGTCCTCTTATGACTAGTTCCCTAGCCTGCACTTGCAGAATTTCATCGCGTCGCTGTTTTGCCCTGATGCCTCATCGCGGGCACCCTGAGCCTCTACAGCTCTCTCCACTCTGGAATTACATTATACAGGAACCCCTTGTGCAAATCATTGCTCGCTGAAAATGCGAATGTGAGCGTGCGCGCGCACACAAGATTCGCGTGCACACACACACACACACACACACACACACACACACACACACACACACACACACACACACACACACACACACACACACACACACACACACACACTCACTCTCACACACACACACACACACACACACACACACACACACACACACACTCACTCTCACACACACACACACACACACACACACACACACACACACACACACATTATCTGGTTTTTCTGCGTTAAGAGTGTCATTGATTGCCGCAGGTGGTATCCAATCTGTCCGAATATGGAAACACAAGTGCAGCGTCCATTCCTCTTGCGCTAGATGAGGCTGTGCGAGGAGGGCAGATAAAGCCGGGAGACACGGTGACCTCCCATAAGAGTTTATTTGGTGTAAATTGAATGTGGCTGGTTCCAATGTGCCTCGTCTCGTGGTGCAAGTTTTACATCTTGGATAGTAGGATGGCCTTCTGGTACGGCACGTACGGCACTTATCAATTCGTACGGCATGTACGGCACTTATCAATTCGTGCCGTACCAGAAGGCCATCCTACTATCCAAGTGCAGTCCTGGCTGGAATCGTTTGTGTATGCAGGGTGAGACACCTGAGGACAGTGCGTAGGGGTCTTCATTTTGGTGTATTTTGGCCCCCGCAGTAGTTTGCATTTTTTTCCTTGAGCCATTTACTATGCACTGGGTAACGGAGTGGAAGGCCTTGTTGTGCCACTAGAGCAAGAATACTGGAAGCTTAGTGAAAGGTTGGCATGGATCCTGTTATTCCATATTCAGACCACCAATTTTTGGAGGATCCATGAACAACTATTAAAGTGATTTTCTGTCCCTTTTGTTGTTGTTTTTTTTTTTAATGTTTTCTGCCGCTCTATTTGCATCAGCTTTTTCTTGTGATGCGGGGTGGGAGTCTTCTGGTTCCTTTCTGTAGACGTGTTGTAGACAAACATCTGTCTGTAGGATGCGTGGTTTGCGGATAGGATATGCTTCATTTTTACGTCTAATTCTGTTATTTGCAACTGCTTACGAACGTGGGGGAGTGTGTGATGCAGATAGCGTTTGCTGGATTCGGAGCTGGGCTGACTTGGGCCTCAGCAATTGCAAAATGGGGATGAAAGGAATATACAGCGCTCCCTGCGCCCTCATTAATCGCATATAGTCGTTGATGCCTGCGCCCCCTCCACCCTTTTCAGCCCTCCAAGGAACAAACCCCCCTAAGAGAAGCCCTGCACAGAGGCAACAGAACAGCACAGCGGCATGGCTTGGAGAAGGTCATGCGAGAATTAGTGTTTCAAGCGGGTTATGATGCTATTGGCATGAGCCTGCCTTAGATGCGTTCACAAAACAATCCCAACTGATAGGGAGGCTCATAGGGACAAACAGGACTATAGGGAGGCTCATCCTGTTCGGGTTGGCTAACAATGAGTTGGCCATACAAGAGGAACTCAGAATTGAAGGCAGGGAACGATCATACTGGTTGCGAGTAGAGAATCTGGACTAAGTGAAGGCCCCCCAGGCGTGTAGGAGAGAATCTGAGCGGCATTGTGGAGGCTTGAACGTCACAAGGGGCTGTCTCGTCGTGGGGATCCCCGGGAATTCTTTGTGTTGTTGCGACAAGTTGTTCGAGCGTGGACAACCAGCTAAATTTTGCGGATTTCATGTAGGACCCTTCTCGCCGGATGTCATGCCCACATAGCTGGGTCATGAAGTTTATTAGAGAGCGCACATGTGCGGAAAGTTGCAAGAGTTGACAGGGACAGTAGCCTGAGAGGAGAATTCAAGATGTTAACTTTTATCTATCCTAGCGTACGGTTTGTGATGTGCCTGAAGCTTCAGGCGAAATCGGGCATGATGAAGCTTGAAGCTTCAGGCGAAATACGGCATTATGATGCTGCAAGTAGTGCAAACGTATTGGTACTTCTAGTATGGGCCCCCAGCTTGTTCAGTCCATTGGATATTATGGGTTCACGAGGACTAGAATTAATGCAGACTAAAAGACGATGAGGAGGAGTACTTTGAAGTGCAGGAGTTCCACTGTGACGTGGGTGTGCTGGGCTTGCTCACAAGGAGTTCTGTGCATGACGAGGGTTGTGGGTTCTCTGACGCAGTTTTACATGAGGCTTCGCATTTGTGGCCGGCCTTGCCCTCAAGAGGCGCCAGCTGCTGGCATCCAGGCAACCCAATTGCCTGCTTGAGCAATGTGGCAATCCGCATGTGAAAGGGTCGGGTAGATAATAGACAAGTCCTGGTGACCTGCACGGTCTGTTTTGAGAAGATCTGAAATCGGCTGCATTCAGGCAGTCCCTCGTGCCTGCGTAGATGTCTCCTCTACAGAAGGGCGGGAGATCTGTATATCCATATCTATGGCTGCCTGCCGTGTCTGTGTGCCCTCCCTTGTTATCGCCCCCCCCCTCTCTCCCCAGAAACTGATCAAGGGCTGCATATCATCGGGGTGCAATCTCCAAAAAGCCCGCGTTGCCTTTGTGTTATCGCAGGAACTTAATTTGTAAAATGACAGGACGGCAGCAAAAATAAGGCTTCCGAATACTCCGCTTGGACTGGTCAAAAAAATGGGAGCGTTCCTTTGCACAAGGACCTTTGCTCTCATCCACTGAAATTCAGAGATGCGTTTCAAGGCCGGCGAGACACGATGCTTGCAATGCGGACTTGGGTGCACAATGGCTGTACACCTTTGCTTGGTCGTACATTGGCTGTGCCCGTGTGCTGTGCAGTCTCCAGTGCCGTGGAAGACATGTCCTCATGCCTTCGAACAATAAGCTTCATTTTAAGCATACATGAAGAGTCGCCGTACTGGAACAAAAATGCGATATGACTAAAAAAGGTGACGCTGCATCATCGGAAAGAGGGAAACACAGCCATTCGGCTCTTGAAACCCCAGATGTCCGTCACCACCAGAGGCTTTGGCATTCCGCCGCCCACGTGCCCGTCAGCACCCTTCTCTGCCATTGCCTCTTCGCCCTGCCCCGCCCTACCACCCGTCTCATCTCCTCCCATGCTGCTATTGCCAGGCCCATTCGCTTGCGGCACATCCGCACCGACAACCCTTCCGCTGCCGCCAACTTCACCCGCGTCCCCATCCTCCCCACCCCCTTCTGCTGCAATTCCTTCCTCGTCAGGCGCACTCATTCCATCAGCCGCACTTGGTCCATCAGGCTCGTGTTCTCCGCCACTGTTGGCATCCAGTGCAACCTCTCCCCGTGAAGAGGGATCACCCGCTTGAGGCGCGCCCTGTTCTGCGGTTGTAGGGGGCCCTACATCAAGGGCTGGGGGGCTGTCTGTTGCGATGCCGGTATCTGCAGGGCTGGGGGCTGGGCCCGAGGCGTCCACAGACACCTCGGCTGCTCCTCGAATGCGCACGCTCAGGCGGCGCCTCCTCAAGGGCCCCTCCACGTACTCCTGCAACACGCAGGCGGGCGCGATGGGGACACACAGGTGTGCTGCCAGGCAGAGGCTCCGATGCTCAAGGAACAGGGAAGAGGGACACACACGAGCGCATGTGCACCCCAACATGCATGCATCCGTGCGCACGTACGCGCGCGCAGACACACACACACACACACACACACACACACACACACACACACACACACACATGCACGCATGCATACACACACATACTCACACACTTGCATGGACGCACATACGCGCATGCATGCACTTCGATCCCAGTACCCCTCACGCGCTCTTGCCCCCCCCCCCCCCAACCCTCCTCCACACCTCCTCACGGTTGTCCCCTGACAGCCTCTCCCCCCCCCCCCCCTTGCGCATTGGGACAAAGACATAGCCAGAACTCCCTCACAGCCCCCCCCCCCCCCCCTTCTTTGCGAACTAGAATAAACACTGAGCCAGAAATCCCTCAAAGCATCCCCCCCCCCCCCGGGCGGGTTGGGTTTCTTCCCAGTGACCTGTGGCCCGGCCGAAGCAGCAGCGCCGTCTGTACAAGGGCACGACCAGCCATGGGGCATACTACACCAGGCGCCCGACCATCAGGCTGATAAGAAACAGAATTGAAGCCCACCTCGAGAAAGGATAGGAGGTCAGCGCGGGTGAGCTGGCGGAGAGCGGCAACCTCGGCCTCGGGGCGGTCAAAGCGCAGCGTGCCCAGCTTTATTTCTGACCAATCGCGGGCAGCCTGCTGGCCCAGCCGCTTCGGCTTCTCCAGTTTGCTCTTTGCCAGCTCCTCCACCTGCCGCCCTCACACTCCACCTCCGGCTTTCAGCCATCATCGGCTCACATCTTCTTGAAAATTACGTGCGTTCGCATGCATGCAGGCAGCATCCACGTGCCCTCGCATACACTCACACACACATATGCATGTATGTGTGGTTATGTCGGTGCATGTTCATCTGAGTGTATCCCACCCTCTCTACCTGTATGTCCATGCGTGCCCACAGGCGCACGCAGGGACGCACATCTGTGTGTGCGTCCGTGCGCGCGCGCGCATGTGTGTGTGTGTGTGTGTGTGTGTGTGTGTGTGTGTGTGTGTGTGTGTGTGTGTGTGTGTGTGTGTGTGTGTATATGTGTGTGTTGGGGAAGGGGGCACGGGGGTGCAGGTCCAAGTGCGTGGGCGATGATGCTCCGCGAGCTGATGGAGCAGGTCGGGGGGGAAAAGGGGAAGGGGGAGGGTGGGGCAGAAGAGACAAGCAGGGGGATCAGGCAGGATATCCCCCAGGGACAACAAAGCACGGCTCTGCACTATGCTGATCACATCACCATGCGGAGCCATCAGCAGCTCTGTCAGCACGATCCCGCAATGGGTAAGGGAAGGGGCCCCCACATGTGCAGAGAACGCGGAGTCAGAAAGTGCCGAGAGAGTGGGTCGCAGAGTGTCGAGGAAGGCGTCCACTCGCTGCTCACAGTGCAGGGCACTGAATGCTGCGGACTGGATAATGGCCGCGATGCCCTCCACACCCAGCATGCTCCAGCCCGTGAACCACGTGATGTATCCAAGCTGTCCACATCAATAGCAAACCGTTTAGTTTTCATTCAATCGCGCCCAATCCCCTCCCACCCCCCCCCCCCCCCCCGGGCTGACCCTGTCTCGGCTCCGTCAACCCGCGATCCCTTCCCCTCCTGCCCCCTGCAAAAACACTTGCGCCCCCCTCCCCCCCCCCTATTGTTGTGCATCTAGTCTTTGCAACTCTCTCAGGCTCAATATCTAGCTGAAGTGTTGTCATATCGGGTCTCCTGACCAAGACAGAGATAGGCATTAGCGGATGTTCAACATCAAACTTTCCAAAAAGCACAGGCGTAGGAGGCAGACCTGGGAGTTCCTGGAGTGTGGTGTCCAGTCTACCTAAGAACACAAAAGGAGGAGCTTAGGCGCATCTTCCACCGTTCCACCGTCTCACCACCACGACAGATCCGGGCTAGCATGCAGGCATGCGTGCTTGCTTGCTTGCTTGCTTGTGTGTGTGTGTGTGTGTGTGTGTGTGTGTGTGTGTGTGTGTGTGTGTGTGTGTGTGTGTGTGTGTGTGCGTGTGTGTGCGTGTGTGTGCGCTCGCGCACGTGCACGCATATGCGTTCGCATGCGCGCGATTCAACCCCTTCCAGACCTGCCACTGCGCCAGATCGCGCTCTCAAAGCCTTTCCTGTCCCCCTCCTGGTCAGCTGCCTGCCGCCTTGTGTGCCTGGTTATACTCCTAGGGGAGGAGGCAAGGCTCACCTGCTCAACAGTGCGCAGCCGATAAAAGGCGTCTCGCTTAGTGCACGTCACCAGCAGATCGTTTGCAGCATTTCGTGGGAGATCGTCTGGTCCTACCTGTAACCTCATCCCAGCTGCAAAAGTTGGATGTTCTGCCCAAAGCCGTTCAAGCTTGGGTGAAAGTTACCTCCCCTCCAGAACACAGCCAGAACAATGGCAAGAGAGAGAGAGAGAGAGAGAGAGAGAGAGAGAGAGAGAGAGAGAGAGAGAGAGAGAGAGAGAGAGAGAGAGAGAGAGAGAGAGAGAGGGGGGGGGGGGGGGGGAGGGGGGGAGAGGGGGGGAGAGGGCGAGGGAGAGAGGAGAGACAGAGGGAGAGAAAGAGAGAGAGAGGGAGAGAGGGGGGGGGAGAGAGGGAGGGAGGGAGGGGGGAGAGGGAGAGAGAGAGAGAGAGAGAGAGAGAGAGAGAGAGAGAGAGAGAGAGAGAGAGAGAGAGAGAGAGAGAGAGAGAGAGAGAGAGAGAGAGAGAGAGAGAGTAGCAGGGAAGACCAGACATACCTTGAAAATGGACCTTTCAAAAAGTTCCTTTCAAGATGTGTTCAATGGTATTCCCCCCCCCCCCCCTCACTCAAAGTGGGCCAACCTCACAATACTACCAGAAGCAGACCGTCGAGACGAGTGGTTGGACAATTCTGCCTGGGCATTGAACCAGGACCGTCATCCTTAGACACACACCAGTTCAATGTTGCGCACATGTGCAGGTGCAGACCCTTCGAGAACCCCAATGTGTGTCCAGTTCAAATGGGTCCTATGACGCCCGGCAGTACCGTCCTTGACCCACCCCGGGCATACGCCATTTAAACCTAGTTAAGGATCTTTGCACGCACAGAAACACATATTTTGTTTTTGTTTAGGCGGACAGTGTGGCTCTATCAGAAGAACAAGTGGCCCTGAAATACTTTGCCAAGAAAAAGTGATCTATTTTGATGACTAACAAAGGTCACAAAACCTAATAAAAGTTCACAAAAACTTATAATGGTTAGGAAAAAGAGAAGGGTTACTATCAGCAGCAATGTCTGCGAGATCAACTTGCTCATTCCCCAACCTTGTCGGAGGATCACTGCTTAGCGTTAAGGCATGTCAATCAGAGCCTCGGCAGGACAGGCGCCATTGTACACTTGCGTTCTTGAGACCCATAATGCAACCAAACACCGCTTGTTTCGACAGTGATCTTAGCATTCACAAAATCAATAAAGTGCAACTAAAATCCGCCTCTCAAATTTTATCCCAGGCTGGCCAGAAAGCTGTTAATTAAAAACCGCATACTTTTGGGCCCCAACCCCCTCATCCCGCTTTCTCTCCCACCCTCGTCCCCTCCCTCCCTACCTTCCTCTTCCCTTCACCCCATCTTCTCCCTGAACCCTGTGCCTCCCCCCTTCTCTGTCTCTCTCTCTCTCTCTCTCTCTCTCTCTCTCTCTCTCTCTCTCTCTCTCTCTCTCTCTCTCTCTCTCTCTCTCTCTCTCTCTCTCTCTCTCTCTCTCTCTCTCTCTCTCTCTCTCTCTCTGTCACACACACACACACACACACACACACACACACACCCCCGATACACACACACACACACACACACACACACACACACACACACACACACACACACACACACACACACACACACACTCACAAAAGCATACCCACCTGGAAGAACACAATGAGGGCCGAATTGTCATTTGCAGGGTTTGTGCCAGCCTCCTCAAAAAGGACGGGCTGGCCTTGTGGCAGCTGAAGGACTCGTGCTTCTGGCCTCTCCGAGGGCAGCAGCGGAAGTGTTCCTGCTTTCTGCACAAGTCACAGTATCTTCAGACTGAGAAACTACTCAAATCTTCGATAATCCTAGTTTTTTGAAAAGAATTCACCAGATACCAAGTGGTTGCAGATATGCATCGATGCGCCTTCATCCTGCCTCTGTTTTTCCCTTTGATTTAATTGTTTGAAAACAGCTGTGCAGAGTTTCTGGAGCATGTTCATGGCAAGCATGCATCACAGCCCACAAGATTGCAATTCCTTTGGTGCTTTGCTAAGTACACTTTCAGAAAACAACCCCTGCACAAACAGACTCTTTGGGCACACATAAGCACGCACACGACACAAGCATACACCACCAGCCAAACACACACACACACACACACAAACACACACACACACACACACACACAAACACAGACACACACACACACACACACACACACACACACACACACACACACACACACACACACACGCGCGCGCGCGCGCGCGCGCGCGTGCGCATGTCCATTCTTCCACCCTTGCTGCTTCTAATTTTGTTTTTAAAGCTCCAAACAACCGTGTAATCTAGTGGCATGACTGTACAAGAGCAGAGCGCAAGAGTCTGTGAGAGTGTGAGGGTGGGGTTGGGGGAGGTGCATATGGCGGACGCGTGGAAAGAACAGGGAACCGCAATGAACATGAACGGAAACAGACCGCAAGAAACTGCTCCATGTCGGCCACAAGCTTCAGCGTTCGCTCGGCTGTGTAATTTCCAGTCATGTAGACCTCGACAAACATCCGTTTCCGCATTTGCCGGTACAAGGCCTGCACAAACCCCAGTCATTTCCAAGCTACCACATGTGTCACGTCGCGTTAGCATCTATGCAACAGCCCTTTGGCCATATCGTTCGAAGCTAATACAATCTGAACAGGTCGGCAAAACATTAATCCCCCTGTGCTGCACGAGCGTTCAAGTTTTCCACAAGCAACAGCAGTGTCTTTCCATCCAGACCAAATACAATTAGACCACCTGGATTGGGAAAAAAAAGGAAAGGGGGGAGAAAAACTATGGGCCCCATCACAGGCACCCACGCAAAAAAGGAAAGGGGGCTCGACCTGCAAGTCTTCAGCTTGCAGCCCGTCAATAACGGCTAGGTAGTCATCAATGTGCCAGCGCTGCACTTCCAGCAGAACGTTCAGGCCGTACAGCGCCTGCTGGTATGGCTGATCGTACCGCGTGTTCAAGTACTCCTTCTTCACTTTCTCCTTCATAACCTGCTCCCAAGCAGCTACATTTTTAAACATGCTAAACCCCCCGCCCTTCTAGGGGCCATATCTCTGACCGAAGAAACTCCACTATCTTTTACATTCCCTTCTTTTGTTCCTCTTTTTCCTCGTGCCCCATTGCTTATTGCCCTTGTGCCCTACGAGGTACCTCTACTTATCCAAACACCCATTTACCGAGACAACAGGCATTTTTGAGGGGGACGGGGGGAGGACGCTATGGAGGCTTTCCCTTGCAGCACATCGGTATCGTCCCTCACATTACTGAGAAAGAAAGGTAAGAGAAGGAAGCAAGTTAGTGTCGGGCTCCGCTCCTGTTTCCTCACTGTCTTTGCTCTTCTTGGCCGCGAAGCAAGCACTGCACTCAGTAAGGCTATCACACGTGGGAACTCTTCAAGTCCAGAGAAATAGCACTGAATCTGATAAAGTAAACAACAACCAACTGGCTCAACAACTAGAACAAAGTAAGGACGAATAATGTTAAAAAGCAAACAAAGCCGCGCAAAGACATTGCGAGCCCTGCTCCCCATTTCGCATTTTCCCTGACCTTGGTTTCCTCCGTGTGCATACGCGGGCATATCCGAGCGGGCGCGCGGGCGTGGTGCGTGTGCATCAAAGGCAAGTGCTTTGCGGGGAGAGGAGCTGAGGCTGAAGGATGCATCATGAAGACAAGGAATGAAAGGGGTGGCCATAGCAGGAGCTGAGGTTGAAAGATGCAAGCCATGGAATGAAAGGGTTGATCCTTTGCAGGAGCTGAGATTGAAAGATGATGTTCTGATGTTGAAAGACATGGAATGAAAGGGGTGATCCTTTGCAGGAGCTGAGGTTGAAAGATGATGTTCTGATGTTGAAAGACATGGAATGACAGGGGGGATCCTTTGCAGGAGCTGAGGTTGAAAGATGATGTTCTGATGTTGAAAGACATGGAATGACAGGGGTGATCCTTTGCAGCACAGACAAGGAAAGCGGGCCCACCTCGAAGCGATCGAGGTTTGGAGGCTGAGCCACGAGCTCCTTCAGTAAGAGCAGCGCCAGCACGTCCAATTTGTCGCTATACCTGTTCATCACCCGTAGCTTGACAGCTCAGTGTCTGCAATGCCAAGCAACCAAGAAGTTTATCTCGGTACTCCTGCGATAGGCTTCCACTCTTTTTTCCAAGCAACCACAGCGATGGCCGTCCGTTGGGGATTGCATAAACAAGTCTGTCGCGTTGGAGTCCCCACGCAACAGAAGGGACTTCAGCTTGACAGACACGCTTGTGCAATCTCCGAGTTCTTGCCACATTCGCCCAGAAATACCTGTCCTGATTACTGACGGGCTTACCGTAACTCAAAGGCCTGCGTTTGCTAGTGAGAAACCGGCGACTTCAACATAAGGAGGATTGGCGTAGCTGCTTTAACGACATGTTCGAGAACGCATCTTTGTCAAGTAGCTTCTAGATCCTGCCATGCCTACTTCCACAATTTTCAACAACTTCCAGGTACACGGCCCCCCTCCCCACTCATGCCACCAAACAGAAGCAGGCAATGCACCCTGTGTGCAAGTAGCCACGTGGGCCGCAACTTGCCTGCCCTTTCAGAAGTGTGTAAACATGCGTAAGGCGCTATGCGGGAACAGGGCATACCCATACAAGAAATGCACGGGTATGCCCCTACAATTGCCTCTGCAGAATTGCAGAAACAGGGCTGCGAAGCAGAACAAACCCCCACTTACCCCCACCCCCACCCCCCAGCACATCCATGCACCCATGCGCGCACTCA
>KV908380.1:154236-161736 GCA_002005505.1 Botryococcus braunii
GACGGCAATGTGCGAACCTCATCAAAGTTTACACACACACACACACACACACACACACACACACACACACACACACACACACACACACACACACACACACACACACACACACACACACACACACACACACACACACACACTCCCATGCACACACGAAAGTAAATCATAAGGTGAACGTCTTCTAATCTGGGAAGCATGGCCAGCCGCACCTTTGCAGCGAAATGCCTTCTGGTGTCTTTAAGAGGCTAATGTAGGCAAAGACGATCTCTACCACTTCCAGGACATGCTGCTGACCTGCAGCAGGCCTCCGCACCCGTCAGCACTCTCGCATGCATCCCGTTGCGTTTGTGCACGCAGAAGAGGCGCCAGACAGGGTGGAAGCAGAGAGGGGGATATGATCTCTAAAGTGTGACTGTGGCGAAAGGAGAATGACAAAAGGGGGGAGGACGAGAGGGAAGGGGGGGGGGAGAGAGAGAGAGATAGAGAGAGAGAGAGAGAGAGAGAGAGAGAGAGAGAGAGAGAGAGAGAGAGAGAGGGGGGGGAGAGGTAGAGGTAGAGGGAGAGGGAGTGGGAGAGGGAGGGAGGGAGGGAGAGCGAGAGAGAGGGCAAGTGGGGCGGGGGGGGGGAGCGGGTAATGATGGGTGGGGGCTAAGGAGGTGGGGGGCGTAACCCGATGGCCGCAAGGGCCAAAAAGAATGTTGGGGAGCGGGACCCGGAGGGGGGGGGAGAGTCACTGCCAACAATTTTAACATTGACGCTCAGAATTGCATCCTGGAGCCCCCCCCCCCCCCCCCCTAAACGCCATCATGGTGGGCTCAAGATTTGGACATCAAATCTAAGGTGTTCAAGATAATGCAGAACAGGGCGACCACAATTGCAGCCCCGAAGCAAAACCCAATACGCTGCCAGGACAATGAGATGTTGGTTGCAAGCCCCACCTTCATTGGTGAGGTTGACAGAGACTTCGAAGAAGGAGCGGGGGGTGATGGAGCCGGCGCCCTCTCCCGCACCCAGTGCAGTCGCCCAGCCCTTCTCCTTCAAGAAGGCCAATATGCTCCCCTCGCCCTCATGCCTGCTCAGGCCAGTTTGTGCCATTGCGTAAATATGATGGAAAGATGCCACGATATGACCGGCCCCCTTGGCAAGGCTCTTCTGCACTTTCATTGCAGGTTGCCCTACCCCCCCCCTTCTCTCTCTCTCTCTCCCCCCCCCCCCCCCCCCCCTCTCTCTCTCTCTCTCTCTCTCTCTCTCTCTCTCTCTCTCTCTCTCTCTCTCTCTCTCTCTCTCTCTCTCTCTCTCTCTCTCTCTCTCTCTCTCTCTCTCTCTCTCTCTCTCTCTCTCTCCCCCTCTCCCCCCCCTCCCCCTCCCTTCCACGGCTCACAATTCTTCCAATGCCAATGCAGAGTCCCAAACCACAGTTTCCATAGTTTAAGCTGGAGGAAAATGGACTGAGGACGAATGCCCGCACAGGTGAAACTACCCAGCTTGGGCCTACACATGCGCATCAGCAAGGGTGTGCGCACCCAATGAGATGGCCTAAACTGGCACAGGGTGCTACTTCATACTGGGTGGCGTCAGAGGGCACGCTCCACCCAAGGCGAATCCAGTGGTTTTCTCGTTCCGGCAGAACTTTGATGAGCTTGCCCATTTCTGCTTCGGTCAGGAGATCGCCTGCTCAATCTCACCCCTCTTGCCGTGAGGGTGGAGGTACAGTTTTTGTCGCAGAAGAGTTGTAAATAGATTATCGTGGTAAAACAGAGGACACACAGAAACAGAAAGGGAGGGCGGCAGCACAGGAGGAGGGAGGGAATGGCGAGGAGTGACAGAGGGGGGAAGCGAGATGAGTGAAAGGTGGCCAGGAGGGTGGGGGTGTGGGTAGAAGGTAGCAAGGGTTGGTAAACTTTTATACCGACGGCCGCCACACCATCGCTTGCGAACTTTGACTGCTCCCAGTTCCAGCATTTTTCGGCGCAACCCAGGACCTTGCTTACAGAGGCGCAAACATTTGTCGGAAACCAAGCCGGAAATGAAAGAGGAAAGCCAGAAACAAAGGCTGAAGTTCCTGTACTAACTTCCACCTTTTACACCATCCCTAAGCGCAATGCATGGCAGGATGTAGCGAAGTGAGTCCCCCTCACCTGTGTATTGCGGAGGAGAGATACCAGTATTCCGTACATTGCCAAATTTGGCAGCAACTAGGCGAGCCAAGTCTTCAACCGGTTCCCTCCCATAAACGGCCAGCTTCATCACCCCTGCACTGTAGTGTTGGTCATAGAAACTTCGGACCAGCTGGTGGGGTTCCTGGCCACGCTCCCTTGGGGTCTTGAGCAGGGTCTCCAGGGTACCAGTTGAAAACCGCGAGTATGGATGCGCAGGGTTACCGGTGTGCTGGAGCACCTGATGCTCTTTGCGAGAATCGTTGTTCAAATTCTTCGCGTGCCTATCCCCCACACAAAAGTGTGTCCCTTCTCCGTTTCTGTGACACTCCTACGTTTGATTCGGATTTTCGCCAAGCAACGATGTGATCCCCAAGAAAACGGCCACATGAAGTTTAATTTTGTAGTCCCTGTTGTTGTGGGTGTCAAAAGGCAAGACAGATCAAAAGGCAAGAGGGATCCCACCCAGTAATGTGGGGGTTTACTGTTAGATGGTGCAAGCCCCCTCCCTGCACCTCACGCATATCCCTGACTAGGGAAGAACCTAGCTGCACTGCCATTCTACCCACCGCCGTATCTGATCAGATGCCCATCCAACTCTCATGTCCTATCACATCTGCTTCTGGCCCTCATGAAGCCTCTCTTGGCCAATCAATATACAAAATGACCCGTATTGCTGCCCAATGCATCTTCATGTCCCCTCCATGTTTAGCCCCACGAGCTTCACTGCAGCGTAAAATCCATCTGCAATGGGAAGGGTCGGCGGGAGGGAAGAAGGAGAAGGGCGGAAGACTGTGTGGGTGTTCCTGTCCCCAAGGTCCCCATGACATGCAGATAGCCATGTGGTGAATTGAAAGTCAGCAATACCGACCCTAGACCCCATGTCCCTGTCCGCACTTACATGGTCTGTGTATGCTAGCCCGCAACCCCGCACCGCCAGGATAAGGAGGATGGGAGCAAGGGCAGTGATCTCCCAACCCCGGGAACATCAGAAAATTTGACCCGCTCATTCATACTTTCAGGCTGTGGCAAGGGCGCACTCTGACTCAACTGCATTGACTTCGCGCTCCACGCCGTCCGCCGAGATAAGAGGGCACAAAAAGAATTGTGCGAACCGGTCAAGTGCCCCCTCCAAACTGTCATGGTTTACTTTGACTGCGGACCCAAAGTGAGAGCTTCTTCAATACCAACTTGTCTGGAAAGCAAGATCTTCAGTCACACTGGGTCATTCTGATTAAAATGTTGGAAAATAGCATGCTTACATAGCTCAAATATCCATAGGAGCTAATCGACTTTTGCGTGAGGAATGGCATTGACAGGCCTTTCCAATGCTTCAAGGGAAGCTTGAATACAGTAGAGTTGTACCCCTGCACGGGGTTGTGCAAACACTACCCTCCGATTGCATCTCCCCTCTCCCCCCCCCCCACACACACACACGCACACACACACACACACACACACACACACACACACACACACACACACACACACACACACACACACACACACACACACACACACAGCCAGCCACGACAAAAACATCTGCGTATACTTGTTATATCATTTTCGGCTCCGGGGTGCTTACAGTGATAGTTCGTGTCCTCACGTGACGTAAAGGCATTACAATTCCCACCATGATCTGACTGCACTCCCACAGCAACACTCCCTTTTGGATGCAGATGTGTTGAGCATGTTGCAGTAATCTCCATCTTTCATCATCGACATCTAGCTTTAGCTAATGCCTGGTTGCCATCAAAGAAGACCAGACAAAAAGAAGGTCCGCTTTCCACTAGCAACATTCTGACTCTTCAAAGAAGGGTGCAAAATCACTCAAGGTTGTTACCATAAAGGAGAAGCTTACCAGAAATTTAGAATACTCATCTTCAACAGGATACTTTTCTGACGAGTAGAACAGCATGTGTTCCAAAAAATGCGCCAGTCCCGGCGTGTCTTCAGGGTCAGCCATACTTCCGACCCGTACCTGAAACCAGGGGATGCTTCACATTAGTTGCCTCCGATGTGACAATCAAGCAGCGCTTGTGCAGTGAACCAACGAATTCCAACTGACGACCCACAAGGATTTTTGACCATGCTGCCAAGTAGAATAAGAGCCATGCAAAGAGACTGCAAGCCTTTCGAAACTAAGTGCGACCCTTTCCCAGTGGTATGGGACAGCCTATACTTACGTCCATTGACGCTGCAGCTTTGTCTGTCTTTGAATCACTGACAACAAGACAACAAATGCCGTTGTCAAGTTGAAAGTATTGATAATCACACTCATCGACATTTGGTTTTTCAATTTCGATAGGTGGCCCCATTCTCGTGCCCAAAATGTAGATCGCTTAGTGCATCATTATTTTTGAACAACAACAACAACAGTAGAACTGCAAGTCTTGCAACGACTTCACCCCTATACTAGGTCGTAGTATTGTTCGTAGAGCAGGCTCTGGGTCCAGCCACTTCCGATAAGAACATAGTTCAAACCTTGGATGTCGGTGAAACCAAACGCACGCAAGCAAGCAACCTAAGGAATTAAAGTTATGGATTGGCTTTCTCTGATTATGATGTTGAGTATTTGTCAATATGGCTTTGCGTAGTCCGAGGAAGCGCGGAATGTTGCGCTAGGACGGCTAGCACGGCGGATTCGAACAGGAAAAGGGCGAAGTGTGCGTTCACCGGCACTCGCGGGGAATGTACCATGCACAGTGTCCCAGGGATGTGCAAAGTGGTGGGGTCCCTTTGTGAGCTAACTCGTTGTGCATCTCATCATGCCCTCTGGGCTGGACAGATGTAATTTTTCTTGTATTGGGGAGGACAAGCTTGGCTTCCATGAGGAAATGCCGCAACCAACATGCTACGAGCCGTAGCCGACGGCCCATAGGTTGGATACAGAATCTGCCGATATCTCCTACCTTAGCACCCTTATCGAGCAGCAACAAGAAGATTATTGTCTGTAAAGCTACCTTTGCCCAGTAGTAAAGCTCAACCGTTCAAAACGTCTTACTACTGTTTAGCTAGGTCTGGCTCGGAGCAAGAGTAGGTTGGCTAAAAATATTGGTACTTTTAGAGTACCTACAATAGGCTGCTGTACCCTCATCTTTAGAGTTGGCTGTGCATAAGCATATGTAGCTACTGTTGGCTCTACAACCTCGTCTTTAAAGTTGGCTGTGCAGTAGCATTTTTAGCTACTGTAGGCTTGTGTAGCTTACAGACTGCTCTACCCTTTGTCTATCTAGAGAGAAATCAACGAACAATACAACTGCACGCAAATCGGTTTGCCAAACGAATTGCCTAAGAGACCTAGAGATTATTGAGACCCTGGCAATCCATTTCATAGGGGTACCCTACGTGTCGACGGGCTGGCATAATGGAGCCCTCCCAAGACGGGGCACAGAGTTGCCACGCCATAATAGGATTGAGGCCCGTTGCATGCATGCATACACGTGGTCTTCTAGGAGGGAAACCAGTGAGTTCGACCTTTTTTCGAAAGGCCATCACAAGCTTGAACCAAATATGCTGGAAGGGCCAAATGCCAACCTTGGTAAAGAGCATATCGCTTTTGACCGTAGGTGAAACCCCGGGATGCAAGAAGAAAAAAGAATGAATCCGATAGGATGTCAGCGGCTGCAGGATAGCGGCATTGTAGCGGCAGTACAGCGGCAAGACAGTCGCGGGACAGTGGCATGATCGGCGGCTCCAAACTCCAATGGGCAGTTCGTTGCATTTCAACTGATTGAAGGGGAAGTTGGATAATTTTTGGCCACGTGCTCTTTAGTGGCGAGCCGGTTTTGGCTAGTCGGTTGGAATTACCGGTAGTGCTGTGTAAAACAGGACGTTAATTTCGTATAATCAATCGTCCGACGCGCCCCGCGCGTGGCATGAAAAGATCTTGTACCGCGGTACAGTACAAAGCCCTTGTCGCCGCATCCGGACCACTTTTGGCATTGCTCGGCCGAACCATAAGTTTCATCCAATTTCACTGGTGTATTGTCTTTTTTTAGACCTTGTCTGTCGTAGGCACGTAGCTTCTCCTTGAACCACCGCTCTCTGTTCTCGAACCGCGTACTCGACGGTTAGCTGGGTTTTAGAGGGCATACAGCCTGCAATTCCCCATTGTGTTTTTAGGAGACATCTGCCGTTCACTGATCGTGTCGGAAAGGCTGGCATCTGTGGACACGTTACGGCTTGTGTAGGTTTTGATTTTCAGCGTTGTGGGAAAAGATTGACGCCTAGGGGAAAGATTTCCCCGGCCAAGAAGGACTTGCGGGGATCCTACTGTTGGATTGGGATGGTTTCCCTATATGGATGACAAGTGAAAGTTACAACTTTAGGTCAGGGGTGGACGGCGAGGTGTGGATCGGCGACGCGCGGATCGGCGAGGCCAGGAGAAGCCGGGTTTTCGCCAGCGCAGCTGCTTGCACAGCTGAAGCTTCTTCCTATGAAGGCTTCGATAGAAGGAATAGGTGGCCGAGATGCTGGTCAGAAGAGAGCGGAAATATACACATACGAGGCCGAACACGAAGTGTTTGCAATGAACTGGAGTGTACGGGCCCAGCTCAAGTTCCGCACCGAAGCACTAGAGCATTCATGGGGTAGTAACTATGACGAAGTTTTGATGCGCGTCTCTGTTCCTCTTTTGGTCGCCGCTGTAGTTCTAAATTCCTGGGTTTTCGTTGATTCGATCCTCCCTACGAATGGGGTGAGAGGTTGAGGGAATGACTGCACAGTTTTTGTGCTGTACTCAAATTAGGGGTCCATTTCCTAGTGTCTCCTGTGTTTGGAAGCATGTCAAAGCCCGAACTCACGCTGCAAATGTCCACCCCAAGCTGCTGCAACGAGAACATGGAAACATTGTTTTTCGCTGCTGACCACCACAATTAATTTCATCCCCCAACGCTTTGGTGCTGACTGAGTAGGGGCGTGTCGCCTTCTTGCAGAATCGACCCGATAAAAAATGTCGACTCGCTGTTGGGAGCTACAAAGAGACTGAAGATAATGTAGTCCAAATCATAACATGTGCGGGCCCCTTGCAGACTGATGCATACTGATTTTCACCTTGTGACTGGCTGTAGATCATTATATCATATGTGGGATCGCTTTAGTGAGTGCCCGTTACGAGCCCAGGCTGGACTCTACAAGATTCCATGCTGGCATTCTATTGTGTCAGTCTGTAAATTGTACCTTATTGCAATATACTCCAA
This sequence comes from Botryococcus braunii, assembly GCA_002005505.1. Taxonomy (NCBI): domain Eukaryota; kingdom Viridiplantae; phylum Chlorophyta; class Trebouxiophyceae; genus Botryococcus; species Botryococcus braunii. Next base: position 161,594 of record KV908380.1, read on the forward strand.
CAACCCTACAAAGCTACAATTTGAACCTGGACTTCCTGTACCTTCATTCCCTACAGCATGCATGTGAAGAATGGGACAAGGCAGGGTAAGCATTTATACTTGTGGAGAGCTGCCTGCAAAGGGCTGGTTCCTGAACTCTTGGC
>KV908380.1:169236-174236 GCA_002005505.1 Botryococcus braunii
TTTCCTGCTGATTATGGATGTGCGGTGCTGCGCTTCTGTTTGTTAGGCAATTGTGCAAACTGTTATGTGTTTCGTAGCTATTACTCATAACTTCTGCAGGTGACATGGGTGTGCGCTAATCTTGGGTGGGCGCGCCAAGACCCCCTTGATTTGAGAAGGGCGGTGGCTTCATGACTTTCAGTCCTTACTTTCAGTCTCAACCACCAGTTGCACAACGGTCTGGGGATGGTGAAATGCATTTCCCCATATAGCGGCTTAAAAGCCCAGAATGGATCTATAGCTGCGTCTGAGATGGACACAACAAGCGTGTCTTAGAGAACACACACGTTGTTCATTTTGCATTTCAGCTGATGACTTGCCAACCTCGATATCCATCACATGACACTGGGTTGACCCCCTTGTGCGTTTCTCGTGACTTTCTCAGAAAGATGTGACTTATGTCCCTGCGCATGCGTGAGTTTGGGACCCTGGTCCCTTGCAGGTTGTCGTAGTGTTAAGTCCCGCTAGGGCCTCTCCTCGGAGAATTCCGTCTGACTTCAACTCAGTTGGTTTTAAAATATGTGGACTGGAGGTTTATGGACTGGATGGCATCTTTCCTTGTCAGACTCGTCGAGGAGCCAGTGGTGGAGCTTCTAGGGGTGAGAAAATGTGTGGTCATGAGGCACATGCATGCATGGGGGAAGTTTTAAGGCATTGTGCAAGCCCCATGATACCAGCATAAGCTCATGCCGTTATGTGTTCTTTTATCCTGTTTTGAGTTTTGTGTTGCTGTAACGAGGGGGGACAACTGATTTATTTATTTGTCCCCTTTAGAGGTGTTGGAGGAAGAGGCACTTTTAACCCTCGAATAGCTATAAGTGATCATACTCGGAAGTGTAAGAAGGGGTAAGGATGCGTCCTGTTGTACAAAAGGACGCGTGCGCACGCCTACTCGTAGTAGTTTTACACTTGACTACAGACGGGGCCTGCCCAGCGACAGATTGTTAAACGAGTGGCGTGGAGTGTCTGGTGAATGAGAATTAACGTTTCCTCTAAGGAAAACCTGGGGGTGGCACATGCTTGTGTTACACAATCACGTGGACGGAGTGGTTCCTTGTTTTCCAAACGTTTGGAACACAAGGAACCGTTCACAGCAACCCTCATGATAAACCTCTGAAAACCGTTTTCATTGCGTCGCCGCTAGTCAGGCTTTGCCGCCTTGTATCAGGCACATGCATGGGACGTGAAGCCGACCAACTCGAGTGGCACCTCCTTCCACATGTGTCTACCGCATTGGGTTGCATAGAGATGATTCGCAGATTCAGACTTAAAAGGTGAAGCATCCGCAGACTTGTCCCATGGGATGCCGGCCTGGTGCTTTGTCGACCTCGTCGTAGGAATGAGCCTATGCGTATGCCCATCAAGAGTGGGGAACACCTGGTGAGGTCAGGGGTGCACGCGCTTTGCAGAATAGTGTACAACGTGTGATGCACCTCAGGCACAAGTATCTTTCTTCTAGTTGAGGCCTTCTACATTTAATCGATTTTTCATGGGAAAACGGGCTTTGCAAGGTCCCCTCGCATTTGCTTTTTAGAGATCTGTCGTTGTGCACATGTGGGTTGTTCGTGCTGTGTGTGTTGGAGGGGAGGCGGGACAAGAGCATGATCTGATCTGCCCTAGCAGTACTTATGTACATGCCTTTGCTGCATGCACATGTACATGCGCATGCTGCACAAGTCTCCTGCAATATCCTCCGGAGTTCGTCGCTTGGTGTGTGTGAGAAAAATGTGCATTGCGTTGACGTCTGCACAGGAACCCCTGCTGCACCCGTATTAGCAAGTTTCATGGCGATTATCAGGGTTTCTGCACCGTGCTTATATGCTTTTAACTCGAAGGCCTTGCAAGTGATGTGTTTTATGTCGGTAAATCAATGCTGATGGGCGTACGCATGCATGCAACAAGTGAAATGCATCTGCCATATGGCCATACGTATACGCCAAGTGCATTTTGGTAGTGGCATGCCCAGCAGCACCATCTAACGGTACTTCACATAGGCATGCTTCCTTGCGTAAATAAAGCTTACCATTATATGTGAGAAGCGCACCCTTATCGCATAATCTTGCCCTTCGGGCCCCATGGGGGATTATGTACAGAAAATGCTGCCGAGCGCAGTGGCTGTTGGCTTGCATGGGCGGAGATGTCGTCATTAGGATAAGTGTCTCGAAGCCTCATAACCTGTTTGCTTAGAAGCCAAGCTATGGGCTTCAACACATAAGTCTCGTGCATCGCACAGAAACCGAAGTACCAGCAAGCCTTGAAGCAATGAAGCAATATGCTTATTACAGAGGGGTCCTGGCTCGCTCGGACTTGTTGTATTGAGCTATGGATGTGACATGTTGCTTCCAGCATTCCTGACGTACCAATATACACACGAGTTGTTGCATGCTGAAAGGGTCGGCAAAGTACGCTGCGTGTGCGTCTGCGTGTGTGCGCACATGCGTGCATGCGTATGGGTAGGCGCGCGCGCGCGCGAGCGCGCGCAAAGTGCGCGCGCGCGCGCGTGTGTGTGTGTGTGTGTGTGTGTGTGTGTGTGTGTGTGTGTGTGTGTGTGTGTGTGTGTGTGTGCGTGCGAGCGTGCGTGCGTGCGTGCGACGCGTGCCTGCATGGGTGGTGCATGAGTGAGAACATTGTTTGACAAAGATATCATCATGATGACCCATCGGAAGGCCTGAGCAGGGTCATGAGCCCCACCCAACCTGCCATCTCTGGCCGACTCTCACCATACCATTGTTGGGGCTATAATCCCTGGCAGGACAGCATATAATTACCTGCACAATAAGGCCATGCTCTAAACATTTAATCTTCATGAAGTGGAAGTTTCCACTTGGATCCCAGGACCTAGACCAAAGCTGGGCATGATTAAGCTGCAACCCTCGTGCGCACCTGTATAGCAGGGCTACGAGAAGGGCGCTCGTCTGTATTGTATGCTAGTGGAAAAACAATACTTGTGGAAACAACGCAGCAGGTTCATAGGGCGTTAAAGTAGGGAACCTCCTTTTCATTCAAAAAGGGCAGCCTGGGTATGTCGTCAACATGCTGGGAGCCTTGTCAAGCCCCCCGAAACCCGATGAAGGGCTACATATGTTCCAATATATATTGCCAAAAGCGCTTTATCCGGACGGTGGATCCAGTTGCATGTCTGTCAAGGACGAATAGTTGCGTTTGGGAACGTTGCCGAATTCGGTACTCGAATCATGATAACATACATAACTAATGCTAATTCGCTGGATATGAGGTATTGACCCAAATCTTATTACACCAATATAAGGGCAGAACAAAATAAAAGTTGACTAATCGGCCTTCCATTTCAAGTACGTGCAGAACATGTCTTATTACACCAATATAAGGGCAGAACAAAATAAAAGTTGACTAATCGGCCTTCCATCTCAAGTACGTGCAGAACATGTGTACAAGTTCTGTCATGAGCTCGGCATGCGGATGTACGGGGATGTGTCATGACATCACTGGATCTCATGACCATCAGGACAAACTCAGCAGACAGCTGCAGAACAACTGTTGATAGACCCTGCTGCGACGCAATTAGGTGAAACCGCGCCTTCCTGATAATACGCTTGAATTTTGCCATTTGGCCTGTACAGTGGGCTCGCAAATTGCCCATCACGTTGAAGACACTTCTTTGGGTAACCACAAATAGCATGGGCGGGTCACCGACATTTAGCTTCGATCTTCTGCCTTCTGCACACTTCCCATACTTTTGCACCTCAATGGGAAGCGGGTTAAGTGATGAGTTATATAGGGACTTTCACATGTACATGCAGGTCCTGCCACTGTAGGCTGTCTACTTTGAAAACTGCAAACCACGCCTTCCTGATAATAAGCTTGAATTTTGCCATTGGGCCTGTGCAGTGGGCTCGCAAATTGCCCATCACGTTGAAGACACTTATTTGGGTAACCACAAACAGCATGGGCGGGTCACCAACATTTAGCTTCGATCTTCTGCCTTCTGCACACCTCCCATACCTTGCACCTCAATGGGAAGCGACTTAAGTGATGACTTTTGTAGGGACTTTCACATGTACATGCAAGTCCTGCCACTGTAAGCTGTCTAGCTCACGGGAGCTTGGCTATAGCCTGGCTCCCTCGGGGTGCTATCTATGATCCCTTTGGCCCATGTTTGGGAGCTTCCACAGCTCTGCAACCAAATCATTCACGCCACGTGTCGGTAGCAAGCACCAGCACGGAATCCCGAAGGGAAAGGTGGCCTACTCAGGTATACTTCTTCATAATTTCGAGGCCTTTGAAATTCCAGTGGTCACTAATATAAAATTGACATCTCCAGAGGTACGTAGCATGCACACATGTGTACAGGCTTGCCGTGGCCTTCAAGGCCCTTTCACGTTCTTTTTGAATGACCAGGTACCTGCAACATGAGGGTGACAATCAATTTCAAGGACTCCAGCATGCCCCGCTGTCACTAGTTTTAGCTACCTTACGGGACAGCCGTTTGTTGCGAACTACACCTAGTTCGTCAGAATTGGCGGAAACCAGCGCAAATTGCAATGCAGAACTGGTATGGCAAACCCTCTGAACACGATAAAACTTACTGGCACTGGCGACGCAACAAGGTCGACCTAGCTGGACACACAGCCCAGCCCGCGCCCCCCCCCCCAATCACTTCCGCGCGCGCCCGCGCCCGCACCCGCACGCGTATGCGCCTGCACGCACACGCGCCCCCACACGCACGCACGCGCGTGCGCGCGCGCGCGCGAGAGAGAGAGAGAGAGAGAGAGAGAGAGAGAGAGAGAGAGAGAGAGAGAGAGAGAGAGAGAGAGAGAGAGAGAGAGAGAGAGAGAGAGAGAGAGAGAGAGAAGGGGGGAAGGAGAAGGGACGAGCCCGCATGAGCATAGACGTCGCATACATGAAATCACATGCGTACAACCACAACAAGCGCACGAACTTGTAGTTCAGGGTCATCCTGGGTCACAGTAAGTCCGTCCTTC
>KV908380.1:179236-216486 GCA_002005505.1 Botryococcus braunii
GCGCCCGATGGTGCCAAAGGAGGGCCGTAGGGCCGTGACGCCGTTCCGCTCGGCGGGGGACACCAGGCTGCCCTGCGTCTCGCTCCCGAGCGCAAACACCACCAATCCCGCTGATACTGCAGATGCTGAGCCTGTGCATCCACGGGTGCGAATTTGGAACCATCTATTACAAGACAGGAGCCTGATCTCAAGAACTTCAAGCGATCCTGGTACCTGCAAAATGCTCCAGCACAGCAGGAATAGGTGGTTGAGGAGTGCAAGGTCTCCCCTAAACCCCGGAGTTACCCCCACTGAACCCAACTCTGCATTCCTCCCGCTCTCACAGCCTGCAGAGTGATGTGTCGTCTCTCATCAAGTTCTGAGGCTGCACTGATTGTTCCCTAAGACGTACTTCAATCTCTTAGTATCACAGCAGCTTGGCTCAGACGGGCAAATCTACTAGACATTCTGCAGGTTCCCTATTGTACCTTTGTTCTGAACGCCCTGAGGTAGACTCATGGCTGCGAGATCATGTTATAGCACTCTATTCCCTGGTGCCAAACTGCTTTGGGACCCACTGGTTGGGTACCATCAGCACGTCCATCCATCCATCCATCATCTGTCTAGGCCACCGTCCCTTCCTCCTCCACTCATGTCCCCCATTTTCTCTTACCTCGCTCCCCCCCCCTTTCCCCGGGGGAAGTTTTCTCCTAATCAGAGTTGCATGCACGAGGAAATTGCAGAACCAGACAGCCAGGAAGTGAGAGGGCGGACCTGCAGAAGAGCCAGAGGCTCCCTCGGCAACATTCCAGGGGTTCTTAACTTGGCCGCCCCACCACACATCATCAAAGGCCATTGCTCCGGAAGCCAACTTGGCCAGCAGCACCGCCCCCGCATTCCTCAACCTGCCCATCCCCCATCCCACAACCAGGTCATTTAGGTTGATAGCCCGGCACAGCTGATATTTACTTGACTCGATGGAGCCCCCATTCTCACAGGCTGCAGGACTATGCTGCTCTTCGCCAACTTATATTGGACTACCACGATTGGTAAATTTGTTATGATGTGATCCTTCATACATCACAAAATAAAACATTGCCCCACTAGATAGATGATACATGTCCTCGATACATTACAAATAATGTAGGTGCCCCACTAGAAAGAGCATATATGTCCTCCTCCATAGGCATCAGCATACCCGGGGGGGGGAGGGGGAAGAGGGAGAGGGGGAAGAGAGGGGGGGGGGGGTGATGCTGACTTGATGTAGACGGTGGCGTCCTGGTTGATGAACTGGTGCTGGTAGGCAGGGTCCCCCCAGGTGGTGCGGTAGGCTGCCACAGCAATGATGTCTTTGAGGCCATATGGAATGCCATGCAGGGGCCCTCGGTAGATGCCCTGCGCCAGCAGAGCATCGGCGGCTTCTGCCTGCTGGCGGGCCAGCTCCTCCGTGAAGGTTATCACCCCCTCCAGCACTGCATCATACCTGCGGAGACGGCATTCCATATGACCCAGTTCAGACAACGAGCTCCTTCAGTGTTCAGCTGAGCAGTCGCCAGAATCACAACTTCTCTTTAAGGGGCAAACATTGGTATACATTCTTGTGGGGATCAGGGTGTAAGAAGGTGTAAGTGCTTTTTTCCCTTTTTAAACAAATTTATTTCAGTTTTTGGGATGGACTTTGTCTAAATGTGTATGCCAGAGACAGAGAGATAAACAAAGAAACGGTGTGAGGAAGCGTGCCATCACTACGAAGCAGGGACCGACACTGAGTATGAGGCTTGGATGGGGCAGTGTTGGGGCAGGTTGACATCCCCCCAGATACTAGGAGTGGCCTTACCGCTGCATACGGGCAAAAAAGATTTCAGCCAGCTCCACGGCCGTGACTTGGCGGCTGCGAATTAGCGATGCCAGCTCCAACAACTGCCCGCACCCCCAGCCAATCTTTCACAAACTACAAGCTAAATAGAAACAGTGGGGGGAGGGGGGCAGAAGCACTCTGAAGGGCCAAGGTTGGTAGGACGCGCGGCATCTGAATGCATGCCAGTGTAGGTTCTAACAGAATTCCCGCATGGAGGGGAGAGCATGGCTGGGATGCAGTTGCACTCTGCAAGAGGCTGCCTCTGCAAATGCATGGTTGTCTACAGCTTTGCTCATCCTGCTATTATCGCAAGGAGCAGGACCAGCAAGGATTCACTCGCGTCGTACCCAACCAAGACAACCCTCCACAACAAAATCTCTGCCGATGGGACCCATCAAAAGCAAAAACGGGCAATGACAATCCCTCCAACACAAACATTACCAATACGACCCATACACAGCAGATAATTGGCCAGGGCAACACTGACCACCAGAATTTCTAACAATAGGTCAATGGAAAAGGAAAGAAATCGGCCCATTTGTGAGAGGTTCAGGGCAAGCCATCAACAATGTTAGTGCGACCTAGGTTTACAGCCCCTCAGAAGTGAAAAGAGGACCCAAAGGGGGAGGCAGGGAGAGACAAACCGTCATGAAGGCGAGTGTTTCGTTGTCTGCGGGCCTTTTGACGTGTTCCGGGATGTTCCAGGCCCAGGACCCCGAGAAGCCAGCAGCTCCAAGAGTGGGGGCTGTGTCACGGGCACCGCTCGTGGTGAGGAGGCCCTGGCCGACCGAGCCGGCAGAGAGGGTACCCAGGGTCGGGGAGACCCCAACGGTCCCCCTTGGTCCCCCATGCACCTCCAGCTGTCCGGAACTTGGTCCTGGTGGGACCCGCCCAGACCTGCCGGGTCTCCGAGGTATGGACATGATAGCTGCGGGGTTGTAGGTGAGTGCACAGGGATTGGCCAAGCCTCCATCAGGGAGGTCGATTTCGCTGCGCACCCTCATGTAGCCCTCCAGCAGGGATGGGACGGTTGCGGGCAGATCATCGTCACCGTATCCAAAGAATTGCTCCCTCTGATGCCCCACAGCACAGCCAAGTGTCAACGTTATGGTCGCTGCACCTGTTTCTTACTTCAAGCATGCGCACAGTCATGCCTGCATGCGTATTCTCTTCTCTACCCGCCCCCTCGCCCCCCTCTCTCCTCTCCCTCTCTCTCTCTCTCTCTCTCTCTCTCTCTCTCTCTCTCTCTCTCTCTCTCTCTCTCTCTCTCTCTCTCTCTCTCTCTCTCTCTCTCTCTCTCTCTGTGTGTGTGTGTGTGTGTGTGTGTGTGTGTGTGTGTGTGTGTGTGTGTGTGCATGCGTGGCGTGCGTGCGTGCGTGTGTGTGTGTGTGTGTGTGTGTGTGTAGTGCGCGCACACGTGCGTGCATGCGTGCGTGCGTGAGTGCGTGCGTGCGTGTGCGCGCGCGCGCGCGCGCGTGTGTGTGTGTGTGTGTGTGTGTGTGTGTGTGTGTGTGTGTGTGTGTGTGTGTGTGTGCGTGCACTTCAGGCACGCGCGTCTCTCTGCCCGTCTATCTGTCTCTCTGTCACCAATGAAGCTCCCTCGCTTTCATTGACAAGGCGGAGTTCTTTTTGGCAGTGGTGGGCAAGTTTGGGGCTTTGGCAAGACTCAGGGTGGCCCCGAGACATCGTAAGTGCGGCTTTGCAAACAGGGAACTCACTACATTGCAGCACAGTGGACATTGAACAAACACGCAAGCCATCTCTTTGCAGACAGTGCTTGAAGTTGGCTGATACACATGTCAGTTACAAGTGGAACTCTGCTTAGCCTTAAGCAAGCCTGTGAGAAGTGTGCTGACAAACCTCAGCAAATCCACCGAAATAAGATGGGAAACAGGGATTAGTCTAAAATCTGCTGATGTTTGTCGAAAGCTTGTCCGCCTTGATTCGTCACAAGTGGTCCTCCACAGGAAGAGCAGCAACAGCTTTTGAAGCACCCTGTTTGCTGGCGTTGAAGATGGACGCAAGATCCCCGCTCCTTGCAGCAGTCAGCTAGAAATCGAAACGCAGCAGATTTCTATGGGAACGAGCATCATGTCACTATTTTCATGCTTTGTCCTCAAGAAAGCCCGAGCAGCAGGGTTTCACTTTCTTACACTAGGGGTGAGCGCATTTGGGAGGTCATTACCCCGAAACAAGGGCTGTGCTGCCGACATGTTTCCACTACCCAGAAGGGACTTATGTGGTCCCAGGCCTTGTTGAAGGCTCCCAAAGATCACTTGGTAAATTCAAGAGGGGCATGTGGGACATGGTGAAGGGTCGCAGACATCTTCTGATGAATTCAGCAGGGCCACCTGGGCCATGTTGAAGAGCCCCAAACATGTAACAGAGCAGGTCAGGAGGGGCACCTGGGTTGTGTTGAAGGGTCCAAAACCCATCAGCTTTTCGGCAGCGGCAATCATGGTGGTGTTGAAGGATGCGTCAGTCGTCAGAACCTTATTAAGCAGGTGGATGATGCCTATCCCCGCATCCACATCAGGCAGCACAATGGCCCCGGCCCCCACATACACCGTCTGGTCGGAATTTGGGCTGATCCATATCTGCTTGGCACCCGCACCCGCTCAGATTGCATGCCAGAGGTGCTGACAACGGAGCTGGCAATCAAAGTTGGTTGGTGATCTGGGGGAAACAGGGAAAGAAGATTGGTTTAAATAGCACAGGGAAGAGAGCGGGGGCGGAAAAAAGAGGCATTGAATAGTAGAGCTCGGGATTGGTAAAGGGAAGTTGGAGCTTTGGCAGGGATAGATAATCTATCTGCGTTCAGTGTGTGCCCTGTTCCTTTTCCAACCAGTGCAAAAGGCCCTTGTACATATTTGGACGAATGCCATAGCGCCGGTGGACAGGTTTACCACAGCGTGTTGGTTAAGGCCTAATCGGTTTTAAGCCTCACAGTCAGCAGATCCAAGGAGGAGGGGGACCACACCGAGTGGACAGAGCCGCCCTCAAACAACAAGCGAGTCCCGTCTGGAAGGCTCCGGAGGTCAAAGGGGCCCCTGACGACTGCACCACACCGCGCACATGCTTCAGATGCAGCACAGGACATGGCAAGAGAGTCCTGGTGTTCTTGGTGACATTCCTTATCTGTCTACCTTTCAAGAATATTTCCCTGGTCATTGTTCAACAAATGCTGGAACGACACAGTCCTTGTTGTCCTCCTTGTCAGTCTTGACCAATTCCACCCTCTGCATTAAGCCAGGTCTTCCCTGCCCAGGCTCATTTGTAATTCAGCAAGCCATGTGATTCTACTGGGTTTACTGGTCTTTGCCCTGCCCCTCGGGTTCCAAGAATGGAGGAACCCGACCCTCTAGAGGTTGTGGTTAAGCTGTCCTTTTCAAAGATTTTTCTAGCTGTTGTGTCATCAAAGCACAGCCCAGAAGAGTTTCCACAACTCCTTTCCAAGTGCACATAGACATTCTTGTAGGCTTTCAAACCCAGGGGGTGCAATGGCCTTGATAATCTGCCTGAGTTAAACATGATGGTTTCCACATCTCCTACTGCACACCACCTAGTGGCCCAGCATTGCAAACTGGCTCCCAAAACCCCCCCTGCCTTAATGAAAACTTGATAGCAGATTGTGTGTTTGTGAGAAGGTGCATGGCAGGCCCATGTGGCGTGTCGTACTGTGGTTGAGCAGGAGCTGGCGCAGGTTGGTGGCTTGCAGAAGCTGGTCTGGATTTGTGCAGGGGCTATTATAGTAGCTAGCTTTCGTGCAGGATATTTCCGAGAGCTGAAAGGCAGTTGTCCAGGCCTCGTTCTGTGGCACAAAGAGCGTCCAGGTGGCGTTGTCGTCTTGCAGCATGTTTGACAAGCCTGACCACCAATCTCCTTGCCCGTCAGCCCCCCTCAGGATCTATGTACATTCCCGGTCTTGAGATCACAGGCTCTTGGCCCCTAGCTGCAAAGCACATAAGGAACTGCAACAACATGACCTGGGCAGGATACTTAACGATCATGCGACTATGCCCATAGCCCCTCACGGGACCCCTATGTTCTGGCAAAAGTATGATCCCAAAAGGACTCCACATGTTCATCTTACCCCACTGCTTCCTCTCTCCCAGCTCAGAGAGACTCCGCCCGTCTTCCCTCCCCTGCTTCCCCTCCCTCCCGCGCTCGACTCTCCTCAGCCAGTCTTGCCCACTCTCCTATCTCTCTCGTCCCTCAGCTTGTACCCGCGTACTACACTTGTGTCGAAAGGGGGGGGGGGGGTTTGTGCAATAAACATAGTTGCCAGGGGTGCAATGTCCTGTTGCCCTGATAGGTCGCGAGCATGTGATGTAGGGTCAAACCTGTGAAAACAAGTAGATTCTGGAACATGGTGGCATTCGGCATCTTTGCCAGCGTCTCCATCAGCCTGCCGCTGGTGGGGAACACCGCCCGGCTGAAGATCGCAGCATCCTCGAGGCTTTGGGCCGGCGCAGGCGCAGCCCCTTCCGCTGCGCTTGCACCCCACATCATATCGCTCAGCAGCGTGAGCCGGTGCGGGGCAACGCTGGGGGCACTCGTAGCCCCTGAGGCATAACCAAGAAACTGGACCATATCATCTGTTGCCTCTTCAGCCAAGCCCCCCACTCCTTCCAATCCTTGACCCCCCGTGGCTGGGACTGGTGAGGCAGCATCTCCCGACTCAGACCAAGGGTTGACCCAGAGGATGGTAGAGTCAGGCTGGGCATCACGGCTCGTGGTGGACGCAAGCCCGCCTGGGGGACTGCTTTCTGGCGTGCCGGATGCTGCAAGCCCCTCGCTGGTCTGAAATGAGGAAACTGCATAGCCTGAGGCAGAGTCTGTGACCTCACCCCCCTGCAGCGATGCGCTTGTCCCGAGATTCCCAGAAAGGAATACTGTTGCCACCAGCAGCCACACAGGCCATTTTTTCCTTCTTTGTGCCTGCGCCCCAAACCCAGCAGACGATCGAGTGCTGCCGACTTTTCATTCGTGGTATTTTTGATGGACAGTTTTCTGCTGCAGAAACGTATTCTGCAGCTATTTGTGACAGACCGTTCAGTCCTGAAGAGTGTTGATTTTAATGGCTGGAAGTTACAAATGGTTTAGCATTGCAGAATCAAGTGCTGAAATCATCCGTGTACGCCTGTGGCGGGGAGGATCAGTCAGTATTAAGGCGCTTATGAGGGCTGCATATTGGGACAGCTGCGTGGAGGTCATGATCACACTCCAAAACTGCTTGGCAGACATGTTGACAATGGGGAATTCTGCGTGTTCGCATTGTCTTCGTCACAACATCTTCAATCTTTAATTTTATTACTGCCAGATCACACTTGCTATGGCTGCGAGATTTGCCGTATTGGCCACCCCTTAACCGTGTTTGTGAGCTTTTTGCTCCTTGCTCATGGCCTTCAGTGAAGGTATAGGTCCCAATCTAGATGCTCCCCTGCCAAAGTCACGGAAATTCCAGTATGCAAGCTGACCACCAGCACGGAACACCAGGAGCCACAATGCACATACCGCTGATGTTGAGATGTCCTCCTTCATCAACCTCCCCCCCCCCTCCCCAAACAAACAAAAAAAAAAAAAAAAAAAAAAAAATTCCCCCCTCCTTCCCACCACGCACACATGCTCCTAAAAACAGGAGCTCTACTACACCACAACTCATCCCCCTCCCCCCACCCCAACACACACACACACACACACACACACACACACACACACACACACACACACACACACCACACACACACACACACACACACACACACACACACACACACACACCACACACACACACACACACACTCTCTCTCTCTCTCTCTCTCTCTCTCTCTCTCTCTCTCTCTCTCTCTCTCTCTCTCTCTCTCTCTCTCTCTCTCTCCACATAAACATGTACGCAATTTGATGTAATTGGTGGGTTGGATGGATTTTCTGCCCGCCTCTCTATTTCTCTCACAGCTTGTCTACTCAAATATCTTTCTCTTCTGCCCTTTCCCCTGTGCTTCCCCTGCTTCCTCATCCTTCGTTACTTTGGGTTTGTGTCTGAGCTCGATTGGTTGTATTTATTGAGGTTGGTGTCTGGTTTCTCTCGGTGTCTTGCTGCTTCTGTGTTTGGTTGTCCATCTCATCAGCCCTTTGGGCTGGGTTGATGTAATTGCTTATTCTTCTTCTTCTTCCACATATTGCCCCATCTTTGTCATTTTTCAGTAAGGGCCGCACAAAACCTCACCTCCAAGCAGATACAGGGGTCAATGAAGTGGTATTGAACAAGACTTGAACTTCTCCTGGACCCGATGGCAGCCTCCCAGCCAGTGAGGCTACAGCGAGTGCACATTCCCGTTCACATACTCGCCAGTTCAACTACTCGATCCAAGGCAGAATCCAATGCTGTTGTGCTGCATCAAAATTTTGTTCCGACAGGTATGGTGAGCCCGTCCGCACACTTGCCAAGCTATGAATCTGTTGTCCTTGTGCAAGATTACTATAATTGTGTGCCCTGCACAGAAACACCAGCGCCACTCCTCAAGTTGGTGAGGAAAATCAAGCAAGCAAGCAAGCACCAAACACACAGGCTAGTGGCTGCAATACTTTTCCTCTGGTGTTAACATGTCTGGGCTGTTCACAGGGACTAAATCTAAGACGGGCAGATCACATCAATCCGAGGAAATTCATGCTGTTCAATATCTACATTTTAATTCCAAGGGCCCACTGGAAGTAGCTCGCGATTTAACGTGCTGTTTGTCAATGCATGAAATGGTGGACGATTACTCAAGTTTGAAAGTTCAATTCCAGTCCCAGGGCTCTTCCTGTCAACTAGTCCTTGCAATGCTGACATAAGCCCCCAATATCTTCCTCAACACGCGGCCCAAGAGAGGTTACACACGCAAATTTATCACGGTATCACGGTTGGTTTACAGGTATTGGTTGCACCAAGGAACTGTCTACTACGAAGAGGCAGGCGTAGGATCTGTCACATTCCATCTTTGTAAAGCAACGCAACGAACTTTTAAACAGAAATAGGTCGGAATAAGCACAGGTAGGAGATCAAGGAAGACCCTCTGAACAAGAAGTATCTAAGGCGCTCACTTCAATAGTGGGCCCAAAGCCCCGCAAAGCTCGCGGTTGGCCCGTCAATTACGACTTGAGATGCCTTCCAGATTCTTAAACTCTAGTACTGAAGGAAACTTCAGACTAAAAGGACATCTCTCAAAGAGTGGTCTCGACAATCCTGCATACTCGTACTATCGGCCTTTAAGGGCCGACTTCCCCCTTGTTGATCCCGGAAACGGTGGAAGACCAACAGAAAAAACCTTGTTATTCCACGTTGTTTGAACTACACTAAAACAGTGATACCAGTTGCAATACTCGTTGTAGTCGCATTTTGCATATGTTTCTTGCCCTTGCTTTAGCAGGCGAAACCGAGTTCGGTGCAATCCAGCGCAAACCGACTTCTTTACCCGGTCTGACACACCCTCCAAAAGGCGACTTTTCTTGGTGCGTGTCTCGCATTCACGGATCACGTGGGACCCCGATCTCTTCTGAGAAGAAGGCTACCTGCAGTTGGGGACCAAAACCGGTTCTGTAGTTCCTAGGTGCTGAGCACTACGAGTCTCCTGACCCAACGATCCCAAGGATCCTCAAGGAACAGTGAACATGGTTCGATATACTTTACACAAAAGCAATGAACAAGTACATCAGGCCAGCCCAGAGCCGGGGTTTGGGGGGATTCCTACGTATTTCAATATTGCTTTTAAAGGGTAAAGTGAAATATATCAGTCTCAGGCCCCCGATGCCCGAATAGTCACGTGTCGACATCCAAATGGCTGCAGGTTGAAGAACTTTCAGAAAACGTAAGAGGAAGAATGAAAAAGAAGCAATGAAGCTTGCAGAATGGGGGGGGGGGGGGACAGAAGGGCGGGGGGAAAGGAGACATGTAGGACGGTGTGTGAGGAAGGGGGGGGGGGGGGAAGGGGGTAGAGAGAGAGGGAGGGGAGAGAGAGAGAGAGAGAGAGAGAGAGAGAGAGAGAGAGAGAGAGAGAGAGAGAGAGAGAGAGAGAGAGAGAGGGGGGGTTAAGAGGAGAAGAGGAGAGAGGAGAGAAGGGAAGGGAGAGAGGGAGGAGAGGGGAGAGGGAGAGGAGAAGAGAGAGAGAGAGAGAGAGAGAGAGAGAGAGAGAGAGAGAGAGAGAAGAGAGGAGAGAGAGAGAGAGAGAGAGGAGAGAGAGAGAAGAGAGAGGAGAGAGAGAGAGAGAGGAGAGGAGAGAGAGGAGAGAGAGAGAGAGAGGAGAGAGAGAGAGGAGAGGAGAGAGAGAGAGAAAAAAAAAAAAAAAAAAAAAAAAAAAAAAAAAAAAAAAAAAAAAAAAAAAAAAAAAAAAAAAAAGAGAGAGAGGGAGAGGGAGAGAGAGAGAGAGGAGAGAGAGGAGGAGGAGAAAGGGGGGAGGAGAAAGGGGGGGTGGTAGGGAGGAGTACACGTAGCATGGGAGGCATTTTCATGTAGAAGAGTTCTAACATAAACCCTGTAATGATTTTTTAGGGCTGGAGATAGTTGGGGCACATGTAGTCAGAACCTGGATGAAAGCTTTGAAATGCAAGCGATAGTTTACGGGAGCGTGACGCGTCTGTGTGGGCCTGTACAAATGTGCTGAGGTACAACCTAGGGAGGCAGGTCCAATGACATGAAGCGTTTGGACATACCCCCAGTAACTATTCAAGGTGCTGGACAAAGTTTGAACAATTATGATAAGAACCTGGATGAAAGTTGTGAAATGCAAGTGTTAGTGTGCGGTAGCGTGACGCGTTTGTGTAGGGCTGAACAGGATGGGGCGGTATGTCCATGACAGCAAAAGTTTAAACATACCCCCCGTGACTATTCAAAATGGTGGACAAGGTTTGAACGATTATAATGAGACCCAGGATGGAAAAGTTTGAAAGGCAAATTTTAGTTTCTCGGTAGCATGACGCATTTTGTGGGGCTTTAAGGGTTTACAGCATGGGGAGCCATGCTGATGACAGCAAAAGTTTAGACCTATCCCCTGTGACTAGGGAAAATGCTGGACAAAGTTTGAACAAAATGATAAGAACCTGTATGAAAGCTTAGCAAAAAGAAGATTTCAGTTTGCGATAGCGTGACGCGTCTGTGTGGGGCGTGTTCTATCTTACTGCATGGGGAGGCATGGCCCTTACAGCAAAAGTTTAGACATACCCACTGTGACTATTGAAAGTGCTGGAAAAGGTGTGAACGAGTATGATAAGAACCAGGATGAAAACGTTGAAACACAAGTTTGAGTTTGCAGTAGCGTGATGCATGTGTGTGTGTGTGGCTTGGCTGGGTTACAGCATGGGGAGGCATGTCCATGACAGCAGACATATAGATACGCCCCCTGTGACTATACAACGTGCTGGACAAAGTTTTAACACTTATGATAAGAACTTGAAGGAAAGTTGTGAAAGGCAGGTTTCAATTTATGGTAGCGTGACGTGTGCGTGTGTGGGGCTGTTATCGTTTATGGCATGGGGAGCCATGCCCAAGATAGCAAGAGTTTAGACCCCCTGTGACAATTTAAAGCTCTGGACAAAGCTGGTTGATAAGAAACATGATCAAATCTTGGTTTCAGTTTGCGGTAGCGTGGCGCGCGTGTGTGGGGCTTTTCTGATTTACAGCCTGGGGAGGGATGCCCATGACAGCAAAAGTGTAGACCTACCCACTGTGACTATTTGAAAGTGCAGGACAAAGTTTGAACAATTATGCTTAAAAACCCGGATGCAAGGGTTGAATTGCAAGTTTTAGTTTTCAGTAGCGTGACGCGTCTGTGTGGGGTTTACTAAATCACAGCATGGGGAGGCATGCCCATGACTGCAAAAGTTTAGACACACCCCCTATGACCATTGAAAATGGTAGACAAAGTTTGGACAATTGTGAGAAGAACCTAAATGAAAGCTTTAAAATGTAAGGTTTATTTTGCGGGAGTGTGACGTGAATGTGGGGGCTTTGCTGATTTGCAAGATTGGGGAGGCATGCCCATGACAGCAAAAGTTTGGGCATACCCCCTGTGACCAGTGAAAGTGCGTTTAGGATAAACTTCACTGTGACATATTTTTAAAAAAAGTTTTACAATTATGATAAGGACCTGGAGGAAAGCTGTGAAATGTGGGGGTTTTAAGGGTGTGGTAGCATGACGCATCGGGAGGGGTTGCCCCCATCCACACACACCCTGTGGCGTTTCGAAAGTGTTGGACCATTTTGAACCCATATTATGCCAAAAAACACAGTGCCCACGGCAGTATACTGGGTGATAAATAAAAAACAGGGAAGTACAGATCAGGCACAAAACTCAGCAAAAAAGGTCCCTAAGGAACGAAGAAGGCTCAATAATGCGAATTTTGAGTAAACTCCTGCTCCAGCCATAATGGGCTGGTCCCACTGACAACTTTGGCACTCCCAAAGTTCAACTAGAGCACTTTCCAATCTGCAGAATGGATTAAATCGAATTTGCAATTTCCATCTGTGCCACTTCCCTGAGGTTTGCCACTTTCCCCGCTCTATGATATTATCATACTTATCTGTAGTCTGCAATAACTCAAGATGGCCTAGGTGCTGTGCGACCTCAGACGGCAACATGCATGAGCCCTACTTCCATGTGCCGTCCTCCTGTGTTTAAGCGGGGGTTGCAGAGCATCTGCAAACGTCCCCTTGGACCCCACCGGCAGGTTCCCCAACTAACCAGCACGCTTCATGTCAGGGATTAGACGCCTTGTATCACGACTCATGCATTAGTTGGGACCCACGTGGGAGCACACTTGTTGTACGTGAACATGTGGGTACTTCGAGGAAGCTTCGGAACTGCACTACTGTACATGTTCCCATTGTTTCTCTCAGACTCGGACATTTGCTGTATATTTGATCCTCCTTCTGAAGACGTTAATGTCGCCTATGCAGTCATTTACGTTATTGTTGTCACATGGTGGTATGCAATACTTGGTACGAACCGCAGCCACATGCACATGTACGCCACGTATGGTATACCTCTACGTAGACTGATATGCACCTTTCTACACCGGGGCATAGCTTAAGCTAGTGTACTATACGTTGCATACAAATGCACGTGGCGGTGCATCGTGCATCAAATGTACGGCACATATGTACTTCATATATGTACGGCGTGTATCTCAGGCTGCAGGAGGATCAAAACCTTACAGGCAGCTTGATTTGTAAGCTTCGAAGCTTGAATTCAGGTTGGGACAGAAGCAGGAACCGAACTATACAAACCGAAGGCGGAATTTACCTTAAAACACCGCCAATTGCAAGGACGAGCGACTGCATTTAAATTCAAAATCAGACAGACAGGGTCCTTGATTTTTCAGTATAAGTGTATACACGATGAACATTCACCAAGATGTGCAGCTGTACCTGGACGGCCGATATTCAGCGCTCCCTTGTGTGTGCCTTCCGCTACAACATCGTCAGCGCCACAACAAGCCCGGAGAGAGGGAAGGAGCGAGGGAGAGAGAGGGAGGGGGGGAGGGAGAGGGAGGGAGGGAGTGAGGGAGAGAAGGGCGGATAGAGAGGAAGAGAAGAGAGACAGACAGACTCAGACACAGGCACAGACACAGAGAGACACAGACACAGACAGACACACAGACACACAGACACACACACACACACACACACACACACACACACACACACACACAGACACAGAGAAAGACACAGAGACAGACAGACAGACACATACACACACACAGACACACACACACACACACAGAGAGAGAGAGAGAGAGAGAGAGAGAGAGAGAGAGAGAGAGAGAGAGAGAGAGAGGAGAGAGAGAGAGAGAGAGAGAGAGAGAGAGAGAGAGAGAGAGAGAGAGAGAGAGAGAGAGAGAGAGAGAGAGAGAGAGAGAGAGAGAGAGAGAGAGAGAGGGGGGGGGGGGAGGGGGGGGAGGAGGGGGGGTAATGAAAATATGCATGCACATTTAAGCTTAGAAGGACGGGCCCTCCCGGGATGAACTAGTTTGCATTATAAAGTGTAGCAAGTGATGATTGTCTTCGCCTGAACTGATAACAGCATTACCCCTGTCTTCATGATGGCCCTACATGACTAACCTGCCTCCCTTGGCATGCTACTACAGCCCACGGCCCAACCCCATACTAAATAGGCAGGCAGCAGAAGAAACAAGTCCCTAGATAGGTGAACAAGCTGCAGCGCTTGAAGGAAGCTTAAGCACTTCTGCAGGCGGGCTTCAAATCAAAGCAGTATTATCTTCGGAAACCTCATGCGGACACGGGAAATCTGCCAGCCACTGAGCGAATACGGCTCCTCTCGAGGGCGAGCTCCCTGTTTGTGTGTGAGGAACGTATCGAAGGGTCAGACCAGCTCTTCTGAGGAGAGCCAAAAACACCTTCGGGAAAGTGTTCTATCGATGCAGAGGCATGGCAGAGTCCTCACAAAGCATCCAGGACAATGTTGACCAGGTTAACCTCATTTGCTGTCTCTAACATGTCGGCTCCACCCCGACGACCACCGATCGATGACCAGAACGAGCCACAACAGATAGTTGGCGTCACGCGTGTTGACCCCACCTTGAGAGCCACTTTCAAACGAGAAATGCTCCATACTTCACCTTTCCCCAACACCTAGAAACCTCCTCTGCTGTTATCCAGCTTTGCCTCAAAAGTATGTGGGTCCACACGTCACTGGGACAGCCTCAAGGGGAGGCATAAGAACGGTGTTCCTATGCCTTGGATCCAGTCCAGGAACCTCGCATGAAATCCTATCACGTCTATATCTATCACTTCCCTTCTGCCCTTACCTTGCACACATGCTGAGCACGATGTCCCTCATACGTTGTGAATCCCAAATATGGGGTTTACACCTGTTAACGCCAGTTTAGAGCTGAAGCTTTCCACAGTATAGGATCTAACAGTAAGCAGGCTGCTGTTCAGCTTGCACCTTAAAACCTACTCCCTCTCATAGGGGCCCCTCCAATGACGATGGCAGAACCATGTGCAGTGTGCTCCATTTGGCCCGTCACCCATCGCACATCGCTGAATTGACTTACGACTCCATTCCAAAGACTTCTTCAACACCACGCATTCACACCCAGACTGGACACTGGCCAACTGTCCTGCACTGCAAGCAGGGCAGACTGGTGCTACTGCTTTGCGCAGATACCTTCCAAGATGCTTTCCCTGCTCTACATCCGTCCCAGCTAATTCAATGGTCTGTGCAAACGTGCTTAATGCCCTTGCGGTGCTTCAAACACGCACACCCGCTGCATTTAAAATCTCCACTGGCTCCTCCATATACATGTGAATGTCATGAACCGCACACCGCAATTCCAACTTGAAGAGCCTTGCATCTGACGTTAGAGATCAAACTCAGAAACCCTCTGCATTGCGGCAGATCTGTCCATGATCCAAGACCTTGAGTTGCCATTCTGGGTAGCCTGCCAAGTGAGCAGCCCAGCACGGTTGCGCTGTCCAAGATCACCCTTACTTTGTGCCTTCAGCAAGAGCCTTCTTGACCCGTTCCGCATCCACATATTGGAAGCTCTCTGGGATAAATTCTTCCTTGTGCATGTCGGCCAATTTAAAAACCCCTTGTGCTACCAGCCCAATCTCCGCAATCTGCAAGTGAAGGATACGCGTTTAAGGACCCTCTCTGCAGTGTACAAAATATAATAGGATACGAATGTGCTGGTGAGGGAAATATCCATGTGTGTGTGTGTGTGTGTGTGTGTGTGTGTGTGTGTGTGTGTGTGCGCGCGCGCGCGCGCCCCCGCGTGCGCGCACGCGCGGGGCCACCCAAACACGCACACACTCATGAACACGCATCCATGGACATACACAAATAAGGGATTAAGCATGCATGCATTTACAATTGCTCCCATTATCCCCAACCTTTTCCAGCTTTGCTTCTGCCACATGCTTTTCCCCCTTGTCGCCATGTCTTTACTAGTGAGGACCGCTGGGGTTTCAAGGTGGAATAGATGCAGCGCATTTAAACTCACCTCGTCCTTTGTGAGATCCCTGATGTATCTGGCAGGGACGCCACCCCATAGTTGCCCTGAGGGAATCAGTCGTCCTGGAGGGACCACAGTGCCAGGGGTGAGGATGCTGTGAGTTTCCACGTAAGAACCTTCCAAAAGGATGCAGCGGTCCCCAAGTAGGACTTCATCCTCCACAGTTGTAGATCGCAGCAAAGAGCCTCGCCCAACAGTCACATAACTCCCAATGGTTGTAGCAGCTTTCAAACCAGTGGGCGACGTCCTGCGCAGTCAAAGGATCAAATACCCAATTCAAGGTCAGCCATTCCAACTGTGCCCGTTGATGGCGCGTTCATCCATGTTCTTGGTGAACTTTGGGCTAGTCGCTGGATAGACAGAGAATTTCTTCGCTTGCTCACCTTGCAGCATGAAGGATGCTTCTGTCTTGTATATTACTGAACGAGTTTACAGTTATGTTGTTGAGGTCTCCTCTGAGGACGCACCCATACCAGACGCTCACCTGCAAAACCCAGATATAAAGAGGGAGTAAAAGTTTGTTGCTCTGGCATGCTGTCCAAAAGTTGAAGGGACTCAAAAGTTACACTTCAAATTACATGATTGTGTCGCACCCTGTCGTAGAGATCCACGTCGCCAACAATGACAGCGTTCGGGGCAAGCCACACGTCTTGAGAAAGAGCTGGCACACGGTTCCCCAAGACCAATAGTTGCCTTTGTCTACAGTAAGGCTCATCCTGAATATGTGTAGGACTGCAAAGGCGAGGTGCAGCCGTAAACTGCCGCAAGGGAGTGTTGCTGAGGGGCACAACCTCCTGTGAACTTATCAAGTTTTGCGCCTGAGGAAGGCTACGACACAAAGCCCTCGCAATCCTCCGCATTTTGTACAAATTCCTATCTAAGCCATACTAGAAGGGCTTCAGGAGTAGCCTGTTATTAGTACATGTCGTTCGACGAACAGGATCTGGTCATCGCCATTTGCGCGATCCGATGGATCGCAATAGAAGTGTCAGGGCAAGAACCGCCAACATTGTCTGTTTCTTGACGCGGTACAGTGCAGATCCTTCGGTACCCCTGGTAGGGACGCACCGTTCGGGCCCTGGTCGACAAACATTGGTGGCATAGTGATCCTGACAGCACATGCACTTCACTTGAAGGAGAAAGAAGAGCAAAAGCTAGATTTTGCGTTTATTGTAGCATAACCGTCGGAGGCATTTCGATCGTCGCGTTGCGCCGCCTCCGTTTTCTGTCATGTTTGTGTTTTTCACAAGTGTTTTGGACATCTGCACTCCCAGTGACGAGTAGTTGCTGCGTTTGTAAATATCGTGTTGTTAGGGTGTCTATGAGGTAAATATTGCTAAGGGGGTACCGGTGAAGGTGGCAAATGGTCTGAGGGGTCTGAACTTTTTTACACCTCGTTGTGCGTCTAGGATTACTGAGCGTTGCCTTTCTTATTATGGGAACGCCACTTCCGCAGCATGGAAATCTCACCACATTCAATATGGAGAATGTTCTGCGTTCGAATATCGTAAACTCTGAGTATTTCCGTGATACTTGTGGGAAACTTAATAGCTGTGATGAACTCATTGATGAGATTTATTACAGCGTCTCGGACGCAGAGCCCTGGATGAGTGGAAATGCTCGAGGGGCTTCATCAGCATTCTGTCTGCTCTACAGGTCGGTACGTTGATCTAGAGTCCATCCTCGTCGGTTGCACCAACCGTGGTTGAACTCTCTCCGTGTTTTGCCGCTACTTGTTGACCTTATAGCTTTTGAGGTATTTATTTGTCTGCAACGCTCCTGGGGTTCTTCTGAAACCCAAACTCTTGGTGCGAGTGTAGGCTTTTTCTGCTTCAGCCAACAGAAGAAGATCTGCAGCGAATGCTGGACCATGAGGATTCGCCGTACATCAGAGTGGTAAGAAAGCTTAGTATAATTCTGTGTCGCACGTTCCTGCTGCTCAGTGGACCCGAGGCAAGAGGTTTCTGCTGCAGTTGTGCATGGCTCCAAATTTTCTGCACCCCTTTCATGATCTTGTGACAGGCAATTCTAGTTGCCTCATCAAGAATGCTTTTGAGCTTAACCCATTACAGTGGGTGTGTATACAGGTTGGTTTTCTCTACTTGAGATACGTTGTGGATCCCAAAACGCTCTGGGACTGGATTGAAGGATATATACGGGACTCTGAGGTCAGGGCCCTCATATGAGGATAATTGTTTGGCTCATGTCACACCGTTTTAGGGGTGGGGTTGTGAATCTCCTCAATGGTTTGGGATTGCTGTCATGGCGAGAAGCTTGGGCAGTTGCGTCCGCTGTAACTTAATGCCTTAGCCATGTCACCAAGCATCATTTGCGCAGTGTCCATTAGCGTCTCTTGCAGCTGAGTTGGGTGTTTATATGCAGATATACTAACCCACATTGTCACTGTCATCCTGTCCTGCCATGGTTCTTTTCTTGCTTTAATTACTGGCCTGCCCCTTGCCGTATGGTAATGCATGAAAATACCAAACTTAAGTTGAGAGCAAAGTTGCCACTGTATCTTTGTACCTCTCCTGAAATTCTTCTTGGAAGCCCCCCCCCCCCCCCTTTTTGTGGATCCTGTGGGGCCTTCGCCATCTTGAAATGTTTGTGGGGTCGTTCTCTACTACCCTGAGGGTTGCTCTCATCGCTAGACACGCGGTGCTAAGTGCACTGTAACATGTTATGCAGCTGGCCTGTTGCTTTCTTATGTCCAAATATCTCCGCCTTATAACTTGTTGTTCAACCTCGTGTACCTCTTGTTCGTGCTCCATTGTTTAATGTGTATAGGCCTGGGTTTTCCTGCTTGGTCTATGGTGGCTTTTTGTTTTAAGAGAAAGTCTACCTTTGAGTGTCGAGATGGGCCACTAATATTTTTAATGTGCAGTCTTAATTTGAAAGTGTGTTCTGCAGGAATTCTGCCCCAGTCCTGAGCCTGCTAAAAAGATCACCATGGGTGCTTATGTGCGGGACATATTTCTCGATCAGGTCTGCTCACACCTCCTGATCAAGTGCACTTGGTTTATCACAGGCTTTTGTTTGCACACGGATTTGGCCGTTAACGGCCTTCACTCTGCCAGGGATAAATGGCATTCTTTGTGGCTTCCTCTGCAAGAGTTCCGAGTGCAACTTCACCTGAGGTTATGGCTGGTGCATCTGCCCTCACATAGACATGTGACACTGAGTTCAGTGTTTCCCTTATGTCACTGGGTTTTTGACGCCCCCCCCCCCCCTTTCCCCTGTTTGTGTGTTTTCGGGAGCAAATTGACATGGGGAACCTGGGGACTAGAGCCTCTGGTTAACAAGGAGAGCCTCTTTTAAGCACATGGGAGGGAGGGGTGATGGGGGGGGGGGGAAGGAAGAGGGAGGGGAGAGAGAGAGAGAGAGAGAGAGAGAGAGAGAGAGAGAGAGAGAGAGAGAGAGAGAGAGAGAGAGAGAGAGAGAGAGAGAGAGAGAGAGAGAGAGGAGGAGGGAGGAGGGAGGGAGGGAGGGAGGGAGGGAGGGAGGGAGGGAGGGAGGGAGGGAGGGAGGGAGGGAGGGAGGGAGGGAGGGAGGGAGGGGGGGGGGGGGGGAGGGAGGGGGGGGGAGAGGGGGGGGGGAGGGAGGGAGGGAGGGGGGGGGGGGGGGCGGCCACGAGGCATCCTCAACGGTTTCAGCCCGCCGGGGGGAGGGGGGGGGGGGGGCGGCGTGAGCGGGTGTATGGTGCTATGTCCACTGCTGTGTGCGTGTGCGTGCGCGTGCGTGTGCGCGTGCGTGTGTGCGTATGTGCTTGCGTGCGTATGTGTGTGCGTGCTTGCCTGTGCGTGTGAGCGTGTGCGTGCCGGTGCGTGCTCGCGCATTCGGATGGGTCGTTGTCAGCGTATGTCCACTGCTGATGGGTGTACTGTCCTGTGTTTACTGTGAGCGCTGTGTTTACCACTTAACGAATACACTTTCTCCTGCATGCTCTGTGGGTCTGCCACTTATGTTATTAGAGTTTGGAATGGGTTGCAGTACTATTTTGAGACGATCTTCCCGCGGATACCCAAACCAGTGCAGGACAGCTTTGTGAAGAGGTTCGCAGAGCTTGGCTTGCCAACAAAGCCTGTTGGCAATGCGGGTCAAGGAGGGCCTGACAGGCGAGGTGTTGATGAAGGCAACCGCCGCCCTGCTTCAGTGAAAGCCTCGTTGTGAGTCCGCTTGCGTTACCTGTCGTACGGCTCCCTACGTACCTTCCCACTGCCTCGCCCCTGCTCCCTAGTGCTTCCAAGGATCAGTGTTTGCAATGTGATAGGATTAAAGCATGTCCTGAAGGGAGGAGAATGCGGAGAGCTGGGGAAATGGAGGCTATGAGACAGCAAAGATGTCTTCCACGGGGCAGTGTGGGAGTTTGAAGTTCATTGAATCATGTAGTAACTTGAAAGGGGGGGGGGGGGGAGTTCTGTCACGGTATCGACAACTTTTCCTTAAATATTAAGTGAATAAGTCTTTCTAGTTTATAGTAACAATTTGTTTGCTTGGGTGAAGAAATTGCAACTTCTTTATTTTGTGCGGCGACATGTTTGATTTTAGAAAGACCTGTTGAGATTTTCCTGCCTTTCCCCTTTTGTGGCTGAGGAGGCTGATGTAGAGGGAGGGTACTTTTTATGACAGGGCTGCTTAAATGTGAGACACATTGCAGGGTCACTCTGATCGAAAGTTACTGTCGTCCTGCAAGTGTGCAGTCTGCCTGCATGTTTGGTGTTTATAACTTTTTTGCCTCCCTGCCCATTGTTTTCTAAGCCACATTCTGCATAGTTGAAAGGTGTGTTTCCTCTGTAAGTCTTCCTTTCCGGGTTGGGGTGGGTACAACTACCTGCCACATGTCTCAAGTATGCATGAGTGCCCCTGGGCTTGCAGATACTCCAGGGCTTAAATCAAGATGGGCTCTTGCACAAGTGGGAGCTGGCATCAGGAAGTAGGCCTCCGACCCTCCCTTGCAGCAGAAGTTTCTGAAAACGCAAGTATGAAATGCACACCCTGCCCGCACACCCTGCAAAGCGTTATTGTGTGTGCACCTTCCTGCCCTTGTCATATGGATCCAATCACCTGCTTGTGAATGACAATCTTGCCTTGTCAGGGGCAGCTGGTTCAAATTGGTCTGAAGGGTTGGGCTGTTGGTGCAGGTCTGTAGCCTTCGGACAGCGGGCTCCAAATCGCTCGGGAGTTAGAGAGGAGGGCCGGGGCTTGGGGGCCGGCATGAAGGGGGGTGTTGGAGAGAGGCGGGAGCCTCATAATGGCTCTGACAGATCCCCGGCAGCCTATGGCAGAGACAGGCATGCTCTATTCCTGGCAGGGATTTGGTTTTCCCACGTGTTGGTGCTTGCAGCCCCGCCCCCCCCCTTCTCTCTCTCTCTCTCTCTCTCTCTCTCTCTCTCTCTCTCTCTCTCTCTCTCTCTCTCTCTCTCTCTCTCTCTCTCTCTCTCTCTCTCTCTCTCTTCTCTCCCCCCCCCCTCTCTCTCTCTCTCTCACACACACACACACACACACACACACACACACACACACACACACACACACACACACACACACACACACACACGTGTGCGCGCGCCCCTGTGCATCTGCAAATGTTTTAGATTCGGCAGTGGGATGGAAGTTGTGGGGGATGTGGAGATACTCACGGGTACAGGTTCAATCTTTGCTTGGTCAGCTAAGATACGCCTTTGGCCTCACACGAAAACTTGTCTGTTGTCCTTTGTGCAAAACTGTAATCACCTCTGCCACCTTACCCAGGTTTTGGTTGGCTTGTTATGCAGGGATACTGCGACAAGGAAAGACCGAGATAACGAGGATCGAAAGGATCGAGACAGGGAGCGAGAGAGGAGTCGAGATCGTGATCGGGACCGGGACAGGGATCGAAAACGGGGCCGCGATGATGACAGATACTACAGCAAGGACAGAAATCGGGATCGGGATGCTGATCGATACCGAGATGGGGACCGAAATGGGGAGCGGTATAGAGATCGTAGCCGGGAACCTTATCGCAGCCAGCATAGGGATTCTCACAGCGGGCGCGACAGGTGCGAAGCCACATCAGATGGATATAGGTTCCTCTATGGGCCATTTACTTTTTCCCTTTTCCCGGTCTAGGTGCAGAGAAGGCCTGGGTTGGAATGCCCGGCTCGGTATTCAAAGGCGAGCTTCAAGCACAGTGTGGGCGCCTCGTCATGTGTCTGTGTATGTATGTGCGTGTCTGCCCCTCTCCCTCCCTCCCTCCCTTCCCCGCTCGCGCGCGCGCGTGTGTGTGTGTGTGTGTGTGTGTGTGTGTGTGTGTGTGTGTGTGTGTGTGTGTGTGTGTGTGTGTGCACGCGTGCACGTGCGTGCGTGTGGGCTTCTGTGCATGTCCGTGCCGTCGGTCAGGCTGCCTGAGGAGTGTGGGTGTGCGGGTGGTGTTGAGGTGAAGGTGGAAGGGCGTCTAGTTTTAAAGTGTAGTCACAAGTAGTAAAAAGCTTTCGGGATTGAAGGTTTGCATGTGGGCTGCAGATACAAGGGTGGTGGTAGAGACACGCGTGATGTCTTCAAGGAAAACGTTGGGCGCGCTGATTATGAAAAGTTGAAAGAGAGATACCTTTGACCCCTTCAAAAGCTTCAAGCAAGTTTCGACTGTGCTTCGTCCTTTTCTTGAACGCAGCAATCTGGAGGCAGCTCAACCTTCCTGGCATGGCATCAAGAAAAGGGTGTAGGTTTTATAGCATCACATGGGACTCGGTGTTCTGCTCTTGATGGTGACCTCACATGGTGGTGTGGCATGGCTTCTTCGCCGGATCTTTTTGGGGGAGGGGGGGTGTTGTAGAACCGGTTTTAGTGGCTATGGTTTCTGTTGGCTCTGCGGAAGGGAACATTGGCCGTGTTAAGAGCTCGGGTTACCCTATTGTTGTTACCGGCCTGGGCTCGTCTACGCAGTTTTCTCCTAGTGGCATCAGGCACAGAGGAGGCAAGCGAATGGGCATTGTCATGACTGCTGCGTGGCGTAGGTGAATTTCACCTGAACCTGAGAAATGGTTCAGAGCTGGCGAAACGGGGGAGGGATGTAGAGGCAGAGGTAAGAGGTCACATCATCCTGACTCATCCTCCTCCTGAGGATCTGCCTCCTCTCGAGGCAGGTGTCGGGGTGGGGTGGGTTCACCGAAGATATAGTTTTGGAGGCAGTGCAGTGGCTGCTTGGAAGTTGCCGTTATCATCTTTGAGTGTGAAAATCAGGCTTTTCGAGGAAATGTGGGAGGCCAGACATAGAGATGCTTTGCGACACAGACAAAGTATTATGCGCCTGTGCGGAAGAGGCGACGTGCAGTGAGAGCAGGATTTGAATCTTGCTCCAGCAATGCTATGGTAATTTGTGATCCCTATTGGTATAGCAGAATTGCTCTGTGATGATATCATTTGTGAAGGACATGAAAAATATTGTAGAGCAACCTGACACTATTGTCCACCATGGGCCTGCTTGTTTAGTAACCACCTAGTTACAATTTCTTGCCCTCGGCCACGGCAAGCACTCAGGTGAGAGTCTTGCACATGAGTAGTGCCCGAGGATGCAATTGTCATCCGCTGCACATTGAAGTTTAAACATTATTCTAGGGCTGGCCCATGGAGAGCTCTTTTGGTGAATTTTCCAAGGTTGTGGAGCCTGTAACACACCAGGTTGTAGCCGTCTCCTAAGCTTGTGCCAAGAAAACTTAGTAATGCAATTGGTTTCACAAATAGTACCACGGTTTGGCCAACCTTTTAATGTATCTTTTTCTCACACCTTTCTCAAAGTATCTTCCCCTTCGTCCAGGTTCCCTCTCCTTTGGGAAAAGGGAAGGGGGTACCCCGGCTAAGATACTGTCATCACTTGCTACTCTTATGTTCACGACTCTCAGACCAGCACAGTAGACCGTTAAGGACAGTCCATAACCTGCACACCACGCGACCTCACACACCCACGACCTTCAAATGAGCATATCGCAAATGCTGCAGAATGGCCCCTCGACGGCTCAACTGGCTACGCCTTCCAAAGCTTCACGATGTGGTCACTAGGAGTTCATAAAGGGATACTCGCCTTTCCTCTCCCCCCTCTTTCATAATCATTCATGGCCAACACTTCTTGTGCGACTTTCACAAAAAATGTGATCGTTCAAACTCGCTGAAACTCAGGAGACAAACCATGGGCATATTAGTTAATTACTCCATGCATGCAGTTCACTTTTGAAGCCCATAGAATGAGAATTCAATCGTTCTTGCGTACCACACTCATTCCCTTCACATTGCAAACCGTGCTCATTCCACATATGACCTTCTCTTCTTTCCGCCAATAATTCACGAAACAGCCTCTCTCAAGCAAACTCTCATTCAAATATCTTTGCTGCGACGCATCTCATACACTTCTTTGATAAACTCAGCAAACCTACATGACGATGTTATCTGAAGGCAATGTTTCTGGATGCCTCAAATCCATAACCAGGCAACCTTTGTCCTATCCTGCTCTGCAGTAGTGACCGTAACGACACCCTTTCTCAAATACAGCCCAGATCTGCATGCTGCAGTGCTAACAATCGATCAGTGCACATGTAAGTTCTGTGAAGGATGCCAGGACTGCAGCATGCTGATCTCGGCCGTCTGTCCGGAGATCAAAGCCTGAGCAATTCTTGCTCCGATCGCTTGCAGGTTTCCATAGCCTGACCCAATTTTGCTTGACGAACTCGCTTTGACATTTTGCTGGCCCACTTCTAGTACGCCTACACTACCATCACCCTCACTTGCCTCTCTTCCGGAGCACTAGCCCTGATGCCACAGCTGCATCTCAGCAAGCAAGACTGGGTGCAAGACTGGGTTCCCTGTGATGAGAGGCATTGGCTGTACCATCAAACGCCACATGCTAACCCCCTGATCGGCTCTTGAAGTCGTTTACCTGGGAAAAGTGTACGACCATCTTGCAGCATGCAACACTTGTAGCCTGCGCATGTCGCTGCAACCGCTCAGTGAGCAACCGCATCATAATGAATATCATCAAGCAGCATGTCCATCTCCACTGCAGGTTCCAGGTCCAGGTTCATAACATCCCCGTTGACAGCGTCGTGAGGATTAGTCTCGGGCTCCATTGGCCTGCTGTCTCCTTTGCCCTCCCCGCTCATGAAGTGAATCGCTTCACCCTCCGTCATGGTCACGTCCAAGCTGGCTGCAGCCAAACTCTCTCCCTCCGCAGTGCCGTTTGCGATGGGAAGAGCATCTGAGGGTGGCCCTTCCTTGAGTTCTTGCTCCCCTGCAGCAGACCCCACGGGCCATCAAACCAAGGGTCCACTATAAGGTTCGGAATTGGCTCACATGGGTTGCGTGTGCAACAGGCTGCTTTGAGGTTGACGCTTGGCACTCGCACACAGGGCATGGGAAGGGGGGGCAGACCGATAAAAATTCCACGCAGAGATGTTCAAAGAAAGGGCCGTAAAAATGTTGATGAGTTCAATCCTCCCATGGGCTCCGCAGCCGCTTAGGACAGCAAAGCACCCGTGAAGGACATGCAGGCCCCAAAAAAAAAAAAAAAAAAAAAAAAAGCACAAACCCACACACACGCACACACCGGCACAAAAAAAAAAAAAAAAAACAAAAAACAAAACCCTCGCGCGCGCGCGCGCGCGCACACACACACACACACACACACACACACACACACACACACACACACACACACACACACACACACACACACAGGTAGGCAAACGCATGACAAGGCGAGTTGAGTCAGGTGGCATCAAAAGCCTACAAACCAAAAGTCAACAGCAGGACCAAATCCCTCACCAGCCGCAGGGCATTCCATGGCCTCCTCTACTGGCGGCGGCGGCGGCGGGGGGGGAGCTACTTCGACCGGCTCTGCAGCAGGGGACACCTCAGGAGCCGTTGCTGCTGCATCAGCAGGAATGCTTTCTGGGGCTGGCGCCTCCGGGACAGTTGGCTCTTCAATCGGAATGGTGTCTTCAATGGGAGCGGCATCCGGCATCTCCTCGTCGGGCACCTCAGCAGGCGGGGCGGGCACCGGAGCTTCGATGTCCGTAGGAGCAGCTGGGGGTTGTTCGGTCGGGATTGCCTGTTCAGGTACGGCAGGCTCCGCTGCGTCACCAGCGGGCTGCGTGTCCTCGGAAGCCCCAGCTCCTTCCCCAGCCGCCTCCTCAGCTACTACGTCGGTGGCGGGCTTCTCTTCCAATGCCTGGCCGGGCTGCTCAGCAGGCGCTTGCTGTGCTCCACAGTCAGCCTGGGGGGCCACCGGGGGCTCGGGGAGTGCATCTTTGGCAGCGGCGGCTTTTGCCTCCCCATCCGCTGGATCGGGTGCAGTCTCCTGCTCGGGCTCGGGACCTGCTTGGGCGTCCGTTTCGGTCGATGCGGCGCCTGAACAGGCGGCTTCGATGGCCGCCTGTTCAGGCACCGCATCGATCTCCATGGCCTCAGCTGCCGGCGGCTCAGGCGCGGCCAAAGCAGCCTCAAAGTTTGCCAACCCACTGGGCGCGGCCAAAGCAGCCTCTGCAGCAGCAACGCTCTCAGGGGTAGACAGGAGCAGCAGCGCATGCTGGCCTCCAAACGCCAGCGACAGAGGCTTCAGGACCTCCGTGCGAAACTTGAGCAGGGTTGGGCACGTGGAATCTGAGTCGTCGTTCCCTTTCCCCAGTTGGTATGTTGTGTTGCCACCCCAAAGGAAGACCCGCCCATCCTTTGTAAATCCACCGCTGACGGTTGGGCCTGCACACGTTTGGACACAGGCAGTTAGAACATGATAGGACAACCTGCATCGCAGCTACCCCAGATGAAACTAGGCCCCGCCCCCCGGGGGGGGGGGGGGGGCTGCTGAAAACCCTTCACACGGCAGGCAAATCACAGCAGTCACTTTCTGAGACTTGGGGGAACAAACGAAGTTTCAGAGCCATGGAACAGCAGGGGGCGAGGAGAGGCATGAGGGTGGGGGAAGGTGATGCAAAGGCGGATAGGGGAACAAAGGGGGCGGGGGGGGGGCAGCGGGACGGAGACGACGGGGAAAAGAATGGGAGGGAGGTGGGGGAGAATGGGTGAAGGGAAGTCCGCCCCGCCCCGCACACAAGAAGGTGAGGGCCTCAAAAAGCCTCAAGTCGTTTTGACACATTCACATGCCAATACCCAGTGGCATGGGAGGAGACACAACTGGATTGGGCCACGTAGGGCTCACCAGCGAAAATGGAGGTTATGACTTCGCCCTCGAAAGCATCTGGTGACACTTCAGCAGCATTTGGACAAGGGTCGTCTGAGGCGACGTTCACATCAGCGCGGCCCAGACGGCCGTAGGTGGGCCTCCCCCAGGCCAGCACCTTGCCCTCCACTGTCTTGGCCAGCGAGTGATGCTCGCCTGCCGCCACCTGCGTCAGGTTCTGAGCCAGCAGGGCCTGGGGCAGCTTCTCAGGTGTTCGCACCAAAGCCTGCACAATGCATGCCCGCTCGGTCAGCCTCCCGCAGAGCAAACTTCGTGTGCTCTTTCTGGAACTGTTGTAATTAGCAAGGGCTTCTGTCATGGTCAGCACTTTGGGAAGTACCAGAAACTGCAAAGTCGCCACCCCAGATTCTACGCCTGCCCTATGCCCCCCCCCCCCTTTTGTGTCCCACAACCCAGATACATACCTGCCCCCCCCCCCCCTCCGCGGGGAGGGGCACATTTTCTTTTGGCGGATAAGGGAAGGCCAGGGTACTTCGTGGCCAAGACCTGACTAAGCTATCAACTGAGTTATCGACTTCAGACGGAGTCACCATGACAAAAAGCTCGTCGTAATAGGGCTCCCTGTCAGGGCCACCATGTCAAAAAGGTCTTGAGTCCATTTTCAAGCACGCGCTTGGGCAGGAAGCAAAAATAAGTCGTGAACTCCTTACCTCGCTCTCAAATCCCAGTTGTCCGTAGTTGTTGAGGCCGAATGCGTAAACCTGGGTCTCCTCCGTGCCCGCAGCCTTGCGCAGCACAAATGTGCTGTAGGTTCCACAAGCGAAGTCGATAATCTCCTCCTTATGCTTGCCCTTAGCAAACAGGATGGGGTGGGGCTGTAGCAGCAGCTCCTTCAGGCCTCGGGAGGGCAGTCGCTCGCCGATGCGACCTAGTTGACCTTGCTGGCCAGTGCCCCAGCTTAACAGCGTCCCCTCCCGGGTCAGCGCCACTGTGTGGTCCGCCCCTGCACGAGGCCCAAATAACCATTTCAAACAACCGCAACACTACAGCCAAAATGTGAATAGGATTGTGTGGGCGAGAGAGAGTGAATGTGTGTGTGTGTGTGTGTGTGTGTGTGTCTGTGTGTGTGTGTACGTGTGTGTGTGTGTGTGTGGGTGTGTGTGTGTGTGTGTGTGTGTGTGTGTGTGTGTGTGTGTGTGTGTGTGTGACAGACAGAGAGAGAGAGAGAGAGAGAGAGAGAGAGAGAGAGAGAGAGAGAGAGAGAGAGAGAGAGAGAGAGAGAGAGAAAGAGAGAGAGATAGCGTGTGGGTGTGTGCGCGTGGACGGGGGTTATAGGTTTTAAGTGTGGTGTACGTTCCTGAGTGGAAAACAGGGAGATGCCAGTGTTCTCCCTGGGGTTGGGAGGGAGGGAGGCAGGCAGGCAGCGAGGGAGGGAGGGGGAGGAGACGACAGACAGACAGACAGACACACACACACACACACACACACACACACACACACACACACACACACACACACACACACACACACACACACACACACACACACATAGAGGGGGGGGGGGAGCACTGTGTGTGTACTTGCGAGTTGTAGTGGCTACTTCTCATCTTTTTCCCATCCCATCTGCCCCGCCGGGGATGCACACATGAACACGATAGTGACCGTTGATCTAGGTTTAACACAATTGACAGCCTTCACAAGCTCCGTTCTTACACTGTTGTCAAACACACAACAAATTTCCCCACGCAACCATGCACATTCCTGTTCAACAACTCCCCAGCGCCCCGCACGTGAGCAGAGAAAGGAAAGGATGATATTATCGTGACGACGATATGACCAAAGAACAGGCAGGGAAAGCAGTGAGCATAACGCACCTGAATCAACTTTGACAACCTGCTCATCAAGGGACTTTGGAGAGTACACTAAAGTTGGCAGCAATGCAATGTGCTCCTTGGGTGAGAATCCAAAAACACCACTGGAGTCTCTGTAAGTGCCCCATCCATAGAGGAATCCCTGGGCTGTCAGGGCCACTGTATGACTGTCACCTGTCCCATTGCCTTAAGTTTTTAGAACCTATATGCAGTTACAGATGAACAGCCTGAACAGCTGCTCTCCTTGAACAATTGCAAATTTGCCCCATCTCGAAGGCCCCCTCCTCTTCAACCACACAGACCCACACTCAGTGTACCACTTCCTCTCCCCCTCCCTCTCGCCGGGCTCGCATGTGAGGGTGAGAGTGTGCGTGCCCGTCTCCTCCCCCCCCCCCCCCCCACACACACACACCCACATGCATGCAGGCAAGGGGAGACCAGCGGTAGGTGCCTGGAGGGACGGCAATCACAGGAATTCACAGGCGATTGAAGCTCAAGAGGTGGGTGAACGAGACACAGCAATGAACAATTTATGTGCAGTGTCACCACATGCACCTGCACTGACTTGCACCACTGGGCCATGGACGGTGGGCACGTCAACGCGGCTCCATGTCTCGGTCTCAGTGACGCCTCCTTCGGGCAGTAGTTCTGATTTCTGCCAAAGCTCCCCTCCTAATCCACACCACAATCTCTTAAGCTGCCCACACTACAGTGATTTGAAGTAGGAAGGACAGAACTTGGAAGACAGAAGGGCTACTGAAGGGTGCAGGACCGAGCTCAAATCCATGGCAGGCTAACTCCCTCGTCTCCCTTGACATGAGGCATCACATAACAAGGGCACCTCAAATGACTCTACTCTGCTTGACACGAGCAGAAACATAACAAGGACACCTGGATTGGCCCTTATGTGGTACTTCACCAAGGGATTGAAAAGCTGTTGTCGCTCGCTCCAGAGATTCTGTCTCACCGCGTTCGCTTCATATCATATGATATCTTTTGCACCAAGGCTCAATCTTGACTGCACGTATGGAGTGGCCCTTGCTACAACACTGGCAGACGCTGTTTCTTCCAAATATGTGCATGCTCAGGTTATTCCGTGGATTGACGGACTCATCGTTTGATGTTAGATGATGCTTGTGTGAGGCGTTAGAGATGCTGTTCTTTGCGTGACTGGCCTTGCTGTTGTCATTGGGGCGACAGTGTCATGTCGATACCCGTAAACCATCAAGACACAGAATTCCCTACCCAGCTCATCATGGTGGCAGGTGATAAACAACTTTTCTCTCCTGTTACATTTCTGTCTTAAGGTGCTGACACAGGCCTTTTTAAACACCCTTCACCCCCAAAAAGGTGGGCAGTGTACGATTCCCATAACACACCTCCTTACACCTTTCACGTAGTTCCTCACACCTTGCCAACACCATCACTTGCCCGCCTTGGGCATTTTACTCGCCCTCCTTGTGCATTTCAGAGACTTACCAGTTTTTCGACCAAGGGCACCTTCGTCGTTCACCCCTGTAGTGTACACTGCACCGTCTGCTCCTAGCGCGACGCTGTGCATGCCCCCAGCCGCCACTTGTACGACCTTCAACCAACACACCACATGTCAGACCAACTCCAGTGCCTGTGGGGCCAAGGGAGAAGTGCTCAGCGCATGATCCTCACACTTATCCCACGATCGCTAGAGACAGGAA
The DNA here is from genome assembly GCA_002005505.1 of Botryococcus braunii. Taxonomy (NCBI): domain Eukaryota; kingdom Viridiplantae; phylum Chlorophyta; class Trebouxiophyceae; genus Botryococcus; species Botryococcus braunii. The sequence goes on from KV908380.1 coordinate 209,819, forward strand.
AAGGAATGCTATCGATGATTACTTCAGCAAACCGTTCGATGACGCACACGCCAACCCATCTGCCAACTTCCCGGTGACAGACAGGAACACCCATGGTGGTGTGCAATGGATAGACAACATTTGTCAGCCAGCCCGGCCGCAGTGGATCTGCATCTCCAGCAGGCATTAAGGTTATTCAAACAATATGTTAGCCAGCAAAGAGGCATCCACTGCAGCTCCGACCAGGTTTTACTATCGCTCGCTGTACCTCAAAATTGAAGATTATTCTAAACAAATAATCTCTCCACACCAGTGACTGGGTTAAGCTAATCCCATCCCCCCCCACCCCCCCACGGGGGGGGGGGGGGGGGCTCAAGGGAAAAATTGCTCCAGCTTTTCTGACCTTGCCTGCTGTCATCAGCCTTCCAGCTGATGGTGGGGGGCATCCCAAACAGCAATTTGCTGGATGGGACAAGCTTATGACAGGGGGAAAAAAAATCACCTGAGAACACAAACAGGAAGCGGGCATACCAGTGCGTCCAGGACAGGAGATTGTTTGGGTCGAAGAGCCTCTATGATATCTTCCCCCATTCCAAACTGGCCACAATCACCGGTTCCAGTTACATAAACAAACCCCTCGACCTGCCCAACCCAGATGCCTCTCAATGTCCACTTCAGTCCGACCATACCATTATTGCTCCATGAGGAACGCCTATCTCAATGCGCGCAAGCATAATCTACCTCCCCCCACATACCCCCTCCCCCCCAACACCCACACCCACACACACACACACACACACACACACACACACACACACACACACACACACACCCCCACCCACCCCCCCCCCCCACACACACACACACACGCACACATGCTCACGCATGCATGCACGTGCTTGCACGCTCCGCTCCCATCCCCCCATACACACACCCCACACACACACACACACACACACACACACACACACACACACACACACACACATTCTCTCTCTCTCTCTCTCTCTCTCTCTCTCTCTCTCTCTCTCTCCCTCCCTTCGCCCCTTCTCCCTCCCCCCCCCACACACACACACACACACACACACACACACACACACACACACACACACACACACACACACACACACACACACACACACACAATCACCCACCCACATGCAGATACTTTCGCGCGCAGAGAAAGAGTGCGAAAGTGGGCGGGGGCCGGTGTGGGGCTAACCTTGCCATGTGACGGATGGAATATACGTTCTAGAGCCGGCACCTCCTTCTCAACCTTCACACGTTTCTTGGGGCGTAGCGCTTCATTATCCTTGCCCTCCTCTTCTTCAACTTTTCGCTTGGCAGACTTGGGGGTCTTGGCCTTTGCCTTGGCAGGGGCTTTCTTGGGTGTCTTGACTGCTCCCTTTGCCTTTGCCGCTGCCTTTCCTGGGACCTTCTTTGCCTCCTTCCCCTTCTTAGCAGCCAAGGGAGTGCTTTTTGTCTTTTTCACAGAGGCCGTTGCCTTGACTGGGGCTGTCTTTGGCTTCTCTCCAGCTGTTTTGCTCTTTGCGCCAACTCCCTTCAAGGGTGTCTTGGCCTTGGGGGCCACTTTTGAAGCCTTTGCTGCAGGAGCCTTCTTGCCCTTGACAGTTGTCTTAGCCAGGACAGGGGCGTCGTCCTTTGTCTCTGGCTCTGCCTTCCTACTCCGTTTTGGCCTGGGGCCATCGACGTCCGCGCCCTTCACTTCCTCCTTCACAACGTCTGGTTTTGCAACAGCCTTCCGCTTTGCTCCCCTCTTCTCTTCTGAAGTGTCTTTTTTGACAACCCCAACTTCTTTCACTTCCTTAGTAGTATCCAGCTGTGCCTTCTTCGGGGGTTGCTTGGCAGTCGAAGCTTTTTTCCCACCTGCTGCTCCTTTTTTGGAGGTCTTTGATGCCTTCAGCTCAATGCCCGTTTCTGCAACCTTAGGATCTTCCACAGCAGACCGCGCTGCAGTTCTCCGAGAGTTCCTCGCCGCAGCAGGAGGTGCCTCATCCTTTTGAGCAGCTGAAGATACCCCTGTCTCTCCTGTAGGATCTTCTGAGGCCTCGGATGCTTTGGTCGCAGGCTTTTTGGAACCCTTTACAGCCTTAAAATTCTTCCTCTTGGTGACAGCCACCTCCGGCTCCTGATCTTGTGCATCCTCTGGTGGCTCTGCTGCTACTGCCTTCTTAGCCTTCGAGGACTTCACAGCTGGCGCAGCAGTCTTTTCCTTTTTCTTTTTGGGTTCCCCCTTCGCAACTTGGACGTTTTCTTCCTTCTGTGGGATCCCTGGCGCCGGGGCTTCCTCCTGCACCACTAGATCTTCTCCACGTTCTTGCTCTGTGGCCTGTCCTTTTACACTGCGCTTCTTCCCAGCCACTGACTTTGAAGTCTTTCCACTGGTTGTAGCTGGTCCTACAAAAATCAGATCGGTCAGCTTGCACAAATGCTCCACTTGCAAGGATAGAAAGCTTGCACGTCTCTCTGATGTCTACGCTCCTCCGTACCACCTTCCTCTTTACTTTCGTACTCCTACAGCATACCTGCAGTCTTTTCTGTTTCCGTATTTTTGCCTCCCTTCTTAGTCTTAGCAGGTGCTCCAGATTCCGCCGCAGCGCCGTCCTTTGTCTTGCCCCTCTTCCTACCCGCGGGAGGAAGGGCCTCCTCTGCCTCAGCAACGTCATTGTCTTCTTCCACTACAGATGCCTTTTTTCTGGCCATGTTATGGCGCCAAACTGACAAATATGGCGGTACAGCTGGGTTCGTAACCCCGCAAAAAAAGAGGTTTTTAGGCCTCCTCTACAACTTCAATCAACAATATCCTATGCCGGTGGCTGTTCTACTTTTGGGATTATGGAACGGAGTCAACCTGTTCCGCGCGCAAGGAATTATGGTCTGCAGAATCGCGATGTCGGGGACGAGATGCGGGCGAATTCCCATCTCGCAGTACACGCGAGGGGTCAGCCCCATTACTAAAACTTATTTAACGCGTCGTTTGTTAAGATTGGGACCCCGTGGGGCATATGGACGCCCATGTGATGTTGTACCTGTCCCCACCGTACGGTACCGGCTCGGCACCCGACCATGGTGTCCGGTACCGGGCACCACAAGGAGGTCACTCCCCCAAATAAATACGTACAATGGGTTTGCAGCTGGTCCGCAGATTCAGTAGGCAGTGTCCCCCTTCGCCAAAAGCGTTAAGTAAACCCCAAGTAAATATATTTTCGTTGCGCGAACTGGAACTTCGCCGGTTTTAACTATTGAACGTAGTATTGTGCAAGCAACCAAAGGTCCCCCAAAATCTGAGTTCCTTCACTTAGGCACGCTCGAACCCACATGCTTTAAGCCCGGTCCCCCATCAGACAACTAGCATTGCCGGGCCCGTGTGCCCAACCTCGCCTCTAACAAGGAGTAAAGCCTCAAATAAGGCCAGCCCACCACATTGAAAATGCAGACTCACTACACTGTAGCTCCAAGTGTGGAACCGAAAAGTGCTGAAAAGCCGTGATTCGCAACGTAAGCTTGGAACTGCTACAACGGAGCCAACATCCGGTACCCCACCATCCCCCTCCACGCACGTTGTCCTCCACTCCCACACAAAAACTTTGCTTACTTTTAATATAAAAGTAAATGCAAGCGGACCCAAGGCTGACCGGTTGTAGTTGGGCTACCCTTCTCTGCGGCTTGCGTCTTCACCACTCTGGTATGTGCCTAAGGCGCGAGATTTTTTCGGGGCATCGAGCTAAACTTTTGGACTGAAGTCGCCCACGTGGACTACACGTGATGGTACTGCCAGGTCCGGGCAACACCTTTCAAGGGGTACAATCCGCGGTTGAAAAATCGATTGTACTTATTTATTTGGCGGAGTGAGGTGCATGTGGACCACGAGCCCTGTTTGGCTCCTGCCAAACATTTACCAACACAGGGTCGGTGGATCAACTTGTTGAACAAAAATGTTTTGCATTCTGCTTACCAACCAGACTTCACAACATCTGTATTTAGAATATGTGCAACGTCTTTTACACCCTGAAAACAACCTCTGCTTGATTAACTTCTTGTTTGGGGTTCTAAATTGTTGCTCATGCTAATCCCGCAACTACTTTGAGCAGGTTTGGCTTAATTGCAACAATAAATGGTACCATCCTAATCTTCACCGCGCTCCTGCATCACCATGAACATGACGGGACGAATGCATGGGGCGTGCTGAGTGCGCTGGGTACTTGGCAAGGGTCAGCTGGCTTCATTGCTGCACGAAGCTTGAGCTTTTCACCCATCTTAATGGAACATCAGCACAACCGGCCAAAGCCGTTCAAGCTGATGGGAGTTTGCGTGAAGGACTTCGAGAGGTGGTTGAAAACTACCCACTGCGCATGCATATTGTGAGTTTGACACAGGAAAGGTGGTTCTGAGGGGGTCGTAAAGTTTGGGAAAAGAGCAGGAGAGGAGGGGGGTTTTGCCCATGTCCGTTTCGTTGGCATACGGAAATCTCAATGCCAAAGTTTGCCAACCCACTGGGCGCGGCCAAAGCAGCCTCTGCAGCAGCAACGCTCTCAGGGGTAGACAGGAGCAGCAGCGCATGCTGGCCTCCAAACGCCAGCGACAGAGGCTTCAGGACCTCCGTGCGAAACTTGAGCAGGGTTGGGCACGTGGAATCTGAGTCGTCGTTCCCTTTCCCCAGTTGGTATGTTGTGTTGCCACCCCAAAGGAAGACCCGCCCATCCTTTGTAAATCCACCGCTGACGGTTGGGCCTGCACACGTTTGGACACAGGCAGTTAGAACATGATAGGACAACCTGCATCGCAGCTACCCCAGATGAAACTAGGCCCCGTCGGGGGGGGGGGGGGGGGGGCTGCTGAAAACCCTTCACACGGCAGGCAAATCACAGCAGTCACATTCTGAGACTTCGGGGAACAAACAAAGTGTCAGGGGGCGAGCAGAGGCATGAGGATGGGGGAAGGTGACGCAGAGGCGGCTAGGGGAACAAGGGGGGGGGGGCGGGAACGAGAGGACGGGGAAAAGAATGGGAGGGAGGTGGGGGAGAATGGGCGGAGGGAAGTCCGCCCCGCCCCGCACACAAGAAGGTGTGGGCCTCAAAAAGCCTCAAGTCGTTTTGACACATTCACATGCCAATACCCAGTGGCATGGGAGGAGACACAACTGGATTGGGCCACGTAGGGCTCACCAGCGAAAATTGAGGTTATGACTTCGCCCTCGAAAGCATCTGGTGACACTTCAGCAGCATTTGGACAAGGGTCGTCTGAGGCGACGTTCACGTCAGCGCGGCCCAGACGGCCGTAGGTGGGCCTCCCCCAGGCCAGCACCTTGCCCTCCGCTGTCTTGGCCAGTGAGTGATGCTCGCCTGCCGCCACCTCCGTCAGGTTCTGAGCCAGCAGGGCCTGGGGCAGCTTCTCAGGTGTTCGCACCAAAGCCTGCACAATGCATGCCCGCTGGGTCAGCCTCCCGCAGAGCAAACTTCGTGTGCTCTTTCTGGAACTGTTGTAATTAGCAAGGGCTTCTGTCATGGTCAGCACTTTGGGAAGTACCAGAAACTGCAAAGTCGCCACCCCAGATTCTACGCCTGCCCTATGCCGCCCCCCCCCCTGCTTTTGTGCCCCACAACCCAGATACATACCTGCCCCCGCGCCCCCCCCGGGGGAGGGGCATTTCCATTCGGCGGATAAGGGAAGGCCAGGGTACTTCGTGGCCAAGACCTGACTAAGCTATCAACTGAGTTATCGACTTCAGACGGAGTCACCATGACAAAAAGCTCGTCATAATAGGGCTCCCTGTCAGGGCCACCATGTCAAAAAGGTCTTGAGTCCGTTTTCAAGCACACGCTTGAGCATGAAGCAAGAATAAGTCGAGGACTCCTTACCTTGCTCTCAAATCCCAGTTGTCCGTAGTTGTTGAGGCCGAATGCGTAAACCTGGGTTTCCTCCGTGCCCGCAGCCTTGCGCAGCACAAATGTGCTGTAGGTTCCACAAGCGAAGTCGATAATCTCCTCCTTATGCTTGCCCTTAGCAAACAGGATGGGGTGGGGCTGTAGCAGCAACTCCTTCAGGCCTTGGGCGGGCAGTCGCTCGCCGATGCGACCTAGTTGACCTTGCTGGCCAGTGCCCCAGCTTAACAGCGTTCCCCCCCGGGTCAGCGCCACCGTGTGGTCCGCCCCTGCACGAGGCCCAGATAACCATTTCATACATCTCGCAACACTACAGCCAAAATGTGAATAGGATTGTGTGGGCGAGAGAGAGTGAATGTGTGTGTGTGTGTGTGTGTGTGTGTGGAGAGGAGAGGAGAGAAGAGAGAGAGAGAGAGAGAGAGAGAGAGAGAGAGAGAGAGAGAGAGAGAGAGAGAGAGAGAGAGAGAAAGAGAGAGAGAGAGAGAGAGAGAGAGAGAGAGAGAGAGAGAGAGAGAGAGAGAGAGAGAGAGAGAGAGAGAGAGAGAGAGAGAGAGAGAGAGAGAGAGAGAGAGCGCGTGGACGGGGGTTAGAGGGTTTAAATGTGGTGTGCGTTCCTGAGTGGAAAATAGGGAGATGTCAGTGTTCTCCCAGGGATTGGGAGGGAGGCAGGCAGGCAGGCAGGCAGGGAGGGAGGGGGAGGAAAGAGACAGACACACATGCGCACGCACCGCGCCCACAAACACACACACACCACACACACACCACACACACACACACACACACACA
>KV908380.1:219035-224035 GCA_002005505.1 Botryococcus braunii
AACTTTCTCTCCTGTACATTTCTGCCTCTAAGGTGCTCACACAGTCCTTTTTAAACAGCTTCCACCCCAAAATAGGGGGGCAGTGTACGATTCCCATAAGCCACCTCCTTACACCTTTCACGTAGTTCCTCACACCTTGCCAACACCATCACTAGCCCTCCTTGTGCATTTTACTCGCCCTCGTGCATTTCAGAGACTTACCAGTTTTTCGACCAAGGGCACCTTCGTCGTTCACCCCTGTAGTGTACACTGCACCGTCTGCTCCTAGCGCGACGCTGTGCATGCCCCCAGCCGCCACTTGTACGACCTTCAACCAACACACCACATGTCAGACAAACGCCAGTGCCTGTGGGGCCAAGGCAGAAGTGCTCAGCGCATGATCCCCACACTTATCCACCATCGCTAGAGACAGGAAAAGGAATGCTATCGATGTTTACTTCAGCAAACCGTTCGATGACGCACACGCCAACCCATCTGCCAACTTCCCGGTGACAGACAGGAACACTCATGGTGGTGTGCAATGGATAGACAACATTGTCAGCCAGCCCGGCCGCAGTGGATCTGCATCTCCAGCAGGTATTAAGGTTATTCAAACAATTTGTTAGCCAGCAAAGAGCATCCACTGCAGCTCCGACCAGGTTTTACTATCGCTCGCTGTACCTCAAAATTGAAGATTATTCTAAACAAATAATCTCTCCACACCAGTGACTGGGTTAAGCTAATCCCCCCCCCCCCCCCCGCGGACGGGGGGAACATCAAGGGAAAAATTGCTCCAGCTTTTCTGACCTTGCCTGCTGTCACCAGCCTTCCAGCTGATGGTGGGGAGCATCCCAAACAGCAATTTGCTGGATGGGACAAGCCTATGACAGGGGGAAAAAAAATCACCTGAGAACACAAACAGGAAGCGGGCATACCAGTGCGTCCAGGACAGGAGACTGTTTGGGTCGAAGAGCCTCTATGATATCTTCCCCCATTCCAAACTGGCCACAATCACCGGTTCCAGTTACATAAACAAACCCCTTGACCTGCGCAAACCAGATGCCTCTCGATGTCCACTTCAGTCCGTCCATACCATTATTGCTCCATGAGGAACGCCTATCTCAATGCGTGCAAGCCAAATCCACCTCCCCCCTCATACGCCACCCAACCACCCCCCCCCCCACCCACACACACACACAACACACACACACACACACACACACACACACACACACTTACACACACACACGCATGCTCACGCATGCATGCACGTGTTTGCACGCTCCGCTCCCCATACCCCCCACGCACACACCCCACACACAAACACACACACACACACACACACACACACACACACACACACACACAAACACACACACACACACACACTCTGACACACACACACACCCCTCTCTCTCTCTCTCTCTCTCTCTCTCTCTCTCTCTCTCTCTCTCTCTCTCTCTCTCTCTCTCTCTTCCCCCCCTTGATCCCCCCCCCCCCTCTCTCTCTGTCTCTCTCTCTGTCTCTCTCTCTCTCTCTCTCTCTCTCTCTCTCTCTCTCTCTCTCTCTCTCTCCCTCCCTCCCCTCCCTCCCCCCCCCCTCCCTCCCTCCCTCCCTCCCTCCCTCCCTCCCTCCCTCCCTCCCTCCCTCCCTCCCTCCCTCCCTCCCTCCCTCCCTCCCTCCCTCCCTCTCTCTCTCTCTCTCTCTCTCTCTCTCTCTCTCTCTCTCTCTCTCTCTCTCTCTCTCTCTCTCTCTCTCTCTCTCTCTCTCTCTCTCTCTCTCTCTCTCTCTCCCCCCCCCTCTCCTCCCTCTCTCTCTCCCCCCCCCCCTCTCTCTCTCTCTCTCTCTCTCTCACTCTCTCTCTCTCTCTCTCACACACACACACACACTCACACACACACACTCACACATGCGCGCGCGCCCGCAATCACCCACCCACATGCAGATACTTTCGCGCGCAGAGAGAGCGCGAAAGTGGGCGGGGGCCGGTGTGGGGCTAACCTTGCCATGTGACGGATGGAATATACGTTCTAGAGCCGGCACCTCCTTCTCAACCTTCACACGTTTCTTGGGGCGTGGCGCGTCATTCTCCTTACCCTCCCCTTCTTCAACTTTTCGCTTGGCAGACTTGGGGGTCTTTGATGCCTTCAGCTCAGTGCCCGTTTCTGCAACCTTAGGATATTCCGCAGCAGACCGCGCTGCAGTTCTCCGAGAAATCCTTGCCGCAGCAGGAGGTGCCTCACCCTTTGTTGCAGCTGACGATACCGCGGTCTCTCCTGTAGGATCTTCTATGGCCTCGGATGTTTTGGTCGCAGGCTTTTTGGAACCCTTTACAGCCTTAGATTTCTTCCTCTTGGTGACAGCCACCTCCGGCTCCTGATCTTGTGCATCCCCTGGGGGTTCTGCTGCTACCGCCTTCTTAGCCTTCGAGGACTTCATAGCTGGCGCAGCAGTTTCTTCCTTTTTCTTTTTGGATTCCGCCTTTGCAACTTGGACGCTTTCTTCCTTCTGTGGGCTCCCTGGCGCCGGGGCTTCCTCCTGCACTACTGGATCTTCTCCACGTTCTTCCTCTGTGGCCTGTCCTTTAACACTACGCTTCTTCCCAGCCACCGCCTTTGAAGTCTTTCCACTGGTTGTAGCTGGTCCTACAAAAATCAGATTGGTCAGCTTGCACAAATGCTCCACTTCCTAGGATAGAAAGCTTGCACGTCTCTCTGATGTCTACGCTCCTCCGTACCACCTTCCACTTTACTTTGGTACTCCTACAGCATACCTGCAGTCTTTTCTGTTTCCGGGTTTTTGCCTCGCTTCTTAGTCTTAGCAGGTGCTCCAGATTCCGCCGCAGCGCCGTCCTTTGTCCTGCCCCTCTTCCTACCCGCGGGAGGAAGGGCCTCCTCTGCCTCAGCAACGTCATTGTCTTCTTTCACTACAGATGCGTTCTTTTTGGCCATATTATGGCGCCAAACTGACAAATATGGAGGTACAGCTGGGTTCGTAATCCGGCAAAAAAGGGGTTTTCAAGCCTCCTCTACAACTTCAATCAACAATATCCAATGCCAGTGGCTGTTCTACTTTTGAGATTATGGAACGGAGTCAACCTGTACCGCGCGCAAGGAGATATGGTCTGCAGAATCGGGATGTCGGGGACGAGATGCGGGCGAATTCCCATCTGAGATGGGCCATCTCGCAGTACGCGCGACGGGTCAGTCCCCATGTGAGGTAGGGCCGGTCCCCCCGCAGGGTACTGGCCCGGCACCCGACCATGCTGGGCGGGTACCGGGGCACCATATGGAGGTGCATGTGGACCACGAGCCCCTGTTTGGCTCCTGCCAAACATTTACTATAAACATTTAAAGTGAAATATATAGTTGCTACATTTATACATTTGCTAGATGTTGCGGAAGGTGGGTGGGGATGACCCTCTGTCCAATGGGATCGTTGCTGTCAGCGTCGCCGACACTGTAACGAATGTTCAATGACAGTCTTATTCCACAATGATATGCTTACAGCATCCATGCATGGGTTCAAGCTCTGTGCGTGACGTCCTTCATGAACAACGGACTTCTGTCGTGGGAGTTCATTTTGTACTATCTTGTAATCCCTTCGGACGGTCTGCTATTGTGCTATGTATATGCATATGAAGTGTTGCTAAACTCTCATTTCATGTAAGCGGTTGTGAAGTGGGGTTGTTCTGTCTCAGGTTCTCCTCTATGCTTTTTTGTACGTTGTACACGAAGGGGTTGCACTTTCCGCTCTGCTGGACGATAGAACGCCTGGAGTGATTGGATTGCAGAAGGACTTGAAGCTTGAACCCGGGTGGTTTCGGAAGCGATATGTGGTGAGGTTGCCTTCGTCGGCCGGATCAGCTGATCAGTTGAGGTTCGCTTTCAAAGCATCGGGACTAACTCTCACATACTCGACAGGACTTAGCGGATCATCAATGGAAGTACTTGCGAGATTACGCTCTTGGATTTGGTTTGGCCGCCGTTCTTTTTGTCACCGCTAGTCGAGCGGTGCGTCGGGAATGACCTTGTCTGCATAGGAAGGACTTGGTGGAACGAGCAAACCTAGTCACATTGGATTCTTTTTCAATGCAGGTAGCTTGCCATGCACCATCTTACCGGCTTCATTTCTACGCCCTGAGTGGGACTTTGTGTACTGGTAAGCTGTGGAGGGTTTAGTGCCGGCTGTACGACTCGCTTTTGATGACCCGATTCACTTCCGCCATGATCAGATTTTGTGTGAACGTTTGAATCTTGCGCAGGACTTTTGCACGGAAGCAGATCAGGTTACTTGCTGACTGTAATTGTTGTGAATTATTTTGTGGCTAAAGCAGCAGGAGGAAAGCCATGTGGGTGAGGTCCCTGAAATTGCCAGGATGCCCAATTATGTATGTTTCATGCTAAAGACCTCCATCCTATGCAGGATGAAGGTAGAGGGTTGGTGGATCAGCTTTTTGAACAAAAAATATTCTGCATTCTGCTTACAAACCAGAGTTAACAACATCTGTATTTAGAATTTGTGCAACGTCTTTTAATCACCCTGAAAGCAACCTCTGCTTGAGTATCTTCTTGTTTGGGTTTCTAAATTGTTGCTCATGCTAATCGCGCAACTACTTTGAGCAGGTTTGGCTTAATTGCAACAATAAATGGTACCATCCTACTCTTCATCGCGCTCCTGTGTCACCATGAACATGACAGGACGAATGCATGGGGCCTGCTGAGTGCGCTGGGTACTTGGCAAGGGGCGGCTGGCTTCATTGCTGCACGAAGCTTGAGCTTTTTCACCCATCTTAATGGAACATCAGCACAACCGGCCAAAGCCGTTCAAGCTGATGGGAGTCTGCGTGAAGGACCTCGAGAGGTGGTTGAAAACTACCCACTGCACATGCATATTGTGAGTTTGACACAGGAAAGGTGGTTCTGAGGGGGTCGTAAAGTTTGGGAAAAGAGCAGGAGAGGAGGGGGGTTTTATGGTCACTGGAATAAAAGTAGAGGAAGATCTGGTGGAGGGAAGAGGCA
>KV908380.1:229035-236535 GCA_002005505.1 Botryococcus braunii
ATGGAGGGAGGGATGAGGGATGATGAGGTGACGAAAACGTCAATGCATGATCGTCATCATCATCATCATCATGTTCTTCTTCTTCTTTTTCTCCTTTGCATATTTGGCGCGGGGCTGTCATCTTCTTCTCCTGTGCAAATTTGGCGGGGGGCTGGGCTTTGGACAGGTATGCAGGCATGTGCTGGACAGGGGCATCATCACGGATCGCATGCAGAGCAAGTGGTACTTTCGCCATCTGTGTGCAGCGGCTTACGCCTTGAACCACTTGTTGTTTGTATTTCTTATTACGGTGCGTGCCCCTGTGACCTGAGAAACTCCAAAGCTCGGACGGGGCTCCCTGCCCTCTCCGCTTTCTCTGCCCGCACACTTGTGTTCCTTGGTCGCACCGCCTCACTATATAAATGCGCCCCGACAATACTTCTCCGCATGCATGTGCATGCTCTCCCCCAAGGCACGTGCAGTCGCTCGCTCTCTCTCTCTCTCTCCCTCTCTCTCTCTCTCTCTCTCTCTCTCTCTCTCTCTCTCTCTCTCTCTCTCTCTCTCTCTCTCTCTCTCTCTCTCTCTCTCTCTCTCTCTCTCTCTCTCTCTCTCTCGCTCACACACACACACACACACACACACACACACACACACACACACACACACACACACACACACACACACACATGCACACACACACACACACACACACAAATACACACAGGTGCGCATGCATGCTCTTCTCTCTGCTTTCCATGCTGGTATAAAGGGATGGTGAGGCCGACGAGCATGGAACATGCGGCTTACCTTCAGCATAGCAACAAAGGTGAGGCGTACATGACACCTGTGACGAACTGGATATTGCAAGCAGGCCCAAATCGGGCTTCACCTATATGAAGGGGCGGGGGGGGGGGGGGGTTTACCAGCCCAGGATGCTAGTTAGGTGAAGATGAGGGGCAGTATGCTGACAGGAATCGGGGTCACGCAGGGGATGTACGTGACAGGACCTTCCGGGGTACCACACGTGTGTGGACAGCTGCTGAAAAGGCCTGGGGAGCTTGGCTCACTGCTGGTGTTCTTCTTTAGCATGGCTCACGTGTCCATGGGGATCCGAGCCAAAGAGTCGGAACTGGGCCACCGCTTGCTTCCTTTAAATCTGGACTAGATATCAGTCATGTGTTGTGTGCATAGCTTCTTAGTAAACTGAAGCGGTGTCTTCACCTTTTTTTAGGGGGAGGGGCGGGTTCCCCAAATTTACATCCTTTCACGAAAAGGTAGAAATCCCCTTCGATGCGGGTCGAGCTGCTGCTGATAGAGTTCAAAAGGAAATTTTTGTGTATTTTGAAGTGTTTATGGGTCCTCAGGCGCGTTCGCGCGTGCGCATGCACGCGGTTTCTCGCTTCAATTCAAGGCCCTTAGCGTTCGGAGTACTGTAGCAATGCCTTCAACAACGAATGCGTTATCCAGTGCAAAAGCAGAGCCGCTACACCTGCGGCTTTCAGTTTGGAGAGTGGACGTGATCTCTGTCGTCTGCAACTCGCACATACTGCTTTGAGCAAGGACTTTGGTTAGCAGGGTGAGGCCCACGTGCAGCATTCTGAAGTTTTCGGAGAGTTTGTCATGAAGTGAAGCCGGATTGACTGAAGCCTCACAAATCTGGAGAACGCGGCACGAGTCTTGGCATAAGGCCTCGAGCGTATGCAAGATCTCAGGAGACTGTTACAGGGTGTAACGAGTGTTGCAACAGCTAATGTGTGTAATGAGTGTTGCAACAAGTGATGCGTGTAATGAGTTTTGCAACAACTAATGAGCGTAATGAGTGTTGCAACAACCAATTGGGCTGCTGACTGACAGCTTGTAGAGGAGCGGCGCGAGCGTGTTAACACGGAAACGGCCAAAATGATTTGGAACGGCTTGGGAACCTGGGGGCCTTGTTCTGAAAGGGCGGACTTGGAAGCAATCCATGGCGTAGGTGAAATTTCTTTCGAGTGAACGACTTTAAAGTGAAGTGGTGGGAAGAGGCGTACATCGACTTCTTCAGTCCTGAATCAGGCTCAGATATGTCCCTCCCTCTCTTCTCTCTCTATCCCCCCCCCCCCCCCCCTCCTTCCTTCCGCAACCATGGGGGCATCGCAGTCGAAGCCCAGGTGACAGGTTAATTACGTGATCGCTCTATTTAAGAAAAGTGTAAGGCTTGATCGCAGTTGGTCTTCGCACTGACGTCACGGATGAGATGATTTTGTCCGGATCGGGAGTCCCATCTGGAGTCCAGATTCTGGACTCGAGGTGGCCACGCCGGATGTCGTTGTTCAGATCGATCCATAACTACTGATCTTCATATTACCCACGACGCCCCTCAACGACGGGTGGAAAATTCCTGCCAGACGAATGTTGCGGAGAATTATATCTCATTGAAAGGCATTTTCTATCGTTTCAACAACTTGAAGTCTTTGGTGGTCGGGCTTTCTACGACCAGTGCCGTACGCACGTATCGCTGCGGAAAGGCAGAGCTTGATCACCCCGTCCCGGGCGGCTTGCGCGTGCGTTCGTCATTGAATAAATATATTATGGCTGCAGCACTAGCTGCAATTCCTGCAGATCTGCAGTGTTTATCAATCGAAGATAAAGACGGGTGGGTCCTGAACGGTCCAAAAATTGTTGAAAACTTAAAGACTAGTGTGGGCTCTAATGAGAAAGAGAAACTTTTGGGTAGCCTTTTTTTTGGAAAAAATTGCAAACGTTGGATGTAGCTACACTAGTGGTACTTTGGGTTCGTCCGTGACTACTGCTGGTCTTTGGTTCTCACTTGAGGTCTTACTAGTGTAATGTCTCAATGGTGGAGCTGCGATAAAGTCGTGCTTAATCTAGACAGTTTTTCACATACAATGCCAGAATCAGTATAAGAGGGGTCCGCCGGGAATGGCATGAATGGGGGCAGCAGAATTCAACAGTGCCACGTTGTGCTCCTTTATATTTGCTTGTTTCAACATGTAAGGTGGCAGCTCATGTCCTCAGGTTGTTGGCAACTAAAACTTGGCTTGAGCAATTCATTGGGACCTATCTGGGGGATTTACATGTGCAATCGTACTACATTTGGCACAGGACTAGGTTGACTAGAGTCCAAGGCCATCTCAGCACACAGTTGACGTGCATGGCCTCAAGATGCATATTTGTGCACCTACTGGGTTCCTCCTAACGTCAAGTGTGGCAGTGACAGGCAAGAAAAAAGCAAGGGTGAAAAGTGGTGGGAGCAAGAACCTGGAACAAGTGGAAAACATCGGACTGTGCTGCCGCCTGCTCCAGGGGATTTGCCACCAGTAAATATATGGAGCATTCTCAGGAATGCAGGACTGAGTTTGGTGCTCATGCCCCTGCCGATCCAAGTTTATGAGCCAATGACCCATCTAATGAAGATGGCGGAGGATCTGGAGTACACTGAGCTCCTGGATAAGGTAGAGCCTGAGCACCTTTCCGAGTCTCAAAATCTCAGCTTCACTCTTGTAAAGGTCTCATGCACTGTCATTCCTCCAGTCACTATAGTTTGTCCTGGGCACAGAAACCAAGCCCCCACCGCTCACTCTGACTTTTCTTAACCACCCCCCCCCCCCCCAGTCTCTGTGTATGTGTGTGTCGGCGGGGGGGGGGGGGGGGCTGGATTAAAGTACTAGAGAGAGCCAGACGCGGCAAAACCGGCACCTGGTTTGAGAGGGCGCCGTACCTTTCTAGGTCTAGAAGGGAATAAAATCGGTCTCAATTTGCAATCCCCTGCATGATTGTTCGTCTCTTTGTTTGTGTGCGTACCTGTGTGTGTGTGTGTGTGTGTGTGTTTTTGTGTGTGTGTGTGTGTGTGTGTGTGTGTGTGTGTGTGTGTGTGTGCGTGCCTGTGCGTGCGTGCGTGCGTGCGTGTGTGCAGACGCGGGCACGCGCGTGTCCCTCTGTATTCCCCCCCCCCCCCCCACAAAAAAAACTATATGCACAGGCAATTTCGTCCACACAGAGGTTGCTCATCTCCCCGCATATGCAGTCCCCTACACAGTACCAGGAAAACTGATAGGGACCTGTGATGCAGCCATGTCAGTAACGCCCTTAGTGTCTGTGGGGTGTCTGCCAGAGCCATGAATCCCGGGGAGCTCCTGAAGAGTAATCGGGGCCCCAAAACTTGTGAAAGGACAAGGGGTGGGTTGACGCCAGTATCACCGGGTCATGCACAGTCGAGCACTTTCTCTAACGACCGAGGCAAGAGGAAGTTGGCACATGGGGTTGCACTTTCTCTAACGAGCGAGGCAAGAGGAGGTTGACACATGGGGTTGCACTTTCTCTTATGACGGAGGCAAGAGGAGGTTGACACATGGGGTTGGAATGAGCGCAGGCAGCTGCGGCCCCGCGGGGGAGCATGGAGCGGCTGCTGTTGATTGGTGCGCAAACGGCCACGTGGTATGCTGCGGCGCACCGCACCAGCCGCCCCTTCAACTGTACCTGGGGGGAGACTTTCGAGCTGGTTCTCCCGCACAAGCGCGTTCGGGCCTTGTACGAGACCGTGAGCCCCACCCTCTGCTCTGCCACCACATCGGCGCTGTGTGCCTTGTGTCTTTTGTCTTGTGCGTGTTGTACTGCTCAAGTACTGAGGGGGTTCGCAGACTAGTGGGCTCTGCAGATGCTTTCCCAGTGCCCAGCATCTGTGAAAATGGTGTGTGAGGGTTGGATTTTGGGTGTCGGTGGTCCTTTGGGCCCTGCGTGATTCTGGGGTGAAGGGTTCTGGATTGGAATAGAATGCGGTACTGGACTGAAGGGATCTGGATTGTATAGGATTGAAGGGACCTGGATTGTATAGGACTGAAGGGACCTGGATTGTATAGGATTGTATTGCATTGTATAGGATTGTATTGTATTGTATAGGATTGTATAGGATTGAAGGGACCTGGATTGTATAGGACTGAAGGGACCTGGATTGTATAGGAGTTTGATGGTGAGGTGATAGAGCCCGGAGTGTATACGAGTTTGGTTTTGGGATGAATGGCCTTGGAGTGTGTAAGGGTCTGATGCAGGGGTAAATGGGCCTGGAGAGCGTAAGAGTTCGTTTTTGGGGTGAATGGGCCGGGCTGGTATGAGAGTGTGTGATTTTGGGGCGAAGGGGCCTGGAGCGTATCAGAGTTTGATTCTGGGTACTCAGGTTCTGAGTGTTTAAAAACTTGATCCTGTGCATCTGGGTTTGTGTATTTCAGTGCGTAATTGTGTTAGTATTTGTTAAGATTTGGGACGGAGATGTCAGAGGATGTTACTGTGTCATCAGGAGTGTACTGCTTCAGCAGGTCGCCTTTGATGCAGATGCAATGCAGATGTCAAAGGAGGCGTGGAAGAATCGGAACATGTGATGCAGACGTTTTAAGGAGGCGTGGAAGAATCGGAATATGTCATGCAGATGTTTAAGGAGGCGTGGAAGAATCGGAATATGTGCATGTGCCCGGTACTGATTTAGACAGGTAGCTGGGCAGGGGGCATTAGTTCAACCCTGCTGGTGGCGCAGGTCAGGTTTGTTGGCTTAAAAAAGGGTGGGAAAGCCGTTGCCAAATTTCACATGTTACTGCACAAAGGATTCGTCGTTCAGTGTTGACCAAATCAGTTGCCAAGAGTGGCGGATACACCATCGAAGCGCGTTAGTTGCAGTAACAGATGGTCCAGGGCTTCTGAACATGTTTTCTGTGTTCTCAGGAACGCAACATTTCTTAAGAGGATTCGAAAGGCGGTTGTCTGCCCTTGGCACAGCGCAGTGTACTGCCTTCCCTTTTGGCGGAGAAGTGTGTTACACAGACAAACGAGTAAGGGAAGGAGTGTTTGATTGGAGGAGCTGCGCCGGGACGGGCCTGGTTGTTCCACTGTCTTCTTCAATGTTGTGGATGCTTGCTCTCTGCGGATAAGGCAGTCTACATCCAAAGCTCTGAGAACAAGCCACGGCAAGCCTCTTGATGTTTCGGGGTTATCGGCACGGCGCGCAGGTGCACTTCAACATTTTGGAGGATCGGTTCATGCATGCTGGCATAATCGAGGGGGAGCGCTGGCTCCTGGAGTTTGAGGACGAGCCCGCCGTCAAGCTGACCACCTCCGGCCTGGACATCCGCAACGAGCGCTGGATCAACCGCCTCACTTTCCATGACGGCGACGTCTACCAGTGGAACAAGGTGAGCACCCCCCCCCCCCTCCCCTCCGCTGGGAGCTGCAGCCCAGCGCACCCTCTGAAACAACACCGCACGAACACCCTTCTTGCTTTGTCAGACATGAAACGTTGCAGGCATGCACTCGGTGCTCTCGCATCTGCGTGCCGGCGCGCACGCACACACACACACACACACACACACACACACACACACACACACACACACACACACACACACACACACACACACACACGCGCGCGCGCGCGCACGCACAAGCACATGCATGCACGTAGGCACACACAAATGCATGCTCACAGGCACACACACACACACACACACACACACACACACACACACACACACACACACACACACACACACCACACACACATACGCGCGCGGGTGGATGGACACATGTATGTCCGTGCTTTGCAGGAATCTCAGCACGGGAAGAGGGGGACTGGTAAAGGACTGTAAAGCCAAGTTGGTAGGGGTGCCCACCACCTTGAAGGTAGTTGTTTTGCCGGCAAGAGGCTGAGCGCAGGCTGGCTCCGGGGTATACTGCGTGATGATCTAGGGATTGCCATCTTGGTCTTGGACGATGAGCAGAGTGAAAATCCAACAGCGGGGGAGGAAAACGTTGTTCTGTCTTCCAAGGGCTCTGGAGGGGCCTGGCCTGAAGGGGGCCCTTGCGCCCCGAGAATGTGTTCCGTGGAAGACAAGGGTGGCGGAAGAACAGGTTTTTTTTGGGGGGGGGGGGGGTGTAGGGGCATAGCGCTGCAGTGTGGGCACCTGGCTGGCGATTTTGTCCCCGGGGCTCCGGCTCCCTCCTGACAAACTTCAGAGCAGTAAGTATGTAGGGGGGTCAAAGAAGTTTAGAATTGGAGTAGTGGCAGAGACAGCCGAGTTTGGGAGTTAGAGCGAGGGAGGGAATGAGGGAGGGGAGCGAGCGAGGGGGAAAGAGGGGAGGGGAGGGGGTTTAAACCGCTACGAGTCCAATCTTGATGTGCCCTAAGCATCAGGTCGGATGTGGATGTGGAAGTGGAGAGGCAGCCTAGGAAGTTCAAGTGATGTTCGTTGGGATGAGAAGGGAAGTCTGAGAGAGAAGGGAAGTCTGGGTGAGAAGGGAAGTCTGAGTGAGAAGGGAAGTCTGAGAGAGAAGGGAAGTCGGGGTGAGAAGGGAAGTCTGAGTGAGAAGGGAAGTCTGAGAGAGAAGGGAAGTCGGGGTGAGAAGGGAAGTCTGAGAGAGAAGGGAAGTCGGGGTGAGAAGGGAAGTCGGGGTGAGAAGGGAAGTCTGAGAGAGAAGGGAAGTCGGGGTGAGAAGGGAAGTCTGAGAGAGAAGGGAAGCCGGGGTGAGAAGGGAAGTCTG
>KV908380.1:241535-271535 GCA_002005505.1 Botryococcus braunii
GCTTGGCTGCTGATTTTATGTGTTTAGTTTAGGTTGTTTTTTTTTTTTTTTTTTTTTTTTTTTTTTTTTTTTTTTCCTGGTGGTGCAGTCTGCTGTTAACCCCTTTGGATGTTCAAGGTCACTTGCCAGAAGGCTGTCTATCCTGCTCGTACTGCCAGTATGTTGCCAGGAGGCTGTCTATCCTGTTCGTACTGCCTGTACTGCCAGTCTGTTGCTAGGAGGCTGTCTATCCTGCTCATACTGCCAGTACTGCAGTATGTTGCCAGGAGGCTGTCTAGCTGTTCGTACTGCCAGTATGTTGCCAGGAGGCTGTCTATCCTGCTCGTACTGCCAGTACTGCCAGTATGTTGCCAGGAGGCTGTCTATCCTGCTCGTACGTGCCGAGGGGGAAGATGGGCAGGCAAGCAAGCACTGGCACAAGGCATCACCTAGCGTGTAGCAGCTGCATGAAACACCCGAACACGGCCATATTCTGAACCGTGATCGAGCTCGGCACCACTTAAGATCTGTGCTAGGTTTGTCGTGAAGGAATCTTTCGGTTGGCTCCTGGCCCGCTGTTTCAGAGCCTGCCAGGTGGGACAATGCAGGCCGTTTTAAAAGAAAAACAAGGGTGTGAGTGGCTTCTCAACTTTCTTGGATAGATGGCCATGCAATGTACTGCCTTCGCAGACATGAAAATGTCCTAGCCAACCACTTGATGCTGGTAGAGTGACACCGTCACTGCCTACGTCCTCCCCACCCACCCCCCCCCCCCCCGCTGGGGTAAAACCCTCTTTATGCCCAAGACTTATAACACCAAGAGTGAATTTTTCCGGAGCTTACTAGTATTTGGGGAAATGCAATTACACATAGTCTTCAATGAAGACTCTTCATCCATGCTCTGAGCCTTGGACTTGAGGCTCAGAAGTAGCATGCCTGAATCCGCCCGCTCAGGCCGACCCACTTGATCACGATGGACTTCAGCGCTGTGGACATTGCCTCCAGATCCCTCATACTCATGACAGGGATGTTGCAAAACAGGGCATGAAGGTATGGCTGCCATTGCTGGTCAGTGGTGCAACCGTAATCGACATAATTAAGTTTTAATCAAGCTATACTATTATACATAATATTATAGCTATAATATTATGTATATAATGAAGCTATAATATTATATATTTTATTATATGACATTATTTAATGTGAAGCAGCCAAGACTTGTCAGTGCTGTGACCTTGATGTCAAGCTTTTGAACCTCTTTTTGGACCGCAGTAGCCTCATGAAAGAACTCTCTTAGGCTCTCGCGATGTGACCACATGTCCCTTCCAAATAATAAGGGCGAATTCTGGCGCGTGCTGATCCCGGGAAACCTTCTTGCAGGCCGCTTCATGTTTGTGGCTTTTGTGCAGGCCGCTTCATGTAATCCCCCATGTGGTAGGAGGGTATACCTACGTAGGTGCATATGTCTGGGTGACATGCTGGTGTGCTTTAGTACAGGCGTGCAACAGCGTGTGATGAGCCTGGGGCATCCCATGCCATTAGTAGGCATGCATTAAAACAGGTGAAGAAAGATGCCTCCTGGAATGTAGCTTTTGGGGCTGTAATTTTTAAACATGTCTCGGCAAGTTGGCCCCACCCTCTTTCCAGCCTCCTTTAGGCTACAATCTGTGCGTGTGAAGCAGTTTTGCCCGTCATAAGATTGTGCGGGTGCTGCTGAGGCTGCAAGAGACCAGTCCAGACGGGCCAAAGGGGGAAGTACAAAACTACCCAATTGTAACAAACAGATGGTCGGAGTTCTGGCGAACACTAACAGTCGGCGCATGCGCGGGCATGCGTGTGCCTGTGCCTGTGCATGTGCATGTGCCTGTGGTTGTGCCTGCGCGTGTGCGGGTGCGTGTGCGTGTGCGTGCGTGCGTGCGTGCGTGCGTGCGTGTGTGTGTGTGTGTGTGTGTGTGTGTGTGTGTGTGTGTGTGTGTGTGTGTGTGTGTGTGTGTGTGTGTGTGTGTGTGTGTGTGCGTGCGTGCGTGCGCGCCCCCCGGGGGGGGGGGGGGACCGACCTCCCTAGCGGCAGCAACAGACATGGGCCCGTCATTGTCTCCCTTTGAGGTGGCCAGCTACAAGGAGAGCTAGGTATAGACTACAACCAAACCAGGAACAAACACGGCACATGCTAGGGCTAGTGTATCCAACCTGTGAAACTGACTGTCGTTGTGTGTGACCGCAGTAATTGTTGATGTCAACGTAATAATACAAATGTTGTCCTTGGTAAATACCTCCGTATTGTCCTTGCCCTACGCCAGGGGCCATGCCCTGGCCAGGTTGATCCTCACAGCGCTGGCCAGGGCAAGGCAAGGGTTGCTCAATCCCTCCAGTACAAAGGCAGTCGTATCCTCTATCCTACAAGATAACAGCGTGTGCAACAGTTGTAGGAACCCCAGGTATCCGCCACACAGATAAAAGCACGGCTGGTCTCTTTGCAGACCCTCCACCTCAGTTCTCAGCTACCACCTTGCTAGGAAGAGCTCAAAAGGTGAAAAAAACAACAATAAAAGAAACCCCCCAGGTGCGGATGCATCATATGAAGCCTGCATTTGCATACTAAAGGAAGGCCTGCATCCATGGGGCAAATTAATGACAACGCTGACACGCCAACACACCGACTTGAATTCCTCGTCTGAGTGTGTGGGTTTCAACAGTGGTCACAGTCCAAACGAGTTCGAACGAGAACAGGTCTGGCCCCAGACGGGGACTTCGGTTGATCCAGAGAAGTGCTAGGTGCGCGCACTCCTGACAGCTACAGCTTCTCCAAGCAGACGAGATATGTACTGCCCGGCCTGAGAACATCAGACAAATCTTGTCCAACGTCTCGCACTACTGAATAGATGGTAACTTAATACAAAACCTTTCATTTTTTGGTCCTAGCCTCAAGGGTTGGAAGTCTATCTATTTCTCTGTAAGAGTGATATCATAGACGGCTCTCGCAGCCTGGCAATGGTTCCCCCTCACCGCTTGTTTTGACTGTCTATAACACTTGCTGACCTAGGAAGCTAGGCCTGAGTTTACAAAACCTAGTTGACAAACATCTTAATGTCACAGAGTAGTGGTCAATTGATATTGGTCAAGGTGGGCAATATCATGGTGGTCAATTGATATTAAGATATTGCAATATCTTAATCATGGGTGCCCCATCCCAGCCAGATCACAGTAGAAAATAGTGCGTGATAAATGACACAAATCTTTGGGCAACCTTTAAAATGACAACTCCCCCGTACATTCTTTGTTTGAACAAACCGTATCAGAATACCTGGGGCTGAGCGGTGTCTGAAGAATGTATGGAGTCAACATCGGTACTGCTAAAATCGCAATGCTCTGGCGACCGCGCGCGCGCGCGCACACACACACACGCACGCACGCACGCACGCACGCACACACACACACACACACACACACACACACACACACACACACACACACACACACACACACACACACACACACACACATGCACGTGCGCACGCACGGTTGGGAATCACCAGAACTCCAAGCATCAGTTCATCAGGATTGGGGGCTTTTCCACATTCCCCCCTATGGCCTGTCTGACCGGTAACTTTCAGCCTCAACAGCAGTGGCAACGTTTACCCACCAGGGAATGCTTGGCATCAAGGTGTTCAATCAAATCAACAAACCGGTGATCCTGCACCACAGGTTTGCGTGGAAATGAGTAGGGCCTTCCCATGACACACATGGCATCCCCACGTGTTGCATGTCCCAGGCACGCGTGCCCTCAGCCAAAGCATGCACCATGGTCTCATGGCATAAACGCACAGGGACTCAGATTAGCCTCTCCACATTGACACCCCATGTAAACCTACGCCTGCCGAAAGATTATTCCCGGCAGATGAATCCCAGCTTTTCCCACGTTGCATATGGGGTGGAGAGGCCCCTAGGATACTCGGACTGAGGAGGAAGACGCCCCAGCGGGCTGATCCCCGTGTCCCAGACTAAACTACTGTTTTCAATAAAAGCACAATGTCCGAATTCCTTTCCTTGATTCCCATGAACAGAAGCACATCGATGTTTGCCTCTGCACGGAAGGAGGCGGATGTCGCCCGAACACGGCACTCTGGGATTTACATATGCTTCAATCCTTTGTTTGTTGGTTGTAAGCCTTAAACAAACCTAGGTGCAGTAATGTTTTTCGAGTAATGGTGGAATCATGCGAAGTCAGAGCATTCCACAGAGGAACTCCAATGTACAACACGGGTTCCGCGCATGGGACCACGAGCAGGCTCAAGACACAGACGCCTTTATACATCCCCCATGTACAGAGACACTATCTGTCCCTCTCCCCCATCCTTCATTCCCCCCACTTACCCAGCCCCTAAATACCTTCTTCTTCTCCTTCTTCTCCTTCTTCTTCTTGTTCTTCTTCTTCTTTTTCCTCTAACCTCCACCTTCCAACTCCGCCTGTAAGGACGCGCAACACAATCGGCAATCTTAAATGCCTGTGTACAATCTGGGTCACGAGGGGCAGGCATCTCCAGCCACCTCGCTCCAGTCGTACAGCAAGGACGCGGCGGTACGCGCTGAAAACAGCGGCTGGGTGACGACCGCGACGGCCCCGCAGATCGCCAGGATGGCCACCCCCGCCACCACATGCAGCAGCCAGTTCCGAGACAGGAAGGCTTTGAAGCCTTCGGGGCGGCCCAGGTTTGTGGCGTGCTTCATCCGCCCGTGCAACTCGCTGATGTACAGAAGTACAGTCGTCGAAAGCAGTACTCCCACTTGCACTGCTCCCCGCATCGTCACGCAGGCGTCCTCTGGGCTCCACTGCTGCGGTGCATGCCTGGTGAAAACTTCATTGTATGGGAAGGACGCATTGTTTGCAAGCGGTACAAAGCTGGTGCTCTCAAACGCGGAGGCAAGCAGACGCTGTAGGCCGGGGACCCTGGACGAGGGGAAGGTGGAGGCAAGGCACTTTACGGAAGAAGCCGCCAAACTCAGTACGTGGGTGGTGACCATGCCTAGCGAATGAGAGACACGGTCCAGGAAGTCGGCCATGCGGGAGTTCATGTGCTGCAACACTGGGAATGAGGCCATGTTGGCGCAATCCTGCCGGTTGAGGGTCACGAGGAGGAGCGCCGTGTGCAGGCTCTGATAAATGAAGTGCGAGAGCACGCCGCTGTGGAAGGCTCCCGTGAAGCAGAAGGGCGATATGAAGCGGCTGCGGAGGACAAACACCTGCATCAAGAACTGGGCAAACGTTGTGATGCAGGTGGGTCTCCTCTTGAAGGCGGACGCAAATAATGCGCTGACACCTGCAGCCCCACCCCCCTTTAAGACACAAATTCATGGTGCTGTGGTGGTCCTGTACCCAACATACTACACTTTGGGGTGCTGACACCTGCAGTGCCACCTTTTATAAGACATGATGCGTTGTGGTGCGGTGGTGCTGTACCCAACATACTACATTTGTTGTGCTAACTCCTGCAGTGCCACCTTCCATGAGACATGATTTGTTGCGCATTGCTGCACTACATTACTACATTATACACTCCATCATGCGATGACACCTGCTGTGCCACCTTCCGTAAGACATAATGCATTGCGCTTTCGTGCAGTACATAACAGACTACACTTGGGTGTGCTGACACCTGCGGCAGCTAGATCATTAGCAAGTGCCCCACCATCTGGTGCGTGGTGCGCTTTCAAGCATGGGGCCCTCTAGAGCACCATGCGCGCGCGTGTGTGCGGGTGTTTATGCGTGTGTGTGTGTGTGTGTGTGTGTGTGTGTGTGTGTGTGTGTGTGTGTGTGTGTGTGTGTGTGTGTTGGGGGGGGTGGGTGGGTGTGGGTGTGTGTGCGCGTGTGTGAGTATGTCAAGAAGTCCGTGCCCATGTCCATTATCCACCAATTGAGGTCAAAACGTCACACATCTCATTCGAGTGTCCAATGTCCACTTTACCCCAAATATGAGATCAAGAGTCGCATCTCCCATAACACACGGGATGGGAGGAATGGGATGGTCACAGAGACCAGACCGCCAAGGCAGGCATAGCATCACAGTTACTGAGGAGTGGGAAGGGCTCTTTGCTGAGACACATTGTTTGGCCAGGATGAAAATGAATATGACATGCATTGGTCGGCACCCTTTAAAGGACACGGCTTGTGTACTTGCTGTTTGCAAGGATCGGCTTTGGGGAAAATGTGATGGATGGGGGCTTACAAAGGCCATATGGCACCCGCAAAATGAATAAGAGGCGGGACCTCCAGGTCCTATGATGGGCAGGGCTGAGGCTCAGAGCAAGCATCTGTCGCAGAACACCACTTTGTGTCAGTATTCCATCTAGTGCAGAGCGTGGCATGTTGCCAGGCACACTAATCTCACGCACCTTTGCATTCTGATGCGGCGTATCCCTTGTCCCTCCATCTCTGCTACTCGCCCCCCCCTCTCTCTCCCTCCCTCCCTCCCTACCCCCTTCTCTCCTTCTCTCTCTCTCTCTCTCTCTCTCTCTCTCTCTCTCTCTCTCTCTCTCTCTCTCTCTCTCTCTCTCTCTCTCTCTCTCTCTCTCTCTCTCTCTCCCCCCCCCCTCCCTCCCCCTCCCAACATGCCCTTGCATACCCATGAGTGTGTGCGAATGCGAGTATGAGTGCAAGTGTGTGTGTGTGTGTACATGCACGGGTGTGTGTGTGTGTGTGTGTGTGTGTGTGTACATGCGAGGGTGTGCATGTGTGTGTTTGCAAATGCGGATGTGTGTGTGTGTGTGTGTGTGTGTGTGTGTGTGTGTGTGTGTGTGTGTGTGTGTGTGTGTGTGTGTGTGTGTGTGTGTGTGTCCCTGGGGATGCTGATTATAAAATGCTGATTATAAAAAGCTGATTATAAAATGCGTAAACATTTCAAATAAAACCTCTACTTCCCACGTGTGTGTGTGTGTGTGTGTGTGTGTGTGTGTGTGTGTGTGTGTGTGTGTGTGTGTGTGTGTGTGTGTGTGTCCCTGGGGATGAAATCTGATTATAAAATGGTTAAAATTCCAAATAAAACCTCTATTTCCCACTTTTGAAGGTGGGAGGAGCTTCAAACCCGAATCCCACAGGGCCACCGGACCGTTACAGAGAATGCCAGGCAGAAGAGCATCAAACAATTCAAAATTATGTCGTTTCCAGGCTTGCAGGTCAACACAGTGAAGGCCCCAACAAAGGCCCATAGCCTGTCTGAGAGCCTGCTGCCACTGCTAGTGTCGGCCAAGAATGCCTGCAAAGGTGGAAACGTATCTAGTCAACAAGAAATGCCAGTAAATACTGCTTGATTTCACGCCTTCAATTATCCCGTGGCCAGTGCCTTGTGCATCGCGGCTTGAAAAGTTCTACTCGGGCGAACGGTATATACTCTTCGCACCGTCGAGCGGTTGTCTGACCAGATTTGTTGAAATTGTGATATTTTGACACTCATAAAGCACTATAATTTGAGATCTTGGGTGTTACTTTTACCTTCTCGACTTTTTTGTCGAAAGGCCACAACCGAAGACAATGGTCTAAGTCCTCAAGAACGCAACGCCGTCTGGCACCAGAGTTGGGCGTCACGCAGTTCATGCTCGAGGAATGACGAGTATTCATTAGTGATATTATTTGAAGCTGGGTAACACACTCTACACGAATGCCTCGCTGAACTACTTCCAGAGCAGTGTTCCTTCCAAGATCACCCTCCGCCTCCCTGCTGCGGAGAAAACTAAACTACTTCATTCTAGAACGAATAAATTTCATCTTAGAAGGAATAGTAGTCAAATTATAAAAACCAACTTTTACCGACGCAGTCAAGCGCATGGATACTGAAGATTTCAACTCTGCTTTCGTGTCTGCCGGCGTGTTATAGCCGGAAGTGAACCCCTGTCCCCGAGGGTAGGGGCCCAAATGGCGGGTCCTAGGGGCGCTTTCGGCGTGTCCGCACGTGCATCGGCCACAATGACGCCTATGGACTCAACCACGTGGAAGAAGCACGGAAGATGACATCCAGGGGCCTTTTTTAACATCACAACCACGACATCCATTACATCCATTGAGCGAGTTAATATTCCTCAGACATAAACAGTGGGGGAAAGGTGGGGATGTGGGTAAGCGCCACAGTGGGACAGTGGTGCGCGGGAAACGGCCACGTGGAAACAAGCATTTAACTGGCTTTTCGTGGTGTGGGAAAACGTGCAACGTGTGCTTTATCGGGCACACACGGAGGAATTTTTCAATATACGCGCGCACGCGCTGGCACACACACATACGCGCTCACATAAACACCACAGACATCTTGGAGTCCATCAGGACACACCGCGGATAATACCGGCGTGTATCACAACCTGGATCAGCTGCATTTACTCGCCACTTGTCTTCTCCTCCATCTCGAGCTGCCGGTTCAGTGTCTGGTAGTCCACAGGAACGCTACGGCGCCTGCACGCATACCACATGCTTTATGGGCAGTGTAACAAGAAATGCATACAACCTGTTTCCTGGGCACTGCAACAAGAAATGCATACAACATGCTTTCTGAGCATTGCAACAGGAAACGCCTGGATACCAGTGGGGACGTGGTAGGTTGAAACATACCTCCAAAATGGGGTTTTTAAGAAGAAGGACTGTACAACACGCTCATTGCACGTAGATACACAACTCTCCACCCCACCCAGCAGAACCTTGAGGCGCAGCGGAACAACACAGGCCAACCAGACTCCTACCGCTAAACTTTCCAACCTTCCAACTTTCCTGCTTTCCACAATGAAGATTTTATCCACTCTGTTTACTAACAGAAGAGTGGAGATTGTTGCGATTGTGGAAAGTGGGAAGGTTGCTCCCAGGAGGCCATGCACGTGTGAGGAAGGATGTATCTAAAGAATTCAGCCTTCAATATGGCTCCCCCCCGGTTCCTGGCCTGCACGACGTTTCACTCTGCTCATCCAGATAGTTCAAGAAAAGAGTGAAGAATCTCCCGACGAAAACCACGAATCCCACAAGCATCCACGAAGGGCTTTCAGCAAGGGGTTTCTGTCTCTGCAGCGTACCTGCAGCTGTACGGCCAGCCCCCTCCTTGCCTAATCAGGCTTCGTATCACTAGTGCAGTTAAATATAGCTATACCATATCTGGGCTGTGACATGCTGACCGGCCTTGACCACCGCCCAACTGACAGCGGCACTCAACCTGACAATAGCTGGGCTCACCAGCAAAAACAGCGGGACGAAGCGCAGCCTGTGTACCAACAATTCCAAGTAGAATGGGAACAAAAGATTCGGAAAGCAATGGCAAAACAAACCCAGGCTGCTTTGTGGGTATCCGCCATAGCGAGACCAACAACGAGGGACACAACGAGGGACACGGACCCGTCTTACACAAAACCCAGCTGAGTAAACAACCGGTGGCCCACTTTCCCGCAGTTAAAGCAATGCATTCTCCTTTTTTAACTGACACCAGCTCCAGCTCCTTTTCTAGCTGACACCCGCAGCTGCCAGCAGATTTTTCTTGTCGGGCCCCTCAAAAGGTGTGGAAGAAAGTGAATCTCAAGGAGTCAAGCTTTTGAAAGAAATTTCGGGCCCGTCCTCCCGCTCTCTGAGCCAGAAGCACCCTCTCCGGTGTGAGAACCTCCCCCCCCCCCCCCCCCACCACCCAAATGCCCCAGCGCGGATATTTTAAAAGTACCACCAGTAATACGTACTCGTAGGCGTGCAGCCTCTTCTAAGAGACTCCACAAAAAGCAATTCCACAAGCACTGCCAAGGCCTGGTTAACACTTAGGCAGAAATGCAGAGCCGCTCAACAGCTTTTCCGCAACGCTGTCCTATCAGCCCGGGTCGACCTAAGAGTCCAAACTTTTGCCCCTCAATGTATGTGAGGTGCGTGAAGAGGATGTCCCTGACCACTATGCAGGGCCACCCCAGCAGCTCCAGGGGATCAGTCCCCTTGCAGATGGGATCCCCCTTGGATTGTGTCCCAGACCACAATACAGTCTTCCCTACAGGACTGCACATTGCAAATTCCATACACCGAAATGTCGTAAATATTGAACATATTGTACATGGAAGCAGAGTACAGCTTCCGTGCAGGATACCACTGTCCTGTCTTCCCTACAAATGCAAGTGCAGTACAGCTTCCGGACACGTGACCACAGTAAGGCAGCCATGCACGGAAAAAATTAAAGATTTTCTGTGCGGAACCAAGAGTTTCGCTATTTGTACATGGATGCAAAACAATGTCTGCACCCTAATCCCTAAACCTTAATTACCATACACCTTACTACAATACATTTCTGTACAGGGACCTCAGAACAGTAGCCTTTTTCAGACGCCAAAACAATGGGGTTGGTAAGTTACCACTTCATCTCCCTCCCCCCCTCCCTTTCTCTCTCTCTCTCTCTCTCTCTCTCTCTCTCTCTCTCTCTCTCTCTCTCTCTCTCTCTCTCTCTCTCTCTCTCTCTCTCTCTCTCTCTCTCTCTCTCTCTCTCTCTCTCTCCCCCCCCCCGGGGGGGTGTACGGAACCGCAGCGCACGTCCAGCTGTTCATTTCTCCTGCAGTTCAAACTAGGCCCAAGGGCAGGCCTCTCCGGCGACCTCGTTCCAGTCGTACAGCAATGACGCGGCAGCACGGGCCGAAAACAGCGGCTGGGCGACCGCGGCAACGACTCCGCACAGCGCAAAGACAGCCAGCCCCGCCACCCCATGCAGCAGCCAATACCGAGACAGGAAGGCTGTGAGGCCTTGTGGGCGGCCCAGGTTGGCGGCGTGCTTCATCCGTCCGTGTACCTCGCTGATGTACAGAAGTACGGTCGTTGTAAGCAGTACTCCCACTTGCAGCGCTCCCCGTGTGGCCACACACACATCCTCCGGGGTCCACGCCGGTGTTACGGGCGTGAAGACCGCCCCACTGTTTTGATTTGATGTATCGCACGCAAGCGGCAAAGGGCAGAACCTCTCAAAACTCGCAGCACAGAGACTGTTCACAATTGGCGCCCTGTATGAGGGGAAGCTGGAGGTGAAGTTGTCTTCATGGGACAGAGCCAAACTTGGCACGTGCCTGGTGATCGCATAGGGTGTGTGCGACATGCGGTGCAGCAAGTCGGCCATGCGGGAATTCATGTGGTGCAACACCGGGAATGAGGCCATGTTGGCGCAGTCCTGCCGGTTGAGCGTCACGAGGAGGAGCGCCGTGTGCAGGCTCTGGAATGTGAAGTGGGAGATGACGCCGCTGTGGAAGGCCCCAGTGTAGAAGAAGGGCGTTATGAGTCGGCTGCGGATGATGTACACTTGTGTTATGTACTGGGAAAATGATGTGATGCACACCACTTTCCTTTTGAAGGCCGACGCGGATAGTGCGCTGACACCTGCACAGCAGCACCATTTTCGAAACACCACGCGGACTGCTCACGTGCTTTGCACTGGACTACTGTGCACAAATCATGTGGCGACACCTGCTGTTGTACAGCCGGTAACGCTGCACAGCCACTTGCCCCATCATGTTACGTCCGACTATGAATCCCGCTATCCCCGCCCGCCTTTGTCTCCCTGTGTGTGTGTGTGTGTGTGTGTGTGTGTGTGTGTGTGTGTGTGTGTGTGTGTGTGTGTGTGTGTGTGTGTGTGTGTGTGTGTGTGTGTGTGTGTGTGTGTGCATGTGTGTGGGGTGGGGGGGTGTGGATTGTGCGTGCGAATAGGGGCTCCCCTTCCAGAGGGTTGGAGGGGACCAAAAGGGCAGCCACATGCAGGGGTACAGGAACTCAAAAGCCCAGTCTGCACCAAAGTGAGTTCAGAAGCCACACCTCCTACAGCATCATGGGGAGAGGGTATGGCAAAGCCCAATGGGGCAGGCCACAATCGCAGGAATTGATTGCAGGGGTATGCTCCCAGTAGAGGCAAATTGGTTTGCCCTTTTTCACAAGCTTATAACTGCGCGCTGTATGAGACAAGGATTGCTTAACAATTAATGGGGTAATGCACTTACAGTCCATACAGAAGGTTATATATACATTCAAATACTTGTTGGATTGGAAACAGAGATCGGGGGAGGCTTACAAAGCCCGTATGGTATTCGAATAACCAGCAAGAGCCGAGACCTCCAGATCCGATGAAGCGCAAGATTCAACGTCAGTACAATAATCTGTACAACCACGCTGCTCAAGTCAATTTCACACGCAGAGCCTGGGTTACTTTTCAGGCACAAAAAGCCTCATTCATATGCATGGTGCATTGATGTAATGATTTATGTTGGCATGCCACCTGTCGCTCCCACTCTCGCCCACCCACCCCCTCTCTCCATCTCACTTCCCCCCTCCAACCCCCTTTCTCTTTCTCTCCCTGCTGCGCGTGTGCATGCCTGTGTGTGTGTGTGTGTGTGTGTGTGTGTGTGTGTGTGTGTGTGTGTGTGTGTGTGTGTGTGTGTGTGTGTGTGTGTGTGTGTGTGTGCGCGTGCGTGCGCGCGCGCGCGCGTGTGCGTGCGGTTGCATGCGCATGGGGAGAGGCATACTCCCCCATTGGCCCCTACTAATCAATTCAGACACTCAGAAGACAAAAGCTCAAATTGATGAAGGGTGTCAAGCGAGGCCACGGACCATTCCGGAGCCCGCTAAGCAAAAGAACATTAAACCATTCAATATTATGTCGTTTGCAGGTCTGCAGGCCAACACAATGACAGCGCCCACGAAGGCCCACAGCCTGTCTGACAGCCTGCTGCTACTGTCAGCGTCCGCCCTGAACGCCTGCGACGATGTACAATGGTCAAACTGGCACTCCATTGAATAATTGGCTAATCGTCATGAAGTACCGCTTGCAAACTTCTTGTAGACTCCTGGAAAGTGCCTTGCGCAAAACTTCTGGAAACGTAGTAGATGCCTCGCACCGTCGAGAGGCTCCCTGATGATCAATCTTTCACATATGATATGCTTGTGCCCCAAACGTAATTGTAAAATTACATAATTCAGGATAAGGAATTAAGTTTACCTCCTCGACGTCCTTCTCAAACGGCCACAGCCGTAGAGCGTGATCTGCGTCTCTCAGCACGCAACGCCGTGTGGGGCCATTGCTGCGCGTACTGCTTTCTGCAATGAATCCACGACGAGTATTCATAAGTGATACTGCTCAAATGCCCATACAATCTTGACCGAAGCCCAATGAAGCATGCAATCTTTACAGGGGGTCCATCCGAAACAACCGCACAAGCTGCTGAGGCCCAAAATAAACCACCACACTCGAAAGGGGAAAAGATCGAGACGATATCATCTGAACGTAATAAAAACTCTGTTTCCAGGATATCGCGCATGAAACGACGATATTACGAGATAGAGTCCACCGCTGTTGGATGTTTGACGCTGACAGAACATACGCCAAATTCGAACCCAGGTCCCCGTGGGTAGACGCCCACAGGGGGCCGTGGTCGGGAGTCGTTGGGACGTGGGTGGCCCCGATAAAATGGTCCTCTGGAGATCCATCGGAATTTTCTCTCCTCTATGGAAACCCCTTGAGATATTACCTAAGATGAAGAAGCACATCCATCCTGTTTGTTGGGGGGGGGGGGGGGGGGGGGGGGGGGGGGGGGGGGGGGGGGTCGGCCACAATAAATGGTCCTCTCCCACCCATTTGATGCGACATTTCCTTCACCTCTCCTACCTTGAGTTCCTTTTCCTTCGGGATTCGGGTCTATGCTCGACCTGTCACGTCGTAGCTCGTAGGGAATCCAGGAGGATAGGCTGATATCAGGAACGGCTCGTGAATGGGAGGGATGGGTTGACATCCAGAACGCCAATAGCGTGGAGACGCCATGGAAGGGTTTCGAACACTTTGACTCGGCCTTCTGCTAATAAACTATACTTTAGGAGAATGTGTGTGTCACTTCGGGGAGTGTTGGGGAGGGGGGGGGGGCGGGGGAGGTATGGGTCTGAGGACCTGACGCTTGGAAGCGCGCGTGTGTGCGTGCGTGTGCGTGTGTGTGTGTGTGTGTGTGGTGTGTGTGTGTGTGTGTGTGTGTGTGTGTGTGTGTGTGTGTGTGTGTGTTTCTCTCTCTCTCTCTCTCTCTCTCTCTCTCTGTCTGTCTGTGTGTGTGTGTGTGTGTGTGTGTGTGTGTGTGTGTGTGTGTGTGTGTGTGTGTGTGTGTGTGTGTGTGTGTGTGCGTGCGTGTGCGCGCACGTGTGGCGCGAAGGGGGCGGGCAGGGCATAAGCGGACATAGGAGGGAAGGGGAAGAGAGGTTGTAGGATGAGTTTGGCCACAGGGTACTTTGTTCTGTCCGTGTATTCTGAGTCCGTCGTTCACATCCAAAACTCACGAGATCTGGAGCTCGTCTTCAACCCTCAAGACAGAACGATTGCACTCAAGAAAAGCCAACACGATTTCGTAATGCCAGCTTTCTGACACCAGGGCTCAAGCTTAAGCTTGAATACCCCTCAGATTCCCCAATGAAGGGTTTTATATGATACTATATTAAACATTCAATTTTCTCTCTAAAGAAGGGGCGGATTGATATGGTACAGGGGAAGGTACCAAATTGGTTGCAGACTGGCGGCGGACTGACACAGTCACACCACAACAGCACCACTACCAAACCACCACCAGAAAGCTTTCTTAACTCCGCATCCAGCAAAGCCGTGCCTTAAAACTACCCCGTGAACATTTGAAATAGAACAAAAGTCAAAGAACGAAACTTCCACCTATTGACGGTTTTCACGCCAAAGCAATTTGCCAAGCTTACAGTTTGCGAGCAGTTGCTGAGAACAGAAGGTCAGTCGGCACGTTTTGTCGCCTTCCTTTCCCCCTCCTTCCACTACGACTTCAATTCGCATCGCATGCCATGCTGTATCCTTTAAATGAACCGTCCAGCGATTTCGTGGGAATCCTTCTAGCAAAAGGGATTTACTTTATAGTTTAAACTATAACGAAGTAAATTTACTTCTTGACTTCAGTCGTAATACCATTCTTGGATTATTTTAAAATGGGCGATTAGACAGGCTCCTTTGGAGACCTCTCTCCAATCACACTCTCACCATATCTGGCCCCTGATATCCCCAATGCAATTGCGGCCCTGATTTTTCCTGGGCGGCGCACGAACATGTGACACGAATCTCAAGCTCACCTTGCCCTCACTTCAATACAAACACACCCCAGCTCCTCTCTCTAGAACTTTCATCCCTTGCATCCAATGGGATTGAGAGAGAGGCCGTCCACTCTGACCAAATGCTCAGGACCGCCGTAATCTGCAAAGGTCACAGCGCCTGACGCGCGTAGTCTACAAAATCCCAATTTTGGAAAACCGATTGGGCTTCATTTTTCCGCAACCTTCACAGACTTACACTCGCGCTTGTGAGAGGGCCAGTCTTCGGACTGACACTTTTTGCCGCAGTACATCACGAGGTTGCACCGCCCACAGGCCTTCAATCGTACCGCAGGATCCTTCTTTGAAGTTGCACCGCAAAGAGCACATGCATGTACCTTTGTACTTTGTTCATCCCCCTGTTCCTTTTTTCGAGCGGCCTTAACCTTGCCTTTAAGTCTTTCTGTCCCGAGCTTTGTGCTCTCAGTGTCCGCACCCTGCTTCTGCCAATTCCCATTTTTTGCACCAGCAGCTCCGGGTGGCACACAAACAGCATCAGGACCAGTACTGCAGACCTTGTCTGTCCCTG
Source organism: Botryococcus braunii (assembly GCA_002005505.1). Taxonomy (NCBI): domain Eukaryota; kingdom Viridiplantae; phylum Chlorophyta; class Trebouxiophyceae; genus Botryococcus; species Botryococcus braunii. The sequence goes on from KV908380.1 coordinate 257,144, forward strand.
GACCTGTATGGGAATCCGACTTTGGCACAGGGTCTGCAACCGTGACATCTGTACCGCCCTTTTTCGTACTGCCAGTGTCGGTCGAATTGCTGCCATCCTCCGCACTAGTGTTGGCAAGCTTCTTGGTCCCATTTTCCGGTGCATAGGTTGGCGTTCGGTGGGTCCCTGACGGTTTAGCGTGACCTGCCGCGTGTCCTGCCTTTCTCTGCCACAAACCCCATGTGTCACTTTGACAATGGTGACACATACTTTAACGCGTACAATCCTATACCTCTCTCATACAGGCAATATCACACATAGACAGACATGTACCAACACGCACAAATTCGTGCATCCCTCCCCCCTTTTCTCACTCTCACACACACACACACACACACACACACACACACACACACACACACACACACACACACACACACACACACACACACACAGAGAGAGACTTCACTCTGTACTTTCAAAGGCAGTACATATACTTCACTCTGCACATTCGACGGGTATATACTTCACTCTGTACTTCAAAGGGCAGTACAAATACTGAACTCTGTACTTCAAAGGCGGCAAACACACTTCACTCTGTACTCTGTCCTTTCAACAAAGGGCAGCTGTGAGGGGCGGCGCACCTCCCCAGGAGCTGAGTCCTGCGTAGTGCTTGCGGAGGGCTCCGCCGCCACACTCGCCGGCAGAGCAACAGGCTTTGGGGCCGGCTTTCCTTTCCCGGACCGGCTGTTCCCCTTCCCGGACAGGCAGTCCAGAGCGGCTTGAAGCGCCGCATGAATTTCGCGGGACGGGATTTGACACGACAGGCCGAGAACCAGCATGTGGAGAGTGTTGAAGCGGTTGAACTCCTCGATGCAGGCGGGGTCCGCTTTGCAGACGGCCTTCAACGCCCTCGCAGCCTCCTCTACGACCGGCCAGTCCTGTCCCGGGATGAGCACGCTGGCGATCCCGTTCGGGACAATGCCTGCGTCCCGCAGCTTCTGTACCGCCTTGGGGACATTGACCATGAGGGACTGCACGGCCAGCAGGCTCATTACCGACATGGGCATGGAAGGCCCAGTCATCATGCACTCCATTTCCGTCACCAGCCCACACTCCAGTGCTTGCGGGAGGATGCTGGGATCTGTTTTGAAGGCCAACCCGAACACGTAGGTGCGGATCGAGTCCAGCAGGTTGCCCTCCGGACGATGGCGACATTCGTTGTCATATGTGAACTCGTCCCTCACGGCTTCGTTTTGCAGCACGCGCAGCAGTGCTTGCACCTGCCCACCCTCCCCATCCCCTGTCAGCGCCTTCCCACGCATGGTTCAATGCGTTTCTGGCCCAGGCATAGGGAACCGGTGCGACAGGTCGAGACCTGGCTTGCACATGTTGGGGCACCCCTCTGCCCCTCTGATACAACCCCTTCCCCACGCGTGTTTGAGGCGCGCATGCCGCAAACATGTTGGACCTGGTTCAAGGGTGCGTGAGTTGTTTGCGTGTCTTGCATAACAGTGTACACTGACCAAGCGGCAGCGACATCCGGAATATGCCACTACAACGGCAAGATTAACCGTGAAAAACAGACAATCTCAAAAAAAGGGTGGCAGGGCCAGGATCGACAGGGATCGACGGTTTAGTACGCCAATACACCAACTCGAATCGGACATTCCGGACCATTCCTTTTACGGAGCTGAGTCTAGCGCCAGAATGGAGATAATCTAGCATATCACCGCCCACTTTCAAGATTTGGTCCGCTTCAAAAAGTTGTTGCAATTGCCGAATGAACCTCAACCCCCCCCCCCCCTTCACTGTATCTTTACACTCCCCCTGTTCTCTCCAATACACCAGACAGTGAAGCCATACCGCGCCTTTTCGGACAGCGATGGCACTCAGTTTCGTGTCCTGGCCGTCTTGCGTGGCTGCGAGCAGCGTCAGGAACGCAAAGGGGCCATCAATGGGGCTGCCCGTCTGAAAATGCAGGAGCGTGGTGCAGACCAGATGATGCCGCACTCCGGGATTCGCTTCGCTCACAATCTTGAAAGGCTTCTTGAAGTGGTGGCACAGACGCCCCAGCACCTCCACCGCTAGGCTGCCTTGCATCTTCTCCTTCTCTGCCTGTGCCACCCCCCGCAAGCACCCAAGAAAATGGACGCAGCACTTCCTCCTCCCAACAATCATTTCCCCACAAGAAGATGAACCCAGCACGTGGCTAGACCCCGCACAGGATGAAGCACTTGACTCGGCCCAGTGCAATCATCAGACAAAGCGAGTTGAACTGCTTGGCTGGACTGACTCAGTCGTCCGAGCCGCATAACGGCCCGTGTACCATAAGGATCCACGTGGGATCCTTCTCGTGGACTTGCTGAAGGATAACACTCCCCTTGCAGGAGACGTACACGCAGCCCGGTATGTACTTCGTGTACTGATACTGGTACCCGCTATACCCTCTCAAGCCATGCCGTATCGTCGCGCGCGTGCGTGTGCGCGCGGGCGGGCCCATGGGCGGGCGTGCGTGCGGGCGTGCGGGCGTGCGTGCGTGTGTGTGTGTGTGTGTGTGTGTGTGTGTGTGTGTGTGTGTGTGTGTGTGTGTGTGTGTGTGTGTGTGTGTGTTTGTTTCTGTAAGTGATGTGTGATCATGGGTCCGATGCCCCCCCCCCCCCCCAAAAAAAAGAAGAAAAAACAAAACGCCGGCAGCCATCTCTCCACTCAATGCTGGTCACAGGCTGCGCCTCACTAACAAGAGCAATTTATGAGGCCTGCAAGACTTGTGCACAGCCAGTATACTCAAGTGCATAATCAAGCTTGCCAAATTCAGAGTCCTCCCCTTCATTCTGTCTATATCAATCAGTCTCAAAAACCCTCTTCAGCCCCTGAGTGCGGGCCCGGGAGTTCTTGTGCCTTCCTCTTTCTTTCACCCCGCCCCACCAATCCTCTCTCTTTCTCGTGCGCGCGCGCGCGCACACACACACACACACACACACAAACACACACACACAAACACACACACACACACACACACACACACACACACATACACACAACACAAAAACCACCCCTCCCCAAAAAAGAAAAGGGGTGGGGGGGGGGGGGAGAAGACAGTATGGAAGTGGTCGGAGGAGGGCCTGACCGAGATGTACTTGAGGAGCAGCTTGGTGGACTCCTCCAGCTCGGACGGCCTGACGGCCTTGGCGGCGGCGTGCTGCAGGGCGGACTGCGCGCACTGCAGGCTCCACAGGCTGCTCCAGGCCAGCTCCGGTCTCAGCAGCTGCATCAGCTGCAGGAAGAGGCCCCGCTTTGTGAACTGCTCCGTGGTGCGGCCAAGGCAGCATTTGCACTCACCCGCCGCCCCGCCAGGAGGGCTCGGATCCCGTGGAGATGCGCTACACAGTCCGGTTCAGGCGCCCTGTACCGCGATCATGCCCCGCCCGTCAGGCTCCCCCCCGCTGGTGTTGCTGCGCCTGTTGGCGTACGACTGCGCTGAATGCTCAGCCTCCCCTTGCCATGGCACCTCGGGGCACAGACCCCGATGGCATGTTTTTGAAATCAGTTTGTTCCTTAGACATGGATGAAGCAAGAAGCATTCACATACACACACACAGACACACACACACACACACACACACACACACACACACACAGAGAGAGAGAGAGAGAGAGAGGAGAGAGAGAGAGAGAGAGAGAGAGAGAGAGAGAGGAGAGAGAGAGAGAGAGAGAGGGAGAGGAGAGAGAGAGAGAGAGAGAGAGAGAGAGAGAGAGAGAGAGAGAGAGAGAGAGAGAGAGAGAGACAGACACACACACACACACAGAGAGAGAGAGAGAGAGAGAGGAGAGAGAAGAGAGAGAGAGAGAGAGAGAGAGAGAGAGAGAGAGAGAGAGAGAAGAGAGAGAGGAGAGAGAGAGACGCGCACGCATGCACGCGCATGCACAAAATCCCATCGTAGTGTTCTCAAGTCAATGGTTTATACACCCAGGGATGGACAGTTTGCACGTGCGAGCACGGCTTGCAGCAAAAAGAAAGGTTCAACTGTTACGACTTGCCGACGGGCACAGCTCTGAACTGCTGGTGTTGCCCCCAGCAATTTTCACACACTGCGCATGTTTGCGTGTTCGTGTGCGTGCATGCGTGCGTGCGTGTGTGTGTGTGTGTGTGTGTGTGTGTGTGTGTGTGTGTGTGTGTGTGTGTGTGTGTGTGTGTGTGTCTGTGTGTGTGTGTGTGAGGGGGGGTGCGTGCGTACGTGCGTGCGTGCGTGTGTGTGTGTGTGTGTGTGTGTGTGTGTGTGTGTGTGTGTGTGTGTGTGTGTGTGTGTGTGTGTGTGTGTACCCATGTGAGTGCGTGTGAATTCGCATGCGCTGTCCCTCTTTCCTTCCTCCCTCCCACCCACTCTCAATGCCTTCGCCAACAGGGCGCGCACGAAGCCAGCAAGGAGGAGAAGCCAATGCGGGGAAGGCCCACCTTTTCAGGGCATCCATCAGGGCCTCCGGTCCGCCCTTAGTCAGCGCCTCGTGGCCCTGGGTGGGCACCAGCTGGACCAGCTGACCCAGGAATATGCCTGACATCGCACCCACGTCGCTCATCAGGCGGCGCGTCAAATTCCCGTAGGAGTCTCGGAAGCCCCACGAAAAGTTGATGAAGACCCCGTGCTCCTTCTCCACCGCCTCGGAGCGATTTCGATGAGCATTGGAAATCAAGCGCAGCAGCGCGGCCGTGTAGCCCTCCTCCATGATCTCGTCGATGATATGCTGGGGAGCGTAGCGGGACAGCGCATCGGAGAAAGCGAAGACCGAGGCCCCGCGCACGAAGGGCGACGTGTGCGCAAGGTTCCGCACGAGCACAGGCACCAGGCCTGCCAGATCCAGCTCCTGCGCAGCGACGGGGGAGACCAGGAGGTGGGACAGCACTGCAGTGGCACCGAAAGCGAGGCGCGGGTCCGGGTCCGAGAGCGCTTTGACATAGGCCCGTGCCCCGCGAGGAGTGGCCTCCACCAGCATGCGGAGGCCAGCACGGACATTCCTGATTTCTTCAGCGGAGATCTGGTGGATGTCAAAGATCTTGAGGAGCTCGGGGACGAGAGATGCGTCTGTGAAGTGCGCCGCGTTTTTACCGTCCATCGCCACCAGGCACGACATGGACAAGGCTGCGAGGATCTTGACCCGTGCGGTCCCGGAGCGCAAGTACTCTATGGCCTTGCGAGGGTCCTCAATGATGCTCGCATCCATCTCGAGGTGGCCCGACTTGAGGATGCGCATCCCCGGGAAAGTTGAGGTACCCTCTGTCTCCAGCTTGTCTTCCCCACGACTGGAGGAGCACACGCCATCGCTGTGCTCCAGAGATGTACCCAAGTAAACCTTGAGGAACGTGTATGTGACTACCCCAGAACAGTCCGGATCCGTCTCATACAGCTGGTTTGGAAACTCTTCCACCATTTCGGTCGTCATCTTGTGCGAGCACAGGGCAGTAACGCCTCCCTTGCTGACAGGTCTGGAAATTTCAGAAAGCTGGAGATCGTGTAACTGTCATCCCCTGCAACCCCCACAATGAAGTCCACCCTTTCCAGTCCTGCTAGCAGCGAGGGAAGGAAGGAGGTGGAGATTGAGAGGAGACGGAGAAAGGGAGGAGGAGATCAAGCTGGGGGGGAGGGGCAAGCAGGGAGGACTGAGACCTTGAAAGTATCCTTCGGCCCACAGCGATTCAAACTTTGGAACCACTTACTTTGAAGCCTGGGTTTACTAGCTCCCAGTTCGTAAGAGATTTGGGAATATCCGTGCAATGAGTTCGAAAGCAGCCTAATAATAGTAATCACATCGTGGCCCCCCTGACAGAGGTTAATGCGCAGGCAAAAGGAGATCGCAGACCAGGGAGCATACGGCCTCTTTAGCAACCAAGAACGGGGTCGATCAGTTTCCTCGTGCTCTTAATTTTGCTTATCGACTTCAGTGGTAGTGTGAGACGATACGAAGCCCCTATACCTGATCGCGCACGTCTGATACCCCAACGCAGGCGCGGGACCGTGACCGCGTCAGGTCGGTCTGCAGCACTTGCAATGGCGTCAATGTCGTCAGACAGTGAGCCAGCAGAAGTTCAGGTCTGCCGGACTGATCGGGCAAAGATCGCTTCCTTCGACCTGTTGCTCAGAGATCGCTCCAGGCCGAGGATCCTCCCTGCACAAGGACGGCCAACGCCCTAAATAATGTTTATAAATATCTAATACATGAATAATATCTGGTACATAATACCTGGACTCCTTTCACCCTCTTTGTATAATGCCGCCTCTTTTGGGACTCCCCTACAAGCTATCAAGTGGGCTTGTGGTTCGTGCGTCCCTTATGCCATTCGCCTCCGGATCGCCTGACTGATATTGAATGGGTGTTATGCCTTCGAGATCTAAAGGAGATGTGGAGGCCTTCATTGATGTTCAAAATTTCCTGTTGAGCGCTGCTCGCAGCCCTCGCTCCTACCTCCGGCAGGGCCCCAGATCCCCAGTGGGCATCGCATGTGGCGATGCGCCACATGGCAGGATGCCATTGGCATCCCCTGATACGGCCACAACGGCCGGCAAGTAACGCGAGGAAGGAAGGAAAGGGTTCAACTGGGGGATCCCGATGGTGGATCGAGTCGGTGGAAGAGGAAGAAGAAGAAGAAGAAGAGGAAGAAGAAGAAGAAGAAGAAGAAGTGGAGAACAAGTACTTCTACTTGAAGAGATAAGTCGCTCCCCCCTCTCACTCTGTCTCTCTCTCTCTCTCTCTCTCTCTCTCTCTCTCTCTCTCTCTCTCTCTCTCTCTCTCTCTCTCTCTCTCTCTCTCTCTCTCTCTCCCTCTCTCCCCTCTCTCCCTCTCTCCCCCCTCTCTCTCTCCCCCTCTCTCCCCCCCCCCCTCTCTCTCTCTCTCTCCTCTCTCTCTCTCTCTCTCCCCCCCCTCCCCCTCTCTCCTCTCCCCCCCCCCCCTCTCTCTCTCCTCTCCTCCTCTCTCTCTCTCTCTCTCTCTCCCCCTCTCCCCTCTCTCTCTCCTCCCCCCCCCCCCCTCTCTTCTTCTCCCTCTCTCTCCTCCTCTCTCTCTCTCTCTCTCTCTCTCTCTCTCTCTCTCTCTCTCTCTCTCTTCTCTCTCTCTCTCTCTCCCCCCCCCCCTTCCCCACTGTATTTTCACTATGCTTGTGCTTTCGACAGGGTGTGCGTGATATGGCCATATGCGGTACTTTCTCTCTCTCTCTCTCTGTCTCTCTCTCTCTCTCTCTCTCTCTCTCTCTCTCTCTCTTCTCTCCTCTCTCTCTCTCTCTCTCTCTCTCTCTCTCTCTCTCTCCTCTCTCTCTCTCTCTCTCTCTCTCTCTCTCTCTCCCTCTCCTCTCCCCCCCTTCCTCCTTCTCTCCCTCCCTCCCCCCCCACTCTCTCCGAGAGAGAGGGGATCCCCCCTCTTCCCGCCCCTCTCTCCCCCCTCTCTCTGTTTCTCTCCTCTCGCACGCGCGCGCCCTCGCTCTCGCGCGCGCGCGCGCGCGCGCCTCTCTCTCTCTCTCTCTCTCTCTCTCTCTCTCCTCTCTCTCTCTCTCTCTCCTCTCTCTCTCTCTCTCTCTCTCTCTCTCCTCTCCTCTCCCCCCCCCCCCCTCTCTCTCTCTCTCTCTCTCTCTCTCTCTCTCTCTCTCTCTCTCTCTCCCTCTCCCTCTCCCCCCTCTCTCTCTCGCTCGCTCTCTCTCTCTCTCTCTCTCTCTCTCTCTCTCTCTCTCTCCTCTCTCTCTCTCTCTCTCTCTCTCTCTCTCTCTCTCTCTCCTCTCTCTCTCTCTCTCTCCCCCTCTCTCTCTCTCTTCTTCCCCCTACCCCCATCTTCCCCCTCTACTTTTTCACACCCGCCCCCCTCCCCCCCCGCCCTTTTCTCCCCCCTCCCCCCCCCCTCCCTTCCTCTTCGTGTCGCTTCGCTTGCATAGGAAGGAAGGGAGGAAGATTACATCCATCGCGTTTTTTACTATCACCTTATGTCTCTGGCCCCTGGATTCCGCGTACCCACGTGCAGAATTTGCGGTGTGCGGTTAGGATAGGTTTCACTTTTTATTCTACGTCAAAGGAAGGGCCCCTTTCTTTAATAGACTTTGCCTCATTTGAAACAGGGTGGCTTCCGCCGGCCAAAGCAGGACAATCTGATGATGTAAAAGCAGGCCGTCAGTAGAGCTAGGAAGCACTCTGTCATTCGGGCAAAGAAAAGGAAGTAGCTGCTCGAGTGCTTAGCAGGGAGGAAAATTTTCTAAATCCTTTAAAGGGTGTTGCGGTGCTCCAGTCGAAGCCGCCCCCCCCCCCCCCCCCCATCCCCCCAAATCTTCTGGCGGACTCTTCGAGGACCTCCTTCTCATTTGCCTCGACCCCTAGCTATAGCGAAATCGTAGTGTTTGGAAGGAGCACCTGTCTACCTTGTCCAGCCCACTGGCTTTGACCCCCAGGCCTGCCGGAGGACTTCCTCGTTCCGCGAGACTTAGGACTCTAAGTAAGGGTGCCTTGCGTTCAAGTGGCTGCGAAAAGAGCTCTCTGACTCTACAAAAGGTATTGAAAGATACCAAACTGTCTAGGTAACACAGCTTGGAAACTGACCTTTGGGACAAAGGGGGTACAGGGAAGGGAAAGGGGGGGGGGGAGATGGAGGGAGACTGCCAACTCCAACATTGTTGTTCACGCCAATTGGCATTGCACGGAGGAGCTTGTCGAGCAGGGGTGTTGCCGCGACACTGTCGCGGGGCAAGGGCAGGGCGGAGTATCCTTGATGAGCAATGCCGTGAGTCCGTCTCGGCCACCACGGTGGGAAGGAAGTGGGCAAAACGGACTTTTTCCCGCATTGTTAAGGTAGCCGGTGCCCTGGCGATAGCTATAGAGCTGGCATATATGGCTGTAGCTACCTTAGCGGTAAGCGACTGAACGTAGCCATGATATCCTCATCCGAGCATGGTGGGAAGCATGAGAGCAATTTCGACGCATTATTTGTTACGTATACGTATACACATGTATGTATACACATATCTGCATATATGCATATATGTATACATACGTAATATACATATACATATATATGTATACATACGTAACTGACAAGTATACTGATACCACGAACAAGATAAAGAAGCGGGGGTAAGGAGGAGGAGGAGGAGGAGGAGGAGGGGGAAATGAAAGGCAGAAGGAAGCGGAAGGAGAAGTCGAGCTAGAGGGAGAAGCAACAATAGATGACGCAAGCTCTTTCGCAAATATTTAACACCAGCTGCTCGCACCGGTTTTGTATCAATGTTTTGCGAACAAAATATGCGGCGTCTACAGTTCTACCTTCTTAATCACACAGGATATCGATCACTGAGGTAATCAGACAAATGCGCTCGTTTTCAAAGGTTATACACACGTGTGTACACAGGAGGCGCTGCTCGTCCTAATCAGAAAGACAACCTGACTTGTATGTGGTCGACTATGTTGTTTGGAGATATGTCTCGCGAGATATTATCGCCTGTACTGCTGACCAAAATCCACTCCTTTATACAGATTTGCACCCGCATGACGTCGCAACGTCGACGTTGATATGACTGTTTCGCCCTGCACGCCATATCCGTACTTGTAGGCTTTACAGGTCATATATGTAGTCTCACTGATGTGCTTTACAGGTCTTAAAAGAGGATAATTATACATGTGGTACTGACAAGAATGCTGAAACCTTCGTCATACCCCTGAGATCACATATGCAGGACAACCCCAAATCCCCAAAATGGTATGACCTTTGAGTAGCTGTCCAGATCTTACGATCTGTCAAACCCCCAATGACATTATAGCCCAATGGCGGTTTCATTAGTGCGCACTGACGCCTCCGTTCCGTTACGGCTGTCACCGGGTGTTTGCTGTTGGGTGTATATACATACCGTGGTCGTAATTAATAATACTTCAGCAGCGCATCCGAATTATTTGCCATGACGGGTTAGGTTATTTCAGTCACTAGTTGCTTCTTTCACTTCTGTATTACAGAGAAGTTTCTTCGAAATCAGACATATTATATTTTAGTTGCTCGAGTATATTGTAGAATATTAGTATAAATAAATATTTACTCAGCATATGGTAGCATTTATTAATATTTGCTTACCCCTCAGTCTTCCCCGCTTGCTGGTGTTCAAATTTCAAGGAATGGTGCCGTCATGACTCCGCGGATCGAACTTTCTGTTTTGAGGTCGTGAGTCTCGACTCGTGACCAGCGTCTCGCTTAGTATAACGAGCTCGAGTGAAGCCTATCCTGCGGCATGACCCCCAGTCGCCCGCAGGACCCGATCGCGATTGGCACTAGTAGGTCGCGCCACTTGCTGCAGGACTGTCGTCATGAGACGTTCGATCCATTCCCATACTTGGGGAGAGCTCGTCTGGCCGGACAGGGTGCATAAATGCTCGAGGACCACGCTTCTTGAAGACAGGCTGGATGGGATACCTGAGTATCCATCTAGATAAGCAGACACCCAAAAAAAAAAATTACGGGGTGCCGACCGAGCACGCATGTTCCCTGTCTTGCAGCGCATCCCCACATCAGGATGCGCTGCAGTGGCCCGTGTGTACGTATACGTATCTACGCGGTTTTGCAGACGAGCGGTTCCGGAAACATCGATGCAAGGGTCGGGCAAACACCCCCACATATAAATGTAAGTCCCAGCCCCATATATATATATATATATATATATATATATATATATATATATATATATATATATATATATATATATATATATATATATATATATATATATATATATATGTATATGTGTAAATTAATTCAAACAAAGTCCCCAATATTTGTTCTCAGATACATTGTCTCAACCTGTTTGATTTTCATGAACCCGGCGTTGTGCAAAAGAACGTCACGGACAAGGGTTATTGACCACCAGTAGTATCTACTGCAGTCTGCATATGACTGGTCTTTGCACCATCGCTATCGACCAGTCGACTAGTCGTTTGTTGGCGGCACTTTGTCTGGCGTGGTATATACCGATGTACGTATAATATAGTGCACGTCAGCCACAGCGCTAGCTAGTGGTATACAATTTTGATTTTTTTAGCTTGTACCACCCCAAAAGACTCAGCAAGGAAACGTTTAACTGATGTCCTAGTACCTGTATATGTGATGTCCCATATAGCATATGTATAACCAGCCAGTGCATAATTATGCACTGGCAACAATACAATAATATTGTAGCCACTGATTGGCTAGCCCATATGAAGCATGCATGCTCCAAACCAAAGCTGTAGGTGACATAGCAAGCAAAGTATCTTTCGCCTCCCTAAAGCAAACCAAGAGAGAGGCAGAGAGAGAGAGAGAGAGAGAGAGAGAGAGAGAGAGAGAGAGAGAGAGAGAGAGAGAGAGAGAGAGAGAGAGAGAGAGAGAGAGTGTGTGTGTGTGTGTGTGTGTGGTGTGTGTGTGTGTGTGTGTGTGTGAGAGAGTGAGAGAGAGAGAGAGAGAGAGAGAGAGAGAGAGAGAGAGAGAGAAGAGAGAGAGAGAGAGAGAGAGAGAGAGAGAGAGAGAGAGAGAGAGAGAGAGGAGAGAGAGAGAGAGAGAGAGAGAGGGGGGGGGGAGGGAGGGAGGAGGCGGGAGGACGGAGAGAGGGGGGGGGAGGGGGGGAGGGAGCTCTTTTTTTTTTTTTTTTTTTTTTTGGTTGGGGAGGGGGGGGGTTTGAATGTAGGTATGGAACCCAAGTGACATGCTATTTCTGGGTTTAGGAGGGTTTAAAATTTCTATTGTAGTCACACTGCCGCCGGGAACAGTGGGGTTGGAATTAATGGCCCTCGCCCCCATGTTCCTTTTTCTGAAGGACCGATTCGGGCGATCGCGATTGGTACTAGTAGGTCGCGCTTATTGCAGCACTGTCGTTAGACTTTCGATCAATTCCCATACTTGGGGAAAGCTAGTTTGGCCCGACGGGGGGTACAAATGCTCGAGGACTATGCTGCTTGATGTCTGGCTAGATGGGATACTTGAGTATCCATGTAGCTACCGTTGGGGTTCCCTCCCAACGCGTTTCCACACTAAGAATTTTTTACGGGGTGCCGACCCGAGCATGCATGTGCCCTATCTTGAACGTTCCCTCCTTGGGAATGCGCTGCAGGGACCCGTAGGTATATACGTGGCTTCCCAAACGAGCGGAAACATTATGCAAAGGTCGGGCAAACATCCCCTCACAGTCCCCAATTGTTATCTACCGAATTTAAATTGATTCTCAGATGAATTGTCTCATTTTTTTTGATTTTCACAAACCCGGCCTTGGGCAATAAAATGTCACGGACAAGTTTTCCAATTATTATTGATCACCAGCACTAACTACTGCCAAAAGTCTGCAAAAGACTGGTCTAGAAGATCTTTGCACCATTGCCATCAAGCAGCTTGTTGCAGTTGACTAGTCGGTCGTTGCAATTGCGTGTTATACAAGCGTTTTGAGTGGTATACAAGCGCTTGTATACCACTCAAAATGCACAAAATATTAAGCTCCATGATTGGTTGATGGAAAATTCGTATCCTCTTCACAATGACGTTGCTAGATCAGTCATTCAATTTACAAAGTAGCGCTACCCTGCATATGCATATGCTGGTACAAACTCCAGTTAAACACTTTCGTAACGGGAGGGCCTTTTATGTAGCATTGTGCCACCCCAAAAGACTCCGCAGACAAACGTTTAAGTGATTTCCTCATAGAACATGTATATGCTACAAACCAACCGGTCCATTAATTTGTAACCACTGATTACTTGACCTATGCTGCCCGGTCCAAACGAAGCTGTAGGTGAAATAATTAGCCAACTATATCCTGCCTCCCTCCACCAAAATGGAAGTCTCAAGGCCTCTCTGCCACTCGAAACCCTCTGCCGACTTCCCTCGTAACCCTTGTGTGTGTGTGTGTGTGTGTGTGTGTGTGTGTGTGTGTGTGTGTGTGTGTGTGTGTGTGTGTGTGTGTGTGTGTGTGTGTGTGTAGCATTTCCTAGGGTATAATGCTCTAGTGGTCCTTGGCATTGCTCTTTGACTTGCCTTGTGATCTGGACTCGCAGTACAACCTCGCTCAGGTAGTTCGCTCGGTTGCCCGACTACACGTCTGAGGCAGTACAATATAATCCAACCCACCCTGGGTTTAACAGTAGGCTTGCGAATCAATCATGTATCACTCTTTCCGTGCTCACCACGAACGGCCTCATTGTCTCTAAAACCTCTTCCGCTCAGTTATCCTACAGTGTGTGTGTGTGTGTGTGTGTGTGTGTGTGTGTGTGTGTGTGTGTGTGGGTGGGTGGGTGTGTGTGTGTGTGTGTGTGTGTGTGTGTGTGTGTGCACGCGCGCGCACGCGTGCGTTCGTGTGTGTGCATGCGCGTGCGCGTGCGAAGCGTGTGCGTGTGCATGTGCCTGTGCCTCTGTGTGTGTGTGTGTGTGTGTGTGTGTGTGTGTGTGTGTGTGTGTGTGTGTATGTGTTTGTGTGTGCGTTTGTGTGTGCGTGCGTGTCTGTGTGTGTGTGTGTGTGTAAGTGTGTGTGTGTGTGTGTGTGTGTGTGTGTGTGTGTGTGTGTGTGTGTGTGTGTGTGTGTGTGTGTGTGACATCCGCACGGGCACGCGCATGTGTGTGCGTGTGCTGGCGCATGTTTGCGTGCATGCGTGCATGTGAGAAATACATTAATCTTGGCTCCCACTTGAAACACCAAGTTTATTGAGAACAAAGTTGCATGCCCGGTAAATTAGAGTGTTATTCTTCATTAATGCCGAAGTGCGAAAGGACCTGAACTCATAGAGAAAGGTGGCGCAGAATATTGTTGTATTAATACCGTTGCCCAAGTCCATCGTGGTGCATTGAAGTCCACGGTGCAGACACTGCATACCAGTATTGGAAAGGCCAACAATGGTAGAAACAATCACGTGCTTAGCAACATCTGTATGGATGCCTTGTGATGATGGTAAGTCGTTTGTGGTGCGTACGGCGAGCATCATTAACGCCGCCCAGCCACTTGTCTGCTCGTCATTGACCGTTGATCACTCATTGGAACAAGGCAAAGAAAGGCATGGTGCGAGCGACACGAAAAGGAAGGGAGGGGGAAGGAAGGGAGGGGGACAACAAAGGGGCGTTAGGGGGGGGAGCGTGTGTCTGAAAAAGATGGGGGGGAGGGGGGGAGAGGGGAGAGGGAGGGAGGGAGAGAGAGAGAGAGAGAGAGAGAGAGAGAGAGAGAGAGAGAGAGAGAGAGAGAGAGAGAGAGAGAGAGAGAGAGAGAGAGAGAGAGAGAGAGAGAGAGAGAGAGAGAGAGAGAGAGAGAGAGAGAGAGAGAGAGAGAGAGAGAGATAGAGAGAGAAGGTGGGAGAGAAAAATATATATCATGATCATGATATATATAATATAATATATATCATGATCATGATCATGAGAGATAGGATTGAAACAGGAGTGGCTTCGGCTGGCATAACGG
>KV908380.1:281535-286535 GCA_002005505.1 Botryococcus braunii
TTGATCTCACACCACATGACGAGCCTGCCTTGCCACCAAAAAAAATGTAAACAGAGGAACGAAGCTGTGGAAGCTGCGGGTCTTGACAGCAGCCTTTCATGCTTTGGGGCTATGGCTGGGTTGTCAAACTAGGCGTCAGCTGGCATTACCCACTAATTTAGTTTTGTTTCCAATGCCCCCTTTAAACTTGCTGCAGACCTTGTTTTACGGATTAACATACTTCACTCGACATTTAACCCTCTCGGGAGGGCCTTCCAATTTGCAAACACTTCTCTGATGATGACATACTCATAAATGTTCCTTCCAACCGCTAAGGTGGCAGCTCATGTCGATAGCATATAACAAGCAATGTCGTACACAAACATGAACCTTCTTAGGTCACGTTGTACAGAGACATGAAGAGAAGACAAAGCATGTTAGATCGTACCTCCACGAGGGCTGACAAGCAATGTCAGGGGAGCCATGAGGAGTGCAGCTCCACAAGGGCTGACAAGCACTAAAAACCGAGCCAAGGATTAACAGAGCTGACAAGCAACAGCAAGCAAGCAAGCCACGGAGTATGCACCTCCAGAAGAGCTGACAGATGAGCAACACGCCGTTGCAGGCGTGTGACTTCCGCAGAAGGAGTCCAGCGGGAGCCGCGACTGGTTCCTCGCAAGGGCACCGCCCCCGTCACCGATTTGGACCAACTCTCGTCCATCAGCGACAACAGCCCCTCCACTGCGTGACCCCTACCACATCCGGCAATCCAACATTTAGCACCCTCCCTCCCTCCTCCCTCCCCCCCTTCTCTCTCTCTCTCTCTCTCTCTCTCTCTCTCTCTCTCTCTCTCTCTCTCTCTCTCTCTCTCTCTCTCTCTCTCTCTCTCTCTCTCTCTCCCCCCCCCTTTCTCCCTCTCCCTCTCCCTCTCTCCCTCTCTCTCTCACACACACACACACACACACACACACACACACACACACACACACACACACACACACACACACGTGTGCGTGCGCAGAGGCACTCACACAGGCACGCGTATACGCATGCGCGTGCGCATGCACACGCACACGCACACGCGCACACGCACACACACACACACACACACACGCACACACACACGCACACACACACACACACACACACACACACACACACACACACACACACACACACACACACACACACACACACACACGAGAAATACCTAAGCAGCCCCGTGGGGGTCACACAGATCTGCAATCCCACCCCTTCAGCTTCCTGAAGGCCCATTCAATTCTTCTGTTTCTGTTCTCCACTTTCTGCGAAGCCCTTGACAACCACACAGCACCACACACTGCAGGTCGGGAAACTGGAAGCCACACCCCAAAGAAGGAGTGCCGGTTTAAGCATGCCTCGCACAGCATACCTTTTCAGAACCTAGCACGGATATAGCTGGTATAAAGGGGTCAGAAAGGAGAAGGGCAAGGGGCAGGGTATTCAGATGCCAATTCGATGCTGAATGTTTAAACAAGCCCCCAACCCCTACCCATATAATCCCCCGAATAGGAAATGAGAGCGGTTGAAAAGCCGAAATGGAAGGCAGGGGGTGGTAATGAATACAGTGGGTAAAAATACTTCCAGCCACAATGCTCCCAAAAGAACTGGCTGTGTCCCTGGGGAGTTGGGAAGGCATGTTGAGAGGGAGCCACATTGGGTGCTGGAGGCCTTCCCGTGAGCAGCACATTGAAACTTGAAAGAATAGAAAGCGTGATGAGAAACCTACCGCTGGGGGGAGGTGTGACCTGACGTTGCCTGCCTCAAGGATTTCCATTTCCCGTAGAACCTACATCCCCAGCATCCCCAGTAGCCTTGTCACCAACCAGATGCAGCCCCCAGTCCACGCCCTCTGTACACACACACACACACACACACACACACACACACACACACACACACACACACACACACACACACACACACCCCCACACACACACACACACACACACACACACAAACACACACACACACACACACACACACACACACACACACGCATGCACACACGCAGGCACGCACGAATGCGCGCACACGCGCAAGCTGGGCACGCAGACATGCACGCATCCCGCCTGCCCGCCTGTGCGTCTTGGCCTGTGCGTCTGCGAGGCTGGCAGAAGGAGCACCTGTAGAATAAGAAGCGGTTCTCAAAGGCGTGCTTGTACTTCACATGGTACAACAGGCCCAGCTGGAGCATCTGGTTGCCCAGGAGGATAGCTTCACTTTCATCGGCTGCCGCACCACTCCTGATCAGCCACTGTACCGCATCCAGCCCCACGAAGCAGGATGTGTACTTCTTCAGGCGGTACATCCTGTACATTCCCCATTCCCATCTCAAATGGCTTCTTTCTCCAGACCCTCCCTTCCCCAGGTATCCCTGATCCCTGTTAATACCACCCCACAGGGAAAAGAACCAGAGAAGGAGAGGAGAAGCCCCTTGATGGACAGCCAAACCATAACAGAGTTCTTTCTACACATTGATAACAAGAATGAGCCTGACACATCAGGGACTGAGGCTCGGGAGAGCTCCCGGGGGGGGGGGTGAAAAGGGGGCGGGCAGGGGATCAGCAACCAGGAAGATGTGCCAAGGCGTAAAAGCCAGGAGCCCATGGATATGAGGATGTGCTACTTCGCATGCACACATAGGCGAACACACCCTCCATGGACACACGCAGCCAGTATCATGCCCCAACACAAACACACCCACACCCACACACACACACACACACACACACACACACACACACACACACACACACACACACACACACACACACACACACACACACACACACAATGGGCCGATTACAAACGATCGGATCTTGTGTTAAAGAGAAACATGCGGTCATTAACAACCCACCCCCCCATGCCCCGAGCCTAAGGAGTCCTCAGTGAGAACGTACAGAACAAAGCCGCTCGCGAATGATGGGATCTTGTGTTGAAAAGGAAACATGTGGCTATCAACATTGTTGTTTCAACAAACCGCCCCCCCCCCCCCCCCGGGGCCTGAGGAGTCCCCAGTGAGGACCTACAGAACAAAGCACCACCTGTCCTTTATTTTGATGCCTTGGCGCATTCGGCCTGCCAGCTCAGTCAGTTGCTGGACATTGAGCTCCAGACTGGAGCGTGCTTCAGCCAAGCCTCCCCTGCTGCTGGTCTCCAGATCACTGCTCAGATCATCCAGGCTATCCCCCAGAGCCTCCTCCGTGTCACTGCCCTCGTCTGCTTCATCCCCGTTCCCGCCGCTCGCCACAAGGGCGCTTGTTGAGGCTGCAGCACTCCCCCTGGATCTGTGGCGGCCTGATTTGGCAACCCCCTCTTGCGTCTCACTCCTGGCGTCCGTCCTTGGTGAGGAGCCCTTGTTTTGCCCCACTCCCTTCCACAAGGCAGAAGATAAGTTGATCCCGGAGAGCGTGCGGGAGATGGACCTCGACCCTTTCCCCAGAAAGAGGCTTGTCGAACTGTTGTCGGGTGTTGGGGAGGAAGTGCTTGTCAGCTCGTCTGCTGGTCCTTCTGAGTCGGAGGAGGAGCAGGCCTGAGGGCGCACCTCCGCCTGGCCTGGGGTCATAGGACTGACTTTGTCTGGGAGGCCTGAATTGCTCACAAGGTGAATGAGCGACGACGGCCGCGGTGGCGAGACCGATGACATGACAGGGTTTAAGCCCTGCCCTCCGATATGCACAAATGCGAGCTAGTTGTCCATCCCCTGAAGCCACTCCCAAAAATCAAGCCAAAGAATTGCAGGCCAAAGAGGCCAGGTGAGAACACTCGTCACACTTCAGTCCACTGTCCTGTGCCAACAAGAAGGTAAAGCGGTGCACGACGCAAGGTGCAATCACTTTCCTTTAGATTTTGTTATGCCAGGAAGATGGCCAAACGTTTGCTTGCGACGGAGGCCCATACTGTTTTCAGTCCCACAACTACAAGGAAACCCGGAAACCAAAACCCCTAACATTTTATGGCATGAACGTCGAAGTTTGCAGTTGTCCCTAGCATTTGCTGGTGACAAACATAAGGTTGCACAACTACCAGTGACCAGCAACTTATGTGGAGTCCTGGTGGCTACCAGTGGCTGCAGTTTGTTTTATTTGGGCCTCAAAGTGGGGGCCTGTAACTGGGAGGGTATTTAAAACATAATGTTAAGGACTGATGGTTGTATCAATAGGTCAGATGTCATATTTAAATTGGAAGGATGTGCTCACTCACCCAAGTCGGGAGCCCCGAGATAGCGGAGGGCTTTTGCGTAGCACTCTCCAAGTCCATTTCATCCGGTTTACTAATTTAAGTGCCAGGCATCACTCTAATCACCCAGTGACTTTTGTGTTAAACTATCCAACAACAAAAACCACCACTAGATCACGCGAGGCTAACCTCGACAGTTAGCAGCAAAAAGTAATATTCAGGCTCACACTCACAACAATAAAGGTCCCAAACAACTATGCAAGTGAGGTCTCGCGCCCAGCAAAGTACCGCTAATTAGGAAGGTACGTACAACTACCGGAGGGTCGTGGCACTGCAACGGCAAGTCTAGAATAGCCAACACTTCAGATTTATTTGAGATGTCGAGAAAAAGTCCTGAATAGAGAAGTTACTCAATGTTGATTGCAAGCATTTGAACCTGTCTGTCGAATATCCTTGCGAAGTCCATATACAATCGGCCTTTTTCGAATGCAAACGGCCGTTTGGCTCGCAAACCGCTTGTGTTGATGATTGCGTGATGGATGACTTGACGTGGCGACTGTCTCACCCGGCGATCGCTGAATCGGTCCTGCACGTGGGATCCCGTGATCAATCATCGAGATGTGCATCGAACTTCGCGTCCGGGAGGATTTCGTTCCTCGCGGAGGAATCCTTGATATGAGATCACATGCTCACAGGATCGGCACGGGCATAGCCGACTGGCATAGGCGACTAGAACAGGCAACTGTCTGTATGCGCTTGTAGCCCTAATATCGAACAGAGCTACTAAAAAATTAGCTTTT
>KV908380.1:291535-311535 GCA_002005505.1 Botryococcus braunii
TTTTCTTAAAGCCTGTCCTTGCTGATGTATCGCTTGCCCAAACGAGGTTTGTGTTGGGATAGGGGTTGGGATATATTTTTAAAAGGTGGGAGGAGGGAGCTCTGTTTTTGACACCTGATGAAAGTTTACATCCTTTTTTTTTGGGGGGGGGGGGGTGAGGGGGGAAAGGCAGGAGTACCGTTCCGCTGCAAAGTATTTTACCAGTCTTAACAGATAGAAAGGTATTCATTTCTCCAGTGGGCACGGGGGTTTTTTGGTATGTACAGTTCTGAAATTCGTACAGTAATCAGCGTCTGCATGGTGCCCTTGATCCCACAATATGCCCAACCTCTACAGGGCCTGAATGCAATCTCTGATTTAGTGTCACCAGGGCCTCAGGGCTCGGTCTTTTGACCCGCTCTACCAGCTTTCTTGTTTTTTCTGTTGGTGGGAGTCATCGGCGGTGTGGAGGTACATGGCGGGGGGGGGGGGGGAAGGGGGGGAGATTTGGGCAGGGGACTAAGAGGTACGAGTGGACTGAGATGTACGAGTGGACTGAGATGTACGAGTGGACTGAGCAGTACAAATGGACTGAGAGGTACGAGTGGACTGAGATGTATGAGAGGACTGAGATGTATGACTCATACATCTCAGTCACTCGCTATGGGTGGACTGAGAGGTATGGACATACGGTATGAGTGGACTGAGAGGTACATGTGGACTGAGATGTACAAGGGGGCTAAGCAGTACAAGGGGACTGAGAGGTGGGAGTGGACTGAGAGATATACGTGGGGCGGTACGGTTGCAGGGGGTTTCCTGTACATCATCACGTTTACTTTCCTGGCGGCCCTGGTGGTGGGCATGTTCTGGATCAGCCAAACCTTCATCATCGTCATCTCCATCATCGGGGCCATCCTATTTGCCGCCTATCTGCTGTACGACATCCAGGTGCTGCTCAGCCCCCTGCCTGCCCACCCAAAAAAGTCTTAACTCAAAAGTCAAAACGTCATAAGTATCCCAATCAAAAAATCAGCCAAAAACCAGCCGAAAATAAGTTTTGCTTAGACGTGTCAATGTAGGGTCCTCACTGGGAAAGTCTGTGCAGACGCACGCATGCGGGACTTCAAAATGTGTAGCAGACTTGAAAAGTTGTATCAAACTTTTTTATGATTACCACACTTATAAAACGTGTAGCAGACTTAAAAAGTGTAGCAGACTTCAAAAAGTGTAGCAAACAGACCCCCGAGTCAGGAGGTGCGAAGGTCAGTGCACTCCTGCAAAATGCAAAATGCGCATAAAGGAAAAAGTGCAAAATGTGGGACTATGAGGGCAGTTGAGGTGGGACCCCGTGAGAAAATGAGGTGAAGTAAGCAAGTTGTAACTCGGGACGTGGGGAAGTCAGTGCAAGCATGAAATGTGGGCAGTGCTGGTGGAATAAACGATGTCCCTGCATGATGGAATTTTGGTATGCGGTTAGAATAGGCTTCACTCTTAATTTTAAACGATGTCCAACGCAGGACATGCTGAACGCATTACAAACACACACACACACACACACACACACACACACACACACACACACACACACACACACACACACACACATGTTGGGACTTTTGGGTGAACGAAAAAATAAGAGGAGTCTGGGGAGTCTTGAGGTGAACATAGCAGAATTTGAGGGTTAAGGGAGCCTTCAGATGTGCTGGGAGATAGCCACACTGAGAGACTGGGCGTTCGTGCAAAGTAGGACAGAAGCACGCCATTATAAATGTATACAGTCAGACAAAGATCGATGTTACAGAATGACTGGACAGAGAGCAACCCCCCGTCATTTGCCAGGATTGGAGGTGGAGGGGGGGGGGGAAGAACCTTGGAGTGGGCAGAGACAGAAGGCTTGATAGAGACACTTATGAGGGGTTTTAAATGAAGGCGCAATGGTGCAAGGCGCGGGGGTTTTAAAAGTATGCCACACGTCCTCCCAGGGGCTGGCAAAGAGAGGCCTCATGTGTTTCCGGTAAGTCATTAGCATTGACTGACTCATGAGATGACTCATTTACCCACCACAGGAGAAGCTGGGGAAGGGTCCCTCGCCATTTTCCAAGCAAGCACCACTTCCATAAGATCTGTTGCATGACAGCGAATTGCCTGGGGAACATACGTTTAATTGATGGCCGCTTATAACTTTTGGCACAGTGGGGGAAGGACCTTCATGGTCACACATGAAAAGAAACCCTAGTAACATCAGTCCACGCCACCCAAACCCTGAAATCGAAGCCTAGCCATAGAGATCTAGCTCAATGAAATAGTACTGCCTGAGCTCGGGGTTTTGGTGGCGGGATCAGCTCCTGATGGGAGGGCACACGCTGGAATTGAGCCCTGACGAGTATGTATTTGCCTCCATCAACATCTACCTCGATATCATCAACATCTTCCTCAATATTCTGCAGGTGGGGTCCCCTCCTCATTAGTGCTTTGGTCCCTTTGAGACTCATTCCGCCAGAGCGCGCGCGCGCGCGCGCGCGTGTGTGTGTGTGTGTGTGTGTGTGTGTGTGTGTGTGTGTGTGTGTGTGTGTGTGTGTGTGTGGGGGGGGGGGGGGGTGTGGCGCGCGCGCTCTGTGCCTATGCCTGCATGCATGTTGCCGGAACGTGCATGTACACTGTATCCCGTCACGATATGCGGGAGTGCTTGGCAGGGCACTTCAATACAGTTTGCACATACTCTCTTGTGTTCACACGTGGGTGCCATGTGCGATCCAGGTACTTCAAGCCACCAACAGCAACTAAAGCGAGGCCAGGAGCCGCACTCCATGCGCTGTGGATCAGCATCCTGCCCCACAGCGCGCTCCAACCTACCTCTCTCCCTAGTGCAAGGGATCCGGGTGCCCACGTGATGCGCCTCAATCTACATCCAGCCTTCCACTCTATGAACTTGTGCATGGTTCCTTGTGCTTGGTTGGGCTTGGTTCTGTCCCATACGTGGTGACTGGCATACATATTTACCCATTTTGAGCGGCCGCAGACGTTTTTTTAATGTCTGTGCATGCATATACACACCTGTATATTTCAATGTACGCCCTGCCCCATGGGACGTGACTTGCCTGTCTCCTCTAGTAGCCGGCGGTTCTCTTATTAGCATCGAGGACTGGCGGTGCGCTGGTGAATGTACAGTTCCGCAGTTCGGCGGAACAGTAGCATGTATGGTCGTGCTCAGGCTGAACACAGTTTGCGGGAGTTCGCCTTGGTTTGTTGTGTATATACCGCTAGGGAGGATGAGGAAAGGGAACAAACCGGAAGCCGCGTTGCAAATCTGCAAATGAAACGATCTATGAAATAAGGTGCCGTGCTGCGCAATTGTTGTTGATGTAAGGATACAAGATGCAGTGCTGTGATTGTAGTTGTAGTTGTTGAGCCATCTATTGGCATGGTAAGGTATAGGTGGACACGTGCCTGCCTGTGACATGGCCACACGTGCATTACACATAATGGAACCCCCTTTGCGAGCATCACAATTGTTGCCTGCTGGATTGATTGCCTAGGAGCTTCATGACCATGCGATTTCCTGTGAGTGGAACCAGCGGGTCGTGGTGCCTCTGTGCAATCCCGTTGTGTGTGTGTGTGTGTGTGTGTGTGTGTGTGTGTGTGTGTGTGTGTGTGTGTGTGTGTGTGTGTGTGTGTGTGTGGTGTGTGTGTGTGTGTGTGTGTGTGTGTGTGTGCGTGCGTGCAAGAAAAGGGAGGGGGGTGGGAGAGGAAGAGGGGGGGGGGGGGGAGGGGAGGGAGAGAACGGGTGCGGGGTGTATTCAAAGTACTGCTGGTACGGTTTTCGCATGCGATCTCACAAGAAATGTTCATGCTCACATCAGCGGTCCCATGCGAAAACCGCAACATCTTGACACATGGCGCCCGTACAACGTGAGGACGGTGAATAGCTCTTCACCGTGATCATGTTGTACGTGCGCCATATGTTTGCATTGTACCAAAACTTTGATACAGCATCCTGCATTTATAACTAGACAGGTTAGCAGTATCTTGCGCAAGTGACACTAGAAGAGTCCCCTACCGCAGTAACATATATTGCACACCATTAGTCCCCAAGCTCTAACCTTCAAACATCGTCCGCGATACGACTTCCCACTACTTATAGGGGGGTGGGGGAGAAAACACCACATCTGGTGGAGGGGGAGAGTCCAAAGGAGGTGGGGGCGAGTTCACCTCTGTTGGTGGTGGGGGAGAATCCACCGGAGGGGGAGGAGAGTCCACCACATCTGGCGGTGGGGCAGAATTCACCACATCTGGTGGTGGGGGAGAGCTCACCGGAGGGGGAGGAGAGTCCACCACATCTGGCGGTGGGGGAGAATTCCTGCATCAGGCGGTGGAGGAAAGTTCACTACATCTGGTGGTGGAGGAGAATTCACCGGTGGGGGAGGAGAGTTCATGAACTTCATGGCCTTGTGCCTGCTTCAGTGTGTTGACGGCAATACACTGAATAACCAGTCGAGCCAACTAAGGTCGCACAGCACCTTTAAAATTAAGAGTGAAGCCTATTCTAACCGCATACCATAAATCCATCATGCAGGGACGCGGAATCCAGGGGCCAAATATTCAAGGTGATAATGTGTGTGTGTGTGTGTGTGTGGTGTGTGTGTGTGTGTGTGTGTGTGGTGTGTGTGTGTGTGTGTGTGTGTGTGAGAGAGAGAGAGAGAGAGAGAGAGAGAGAGAGAGAGAAGAGAGAGAGAGAGAGAGAGAGAGAGAGAGAGAGAGAGAGAGAGAGAGAGAGAGAGAGAGAGAGAGAGAGAGAGAGAGAAAGAGAGAGAGGGGGGGGGGAGAGCGCGCGCGCGCGAGCGAGAGAGAGAGAGAGAGAGAGAGAGAGAGAGAGAGAGAGAGAGAGAGAGAGAGAGAGAGAAGAGAGAGAGAGAGAGAGAGAGAGAGAGAGAGAGAGAGAGAGAGCGAGCGAGAGAGAGAGAGAGAGAGAGTGAGTGAGAGTGAGAGAGAGAGAGAGAGGGAGAGAGGGGGAGAGAGAGAGAGAGAGAGAGAGAGAGAGAGAGAAGAGAGAGAGAGAGAGAGAGAGAGAGAGAGAGAGAGAGAGAGAGAGAGAGAGAGAGAGAGAGACAGACGAGAGAGAGAGGGGGGGGGAGAGAGGGAGAGAGGGAGGGAGAGGGAGAGAGGGAGAAAGTGAAAAAGAGAGAGGGAGGGGGAAAGAATAAGGGGCGGGGGAAAAAGGGGGGAAAGCAAGAGGGAGGAGAGTGAGGGACAGAGAGAGGGGGGAGGGAGTCGGGAGAGGGAGGGAGGGAGGGAGGGAGGGAGGGAGAGAGAGAGAGAGAGAGAGAGAGAGAGAGAGAGAGAGAGAGAGAGAGAGAGAGAGAGAGAGAGAGAGAGAGAGAGAGAGAGAGAGAGAGAGAGAGAGAGAGAGACCTTTGCAATTATTCATTCTACATGTAGTTTATATGAAAGAGTGAAGCCTATCCTAACCGCACACCAGATAAGTTAAATGTATCAGTGTATAACTGTATTCAATACAGACCACGTCTCATGCATGCGAATGTATACTACCCAGGGTTCGATAACTTGACACACAGGCACAAAACGAATGACGGAATTAGAAAGAGAAAGGGGGAATGGGGGGGGGAGGGAGGACCCGAGGAAAGGGGTAAGAGAGAGACCAAACCCGGGGAGGCTGGAACAATCTCTCTCTCTCTCTCTCTCTCTCTCTCTCTCTCTCTCTCTCTCTCTCTCTCTCTCTCTCTCTCTCTCTCTCTCTCTCTCTCTCTCTCTCTCTCTCTCTCTCTCTCTCTCTCTCTCTCTCTCTCTCTCTCTCTCTCTCTCCTTTCCCTGTGTTCCTGTGTTCCGTTTGAAGACAGGGTCTTTGTAGCTGCTGAAATCACATCGAATAAATAACGAGATTTGCAAAGTCAGATAATCTCTGCCGGTTTCGAATGTGAACTTCAAACAGTAGAGATAGGTTGTCGCGGAAATTACGAGGCTTTGTTGTCTCGTCCATCTAGGTCTTCGGCGTCGCCACGCCCGTCGTATCTGTAGTTGTGCTGCAAAGACGGCAGTGATATGCAGCTATTATATATGTCTAAAACGCTACAGATCTATCTGGAAAGTATGACAAGTCCTGTTATCGTCTTTCTTTTCTTCTATCTTTCTTTTCCTCTATTAACATTGATGTGTCCTTAGGAACATTTGAATGTTGTGGACAGCTACCAGAAGGGATGAGATTTCGTCAAACGTTTTCAACCTTTGGCCATGTCGGAAAGTTACCACTGCGCTCTTTCTCCCATAACTAGGCTTAGCTTCCTAGGCGATACCTGCATACACTTCAGGCCTATCAACGGAGCATTGTGGGACGGTGTCCCGTGCATGCAAACTCTCACACTTAGACAGGGTAGGATGGCAAGTCCCCAGTAGGGGTCCCTATGAAGGAAAATGGGTCCTCTCGTCAAGCTCTCCGAGTATTCCTCCCCCTTCCTCTGTAGAGCCAAGGAGTAAGTTAGGAGTTCCTAAAGTTGTTCTAGGAAGCTGTGTCTTAGGATGGGAAGAACACATGATTTATCACTGAGCTCACTGCAGTCCTCGGACCGGGAGGGATCCCAACAGCCCGTCCTAACGTGACTGCCCGGCGGGAGTGTGTTGGGGAATATTTTTTAACGGGGCTTCACACTGTTACATTGTCTGCAGAGTGGCATGTGTTCTCCTTCTTTAGTTTGACGGTACTTTTGATTGGTTAATTGTTTTCGGTGGGTTGTACCAGAAACAACGCCCCTTTCTCTGGACTTCGGGAGGTTGTTCCATAAACAACGTCCTACTTTGGTATATATCCTGTAGATTTCCGTTCTTGTCCAACGGTCTCTCTTGGCTCTGGCAGGATGTCTCCTGAAGTCGTCTGCAAGCCCTGGGAAAAACCTCGGTGTGGTGGCATATATCCTCTCCCCTTCCCCACTGTATACTCACTGTGCTTGTGCTTTCGTCGGGTGTGCGTGATGTGGGGTAAATTCACACCTCTCTCTCTCTCTCTCTCTCTCTCTCTCTCTCTCTCTCTCTCTCTCTCTCTCTCTCTCTCTCTCTCTCTCTCTCTCTCTCTCTCTCTCTCTCTCTCTCTCTCTCTCTCTCTCCCCCCCCTCTCTCTCTCTCTCTCTCTCTCTCTCTCTCTCTCTCCTCTCTCTCTCTCTCTCTCTCTCTCTCTCTCTCTCTCTCTCTCTCCATCCATCCATCCCCCACTAGTTCCCCCTCTCTTTTCCTTTCACCTCTTCCTTTGCGCCTCGCTCACCCTGTGTCGTCTTTCACCATATGTTTTCCAATATCACTTTTCCTACCTGACCCCTAGATTCCGCGTACCCGCATGACGGATGTACGGTGTGCGGTTGGGATACGCTTCACTCTTACTAGTAAGTGAAGAAGTTACAACTCGGTTGCGCGGCTTATGGAGATGGCAATGTTTTGCCTGGGGCCAGTGCGAGTGGGCACGCGGAGAGGTTCCAGCCGAAAAGGAGTTGCAGCCACAACACAAAGGGACTACGTCATTGCCCCAAGCGCAAGCAGGTGGTTGATGACGTGGGGAAAATTATGGTTATGGCCAACAAGATCTTATTTGTCACGTGAACACCGTGGCATGTCACAGCATCGTTCACATCTAAGCGTGGTTTTACCCGACATCGCATCCCCCACGGCCACACCCTTTTTGGGTTTCTTTTACTCACACCGAATATACTCTTGTTGCTTTCACTATTTTATTTTCAGGCTTGTCTTGTACTCCCAAGCATACGGCGGAGTCCGAGCCAGGGGTTTGTCCGTAAATTTCCGGGATGGGTTGATGGACCTCGAAACAGATTAATCTTGTGAACATTCATGAGATGTTTGTTCAATTGCATATCCCTCTATTTCCATTTGGTACTCATGAAGCCGAGGAGGTACGCTTCCGATCTGGGTCGTTGATCGCTTGACGCTTGCAAAACACGAGCGAAAGCTGTTGTGTTGAAACGCTTGTTCTCCAGTGAACTAATACAAATGTCAATATGCTCCCGTTTCTTGCGAATGATATCTGGTATGGGGACATTTCCATGTTTCGTAACGAAAACCCCGGATTTACGTGCACCACTACTGCTCTGCAGGCATTTCAAAGAACTTCCTGTACTACGATGATAGACAGATTCTGGTGAGGCAGACGTTTTGTCGTGGCATGGCATGGCTCCACATGGGCTAGTGTATTGTCGGAATCACAACGTTGATAGGAACGCATGTCCGGGCACGAATTTCTCATTTTGACTGTGTTATACGAAGGAGTTTATTGCTGTTTGTCTATGTCCTGAGCTGGGTGGCGGAAGGTGGCGGAATAATCACCGTGCCCGGTTCGATGGCAAGCACGCGAGGCATTGGACATCCAGTTATTACAGGTCTTCTTTATACAATATTAGCATCTTGTATGATAATGGTATGGTCTCCCATCGAACACTAGTCCCTGGGGACAGATGTAGGGCTTGGTTCCAATCCTCGCACTTCATCACCCACACTTGAGCTCCATCAATTGCTTAGACCATGTTCTTCAACTTCGGCCCAAGTAACGACATCCTTGTGATCTGGACTCAAAACTCCTTGGAAAACTCCCCTTAGCCACAGGAAACCTTCTGGAGAAAGGTCCCTTACCACTGAGTGCGCGTTGTACATTGTCCAGGTTCTATTTCTGAGCTTCTTCTCCAATTATAAGGATATTCGAAATACCCTTGTGAGTTTTCCTCGTGCAGCATTTGCAGCGCATGTGTTGGCAAGGTCACCAGAGTTCCTTGAAGGCCGCATTGCTTTCCTCTTTGGAAGTGCATCATACAATAGCACTACCTGGCTGGCATTCTATCTTCTCATGTGGCTTACATGCGCTTCCCTGCTTTTCATCTATCCGGTATGATTCAACTTTAAGTCGCTCTTCTCACAAGGAACAATTCGTGCGGGTGCGCGCGTGTGGTTGACAATTCGTCCCCACCAAACTCAAAGTTGGTGGTGTTTGTCCAGTCAAACATTTGTACCAGGTCATTATTTCCTCTGCAGTAAGCACTTTGTGTCAACATCAACGTGTGTATTTAATATTAAGAATGAATTTCCGGCCAAAACTGTCTACTCTGGTCAACAAAGAGTGCCAGAGTCAGCGCTGTCAGTCTACACAATGCTGCCTTGCAAGTTAACAGATTCCAGTGGCCAATAGTGTGTATCAAGCTGTGTGTGGCGCAAGCCGAACATCAACATCAGGTCAACAATGCTTTCTGCCCACTGTCCATTTTCCAACAGTGTCTCTCTGGAAGTCAGCAGTGTGTCAGTAAGTCACGACTGCCTCTCCAGCAACAGTGTATGGTTCTGCCCATGCAGAGCGTAACCGGAAGCCCAGTGGTTTTAGAGCTTAAGGTGGAGCATATCCTAACCGCAAATGAATATGTGAAGCAAACCCTAACCGCAAACCACAGAGTGAGGCATATCCTAACCGCAAACCAAACGGTGAAGCAAACCCTAACCGCAAACCAAAGAGTGAGGCATCCTAACCGCAAACGACGTGGATTTGTGCGCAGGGTGCTTGCGGAGGGCTCCATCAATCCCTTTTCACGTGCGTCGTCGGGCTGATGCTGCTCAAGGGCCGGCGGAGCTGCCACGCGGTATCGCTCGGGACCACTCACCGAGAATTCGTGCCCCTCGTTGCGTCAGCGGAAGAAGCCTGTGCCCGTCTCTGCCATCCACTGAACTCCCTCGCATCGCCAATGATGCAGCACGTGTGCAATGTTGCCTGTTTAGGCCCCATGCGTTTTGTCGCTGCGGCGGGCGAGGGCCTCGCCCGCCAACTCACCTCCCACAACTGCTGCGCGGTGCACGGCATCGTCTGCACGATTGGCGGCTTTGTGCTGCCCGTGCTCATCAAGTACCTGAGAGAGCTGGTTGCTCGAAAGTCGTGGGCGCTGCAGGCATTGCCGGCACACATGAGTGCGAGCGGGCTGGCGCCCAAAGAACTGGCCATCCTTCGCTGGTCCTTCGGGGTTGTCAGTGCATGCTTCCTCATCGTCGTTTTGCCAATTCACACCGCCTCAGGCTGATCGGTGGCAGTTTTTGCCAACCCACACCGCCCAAGGATGAAGAGTGGCAAATGCAGGTTTTGCCAACCCACACCGCCCCAGGATGAAGGGTGGCAAATGCAGGTTTTGCCATCCCGCACCGCCCCAGGATGAAGGGTGGCAAATGCAGGTTTTGCCAACTCGCACCGCCCCAGGATGAAGGGTGGCAAATGCAGGTTTTGCCAACCCGCACCGCCCCAGGATGAAGGGTAGCAAATGCAGGTTTTGCCAACCCGCACCGCCCCAGGATGAAGGGTGGCAAATGCAGGTTTTGCCATCCCGCACCGCCCCAGGATGAAAAGTGGCAGGATTGATGAATAGCCCATCTACTGTAAAAAAGTCACAAAGTCAGTCAGCTGTTCTGGGTCAAGAGCTCTTGCAAGAGCGTTGAGGGAAAAGCAAATCCTGAGACCTTCCATGCGGGGCAGCTCTAAAGAGGCCAAGTATACAAGGTATGCGTGCAGCGCCAGCGCTGCAAGCATATGGCCTCCACATTCGAGATAGGTGGGAGAGGCAGAGTACCGTCGCGCAGTGGACTTGCTCAATCGATGTCATCCCATTAAAGGGCACATTTAAGCGCCCTCAGTAATGGAAAGAAACGGCATTTGGGCTGGTGTTATGTGCTCCATTCCCAAAGTTGGCAGATTGCTACCCAATTGGCACGTTGCCCCCTGATTTACATCAATGTTTCAGTTTTGCAATCTGAAGCTCTGTGGTCGCTATGTCTGTATAGGTTGCAGATTTGGCCAAGATATGGAATCTTTGCATCAAATCTTGGTACTTGAAAATCCATCCGACCCATGGGCCAAGATATATAATCCAACCCATGGGCCAAGATATGGAATCTTTGCATCAAATCTTGGTACTTGGAGCTCCATGGTCGACAATTTGGCACATTTACCGGTACCCAGTCATCCGAATGGATCCACTGGCCCCGGCTGGGTGTTCAAGCCAGGGACCATGCCAAGTGTCACCCAGAATGTCCCGTTACCTTCACAATGATTATAACGAAATGGT
Source organism: Botryococcus braunii (assembly GCA_002005505.1). NCBI lineage: Eukaryota > Viridiplantae > Chlorophyta > Trebouxiophyceae > Botryococcus > Botryococcus braunii. The sequence continues at coordinate 302,614 of KV908380.1, forward strand.
GGGAAATGATTTGATGCGCTTTTTAACCAAAGCAAATTGGTTTCCATGGTAAAATGGCGAGCTGAGGCTGGGGGAGTGTTGAAGCTGCGGGATGTTTGTTATGCCAGGACATGCGTACATATGTTGGCAAATATGAAACTTAAAAATGAACATTCGGACTCTGAACACGGTCCCTAGGGGCTGGGCTCATGTCGAACAAACCCCAGATTTGCCCATACTGGCGGCAAAGGGGACAGTCAGGACACCCCCTTGTTGTCTTTGCTGACGTCTGTAGACGCCTGGGTTTGGCGTCTACAGACGTCAGCAGCTGTACAGCTGTCACATGAGATGGTATCGTGGATTTGTGGGTTTACTTTCAGCGAGTTGGTTGTTAAAGAAACACACAGATCTGAGTCTCTAGACTCTACATTCGGAAAGGTGCACCGGCTATTTCGAAAAAGTGTGGCCGGCTAGGCGTTTAGAGGGTGGTCAGAGGAACTTCAGAGGCTCTTAGTTTTTCTGACACCTCTGAAGTAGGATTCTATGCAGGATTGTAAAATCCTGTAGAATCTTTAGATGAATGATGTGGGTGGTCGCTAACTCTTCAAAATGGCCTGCACGCAATTCTGTTGGCTCGATCCTGTAGACAATATTAATCTACGTCGAGTGGAGTGTGACATAAGGGAATGGACAACATTTGAATGCACCACTCGGGCATAGGAAATGTGTGGGTTGTTTCGCGTTCGGTCGGAGTCCCCACACATTTTTGAAAGCGAGCTTGCAACCGTCAATTGACGGTTTAGACAATTTCGAGGTTTGTTCTGAGATGTCTGCATCAGCAGAGTGTTTCCGAACGAGCGGTCTTGGGCATTGATATGCCAGCGGAAAAACGGAACGGCCAGCTGGAACAAGGACTGTTCCAGTGTTGGCTGGTCCTATCTTCAGGGTTTAGGAGTGAGCGTTGAGGGTTAGGGATAGCGCTGGTCCTAACTCTAGGGTTTAGGATTAGGGTTCAAAAGGAATAGCGTAACATCGGAACAGTTCCATTGAAACAACTATATGTTCCGTTGGCATACTCTCGTCTTAGGCCTTTGGCCTGGCCTGGCTAACAACAGGAGGGACGTGCACGTATTATGCGAATTGTTTGGCGGTAAAGATTGTTGTGCGAGCGCTGCGCAGGCTCACACATGGCATCCACACCGTGGTGGGTTGCTTGCTTGCTTGGTGTCCCACATTGGTATGCATATTTGCTATCCAATCTGGGGCTTGAAGCTTGTCAACTCGAGCTTGTCGGTCGAAGTTCTGTCAATTGAAGCTCGAAGCTTGCAGGATGCAGTAATGCATATGCTGATGATGCGTTTTGCTTTAATTTTCTGCCTGGTACTACATATCATGGACGGGCGGGTTTCTGTGCCTCTTGCGAGTCACGGGCTAAAGCCTGCAAACTGCTTCAGCCATTAATTGTTAGCAGGCGTGCAGGCTGCAGTTGTGCTTGTATGTGCAGGTCACGTCCAGCGCTGGCATCTTATCGATATCGATCTTATCGACCTGACGATGATCAGTTGCTGGCGATGATGACAGCTAATGATGATTAGCATCTGATCATCATTAGGTGTCATCATCGCCAGCAACTGATCATCGTCAGGTGTGATCAGCGCTAGCAACTGATCATCGTCAGGTCTGATCAGCGCTAGCATCTGATCATCATCAGGTGTGATCAGCGCTAGCAACTAATCATCGTCAGGTGTGATCAGCGTTATGTGCACATCACACAGATCAGACGTGTGTGCTAGTCTTCTTCTGAGCCGACCAGCAAACCTGTCGCTACGTAGATGGACGAGAGTAGAAGAGAACAGATACATCCCGTAGAAGCTTGAAAGACAGCATGCTTGCAGTTGGTGTCTATGTCTGTTGGTCAGCAATATGGGTGTGCTGACCTCCTGTTGTGGTGACCCAGCACTTCTTAATCTATGGTCTGTCTGAATCTACCAGTGAGAAAGAGAAGAAGAAGCAAAGAGCTTGAGCGATGATTGAGCATTAAAGATAGGAGCATCAGGAGAGAGCGCCGCCAAGCGTGCGATGTCGATGCTCTCTTTTTGGGCACCTATCTTCAGCCTAGTTTGGCGTTTAGAGTTGTGTCGTAAATCGTGAGTACCCCCATCTACCTTTATGGATGGAGGGCTCCATTTATGATGTGCATTTGTGAAGTGACGTGACGGGTATGGACCAAATGTGGTCAGATGTCACTCACTAGACGAGACTTTAGGGTAATAATGCACATGTGGCTACTCGCGAGAGTGCTTGAACCGTTTAAGGCTAGGCATGGACAATTTCGAGTTGATAGTTGAACTATGGACAATTTAAGTCCTTGACATAGGTTCCTTGGAGGTTGACATTGTGACTCATGTTGCTCAATTGGAGCACGGTTGCATAGGCTATTGCAGGAGTCAATGTTTTCATTCCTTTCAATAAATGGGAATTTAGGTATCCTTGAAGGATGTAGCGTTAACGAACACTTCAGTAATCAGCGGAGGAACTTCAAGATCCGTAAGGAGTCCGCTCGACCCTGCTCGGAGGTCGATCTCGTGTTCAAGTTGAGGTACCGGAGCTTCGGTACCCAGCCCTTTGGGTGTTTACAATCTAGCTCACGATCTGAGGGCGTAGCTCCGATGGAGCCTAGTAATCTATGTTGCTTGGCTTCATGTCAGTTTCAATGCCCTTGCGTATATAAGGAGTCGTGGTTAGAGGGATGGTTGGACTTTGGGGTTCCACTGTCTCGCCGTCGCTCATGGCTGCACAATGTTTGTGCACTGACGGCTTCACTGCATAATTGTCTATGTGACTGGACATGCAGGTAAGGGTTGCTTAGCTAGGTTGAGTAGCACCATCAAACTGTAAATAGACTTTGGGGTTCCACTGTCTCGCTGTCGCTCATGGCTGCACAATGTTTGTGCACTGACGGCTTCACTGCATAATTATCTATGTGACTGGACATGCAGGTTCTTTCTCCCTTGCACATTTTTGTGCATTCGGCCCACTCTTCGCTGACTCCCGGTATCATGTTTCACAAAAAGTTGCAGTCAATATTCAGGAGTGCATGCAGTTGATCCATATTGTGTTTCTTTTGCACCAGCCCTTCAGACTGCTGCGCATTCGAAGGAGCTATTCGAAGCGCAATCCTCACGCTTCCAGACATCCGGTTGTGATAAGATATTACCTGCCTCGCTTTTTGCGGTGCTGTGCAGCTGTTACCGAAGCATTTCATCGAGGCAGTCCTTGTAGCTTGTCCTCGCACAAGCAGTTGCCTTGCATAGTTTAGATAAGTCCTTGCAATGTTTGCATTACATCCAACGATGGCCAAGTCGGTGCATAACTGGGTTGGTTTTGCTTTCCTTGGTTCAAGTTCGGGTCAAGATATACCGTCACCCCCACATGGGTCATGCATGCCGTGAAGGATGGTGGGTCACATGTCCGTAGTCACAGCATGCATGATCCAAATATGTGTGAGGGTAATGTACCAGCTTCCTAAGGTGTGTCAGAACCCTCAAGGGAAGCTTCGTGTTAGAGAGGTGTGTGAAGGTAAACCCGATATAAAGAATCGATTGGGTTTAGGCCTGCCTTCATCCGGGCCCACGGAAAGCGTTTTGTGTTAGTTTCTAAGGAAAACATTATTGAACAGATAAACTCATAGCGGGTGGACAGCAGATAGGTTATTCTGATATCAATCAATATCGATCCGAGCACCTCACTTTTGGAACATGTATGTGGCACACAATGCCCACATCAGATTGTGTTCAGATTGTGTCACGGGGTGCCCATGTGTCTTGTGTGACATCACGAGTCGTGATTCACGATTGATTTGACAGTAAACTGGGGTTCACAGAATTGGTAAGTCAGGCAAGTTGACGGAGGCAACCAATATGGGCATCCTCAGGGGCTTGCCCCCCTTGGAAGACATCTGTTGTAGGTGCGCAAACTTGTGTCTTGGGCCCAAAACGTTTAGAACCTGTCTTGGGCCAAAATTTTGGGGCCTAGAGGGATATTATGATCATGACCCCGCAAGAGATCTCTAGCTAGAGATCTCTTGCGGGGCTCATGCTGATAGTATCTCTCTAGGCCACTGGCCCGGGTAAATCTGTTTCGAGCTCTATAGAGGTGTTGGGCGTGTGGGCGACGGATCCCCATTGTGGATGGTCATAAAAGACATTCCCGCCCACAAATTTGGGGTTTAGAACCCTCCACACCACTAATCCTTTTGGATGCATTGTCCATACCATGATGGCATACGTATGTGTACATTGTCAGCCAGGGTAATTAACGCTAGGTTACATAATCCCACCACTCAATTTCGGATGTAGACACAGTCGCCACTAGTAGCTCCGTCGAAATCTGAGATGTGTTATACATCGTGCACGATGTTGTGCCAAACACTTTTTTCACATGCGAGTTCTTCATCACGATCTGTTGATTTCTGTACAGAAATCATGTAGTCCTATCGTGGTGTCAATACGTGTAGTCGTATCGTGGTGTAAGTACGTATGGGTTTTGGCTGCAAAACAAATGTTCTGTTTAGTACAGTCCGTACATGGGCCACTGCATGGGCCCAGGGAGGCCGTCTGGTGAGAAAGAAAGCCGTTGTGGCATATCCTTAACGTGCAAGCTTACGTAAACGGGAAACCTACAGGAATTTCCCCAAGGACCCTAAGCCGGACAGTCTTTGAAGATGAAGATGGAAGCCCCGGGCAAAGGCCTCATGGTCATGAACTCAATTGATCTCGTTGCGAAAGGGGCGTTTTTGAAGCCATGAGCCCTGATCAAGTGTCTGTGTGTCCGTGTGCTCCTCGTGGTGACCGTAACCTCTGTCCGAATGCATACCCGGCTGCCTCTTCTGACGTGCTTAAGTCAATCCAAGACGTATGGACGTAGGGCAAAAGAACGTGCACATACATGACTATTTTCAGGGCTGGTGACTATTATCTGCAGATTATCAGCTGATTACGTAATCAGCTATATACAGGAGGTCAGCACCAGAGTGTCGCATGCATGTTGCAAAGGGAAGGGCGGGGCAAGGGCAATTGCTAAAAGACGGGCGTAGGCTGCAAGGGCTTGCAAGGGTAATTTACTTATAAGCAATTGCTGACGTGAGAAGGTATCCCGTCTCTCCCATCTGCTTTGTCACGGCCTGGCTGAGCGGCAGTTGGGAGATATGGTAACCAAGCACAGGTAGGGCAGTCCTGTTTGGGTATCGCAAGCTTTCTCTCGCTCTCCTGATCCTTTGCCAACTAAATACAAAGTTACTTGGGTTATTCCGTCTGCCCAGCGTGCCCACCACCGTTAGAGGCTCTCTCTAAGCTGTTGTTCGAGTCTGCTCAGTCTAAACTGCCAGGTACAAATAAGGAACGGCCTGGGGGTCGACCCGGGTCCCTCTGTGGCCGACCACTTGGGCACATGTAGATCTGCACAGGAAGGGAAGGGAACGGCGAGAATTTGTGGTGCTTCCATAATTTTTTCTCCGCGTGTGCCCGGTCATGCATACTTCACACTTTTTTTTTTTTTTTTTTTTTTTAAGGGAAGGAGGAAGGAAGGAACAGGAAGGGAAGGGAAACAAGTTTGGGTGCCTATCCTTGGCACCCCCCCCCCCACACACAAATAAGCTATAAGCAATATATTCCCACCCCGACCGTCACTTGGCGTAATTCGTGTGGCATTTCGCAAGGAAATTAAAACCGGCTCTGAAACTCGAGCACGTGATAGTACATCAGTACACATGGCTGCCACGCTGGTATAAACTCTTCCCGGTCCGCCCTTAAATACGGTGCCACGTCGCCTTAGAGACCCCCCTGCAGTACGAGCCTTGTGGAAGCAAATTGGGCCTTCGAAACAAGAATCCGCAGTGTCCTGAGCATGACATTTTCTGCCGATTAAACTTGAGGCAAAGTATTATTGGTAATAAAATTGTTGTCACGAAATATGGCGTTATTCGGTGCTGTGAGGGCTCCGATGTAGCGGATATAACGAGATCGAGGTTAAGGAGCCATGCGCTCAGCAGCTTTTGAAAACAAAAGGGCTTTGTTCCGTCTTTCTAGGGCCCTGCTGACCAAAAGTGGAGAGTTTTTTAGGGACTCGTGGGGGTCTTGAGTTCTGCATGGGGCCCCAATCGAAAGCCGGGATTTGGTGTTGGCTAGGAGACAAGAGGCACGAGATGGGACGGGGCCTGCCGTTTAGGCCGGATTTTCCAGTTTTTTGTCAAACATGATGTTTTGATGCTAGTACTGCTGTAGGAAAGAACCAGACTCTGATTTTACGGACATAACTTGCAAGCACGAAAGGGACCATTGAATGCCTTCAGTTGCAGGAAAAGGCGAATCCCTGACAAGCCGTGCCCAAATTACGGGTGGGAATAACTTCTTTTTGGGGGGGGGGGGGGGTAACTAGGGGATGCATGCGGACACGCCGTGCCCAGCCTGCCCCGCGTGATGGCGCGTGCACATTTGCATCCGGTACAGTTTTCAAAGCTTTCGCCCCGGTTCGCGCGAAACCAGCTGCGGGTCAATGGCAGTCACACCGGCTGTGATCAATACAGGTCGACTCGAAATTTGCAATGCCAACAGGACGCACTGCTTAAAAAGACCATTTTCCATGGTTGAGGCATAGGAGCGTACTTCCTGCTGGGTAGTGAAGAAGGGATCGTACTGCGAACCTGCTCCCGGCTGACTGATCAAAAACAGAGCTAGATTGGAATTTCAGCAAGTGTATCGTGCAATGACCCTCAATTATGCTGCATCGTTGATTGATCTACGTATGTGAGCTCGATCTGGAGGGGGCGGGCTGCGACAGCCAGCTGCTAAAATTACAGATGGGTACGCAAGACATGAATAATGCTTATTTGTGTACCCTCGCTGATTTAATCATAAAATTTATCAGTGAATCATGATTAAGCAGGAAGTAACAAAATAGGGCGTTTGCACGTGCACCATTCCTGTGTGTGCCACTGTCAAATATGGCTGGGCTGAACATCTGGCTGAGAGTCCAAATTCACGTTCGCAAGTAAGTCGCCATTGTTGATTTGGCACGGCTAATCATATGGAAACAGAGTGCACACGGAAGGAAGATAAACATAATTGATATAAACTTCATTCCAGGCGTGTGCAGGACTTGATTGAGCCAAGGACTCCATAGCTGGCATCGGCTTGATCCACATTGTCCCCCGTGGGAAATCCTGGCCCCGAGTTCATAGGGAGCAGCCAATCGTATCCACACAAGCCTCCGCCCAACTGCCAGGGTCTGTTAAAGTCGTGCATCGTCCGTTCAAGTCTCGCATAGCAGCAAGGAATGCTGAGACGGGCGCACGGGTTCGACTGCTCCTCAACCGCGATACCCAATTTTCTTCTTCTTCCGCAAAGTGCTGCATCAGGCACCAGGGTGACGCCACCTGTCGTGGGCCCATGTGGCGCCAGCAAGCCCCAGAATGCCTGAATAGGCGCCTGGAGCTTTGAGGCCTCCTTCCGCCTCACGCAGCTGACCACAAGGGAAACAATACGCTGAGGGGGTCCCACAACCAAACGAGCAACCTGGCTTCGTCAAACAGCTGGAGGAACACCTCCCCCAAACTGGCGAAGTCACCGTCCCGCGAGCTCCGGCGGCATGTACCGCTGTACTGTCACCTGTACGGCCGGCAGTGCATGCTCGCCATCGCCACCCTCTCCACGTTCATCCTCCTCCTCTCCTTCTCCAACCTCCACTTCCTCGGGCTCCCCTACATATCATTCGGAGGATCCCCCACATGGCACCGGCCCCTCCAGGACCCCCACCCCGTCGCTGTGATCCCGACTCCGGACCCGCAGCCCGTGAACATCAGACTCACCGCGTCCGCGACGGTACACTCCACCCTTCCTCCCGAATGGGTGGAGCCCTCTCAGGAAGCCACGCCCTTCTTCTGCCCTCCCCTTTCCGAGCGTCCATGGGCGGGCATGACGGCACTCACGGACGACACCTATTTTGCCAGCAGTACGCCCTTTGCCACGTGCGCGGCGCCTCCCGGGGACCCTGTACCGCTCTTGATGCTGCACCACGGCATTGTGCGGGCCCAGCTAGCTTCCCCACAGCTTTCCCTGCTCTTGCTGGACCCTCTGCTCCTTCTGCCGAAACCCCCCTCATCCGTGTCTCGAGTGCATCCTCTTCTTACCGCCCCGTTTCTCCCGTCTCCCCTCCATCTCAGCGGTACTGCCGTACTGCTGCGGTGTGCCATGTCTTCGGAGGCGTTCCAGACCAACCCCACCTTTGCATGGATCCTCCTCCCATGTCCCCAACCCTTTAGCCGGAACTTTCACTTTGGACGTTCCCAACTTTTTTCTTTGCATGTTTCAGGAGTCCGGGGGAGCCGGCGGGGAGGGCCACCAGGCGGGGGAAGCTGTGCGAGAAGAGCCGCAGGTGGTGGTGCGCGTCCAGGCCAGGCGGTGGGGGATGAAGAGGAAGAGCTCCGCCTTTCCGCAATCGGGGGAGTTCGACGCGGGGTGGGAGGGAACGCCCCGTGGCTCCTGCGGCGCAACTCTCCGCATCCCCAAGGTGGCCCTGCTGTTCCTCACTCGCGGAGAGATGCCCCATGAGCGTGTCTGGCGGGCCTGGTTGGAGAGCGCCGCAGGTGACTCACCGCCCCTTGCCCCTGCTTCCAGAGACTGCGAATCCACCCCCCTCCCTCCCCCAACTTGCTCTTGCTTCCCCCCACACCTTGGGGCCGGAGGGCGTGTGTGTGTGGGTGTGTGTGTGTGTGTGTGTGTGTGGGGGGGGGGTGGGTGGGTGGGTGCGCGAGAGAACCCAGGGAGGGGTGGGGGGGAGGACTGAGTAAGTGAGTGCGACCGGGGGAGCGGGAAAGATGGCAGGTCTGTGGGAAGCCTATGCTTTGAGCATGTTGCACTTTCATCTGAGCACCTGCACACAATGACA
>KV908380.1:319035-329035 GCA_002005505.1 Botryococcus braunii
AAACTTTTATTAGTAGTTGCAATGCGCATAGATTGAATTCATTCACGGTGGCTTGCCTCCGCGGTTCTCCTTGCAATGCTTGGAGGTAGGCAGGCGGGGTGCGGGATCTCCTGCGCACCCTTCCTCTCATAAGAGACCTTTCAAGAGATGAGCAAACTCAAATTGCATCCAACAGACCACAGAAGCGTTACCTTGCTGAGAGTGAAGTCCTTCTAATGTTTATCAGTTCAGCAAAAGAAGAAGAGCTTGGCAGGATGTAGAGTCCTTCAAGGGGGTGATGAACCAATAATCTTTGCTTTTCATTGCTTAATGCAGACCAGGGTAGCACAGCCTGGGGAGGATATGGAGTTGAACGGCCTTGTCCACGGATTTCGGGGAAACTGAGGGTTTGATCATAGTGGACATGCAGTCTCTGTGAGGCGATGCAAACAATTGCAATATGATGAAAGCCCTCAAGGGGGCCCTCAAGCCCTTTATTTCCATTTTTTTATTATTATTATTCGTTTGCAAAGGTGCCTATGCCTTGCATATGCCCAAAGGGTTTTGGGTGTACTTCAGACGTTCAAGCCTCTGACGCCGTCACTTGATGTCGTTGTCACCCGGTTTTGAACTGAGGATCGGGTTATATACCTTGAGTATGGTGTCCAAACAGTGGCTTCCCTTGGGTTGGACAAATGGAAGTGGCCATGGAAGGGAACTTGGTTCGAGCCCCAAGGAACGCTGCGGAGCTTCAGATCTTCATATTCTTTTTATTTTTATTTTTTAATTATTTTTTTTTGGCTCTCCACACCAGTCGTTTTTACACACACACACAAAACACAACACACACAAACAACACACACACACACACACACACACACACACACACACACACACAACAAAACAAAAAAAAAAAAAGTTGGAACCCATTCGATTGTTTGAAACTGCTTTATTCTATCTTTACTTTCAATTTGTCATTAGATCTGAAGGAAGGAGAGTGGGGTGCACTGACACAGTCCCCCCCCCCCCGGGGGTGGGAGGGGTATCCTAGGCCATCGTCATTAACTAGACTTTGCAAGCATATTGAAGATGTGATCATGTACACCATCCCAATGGGTTGGACTCCACCTTTCCTGCCGTAGCATTCCACTGATTTATTCAATGAGTGTATGAGCAGCAGCAGCTCTTGTAGGCGTGATGATACAGTAAGGGCTAGGTCCTCCGGTACCTGATCTGGCGTTAGTATGGTTAAGTGCACTTGTCCCCCCCCCCCCTCTCTCTCTCTCTCTCTCTCTCTCTCTCTCTCTCTCTCTCTCTCTCTCTCTCCTCTCTCTCTCTCTCTCTCTGTGTGTGTGTGTGTGTGTGTGTGTGTGTGTGTGTGTGTGGTGTGTGTGCGCGCGTGCGTGTCTCTCTCTATGTGTGTGTGCGTGCGTGCGTGTGCGTGCGTGTGTGTGTCCGTGTGCGTGCGTGCGTGCGTGCGTGCGTGCGTGCGTGCGTGTGTGTGTGTGTGTGTGGGTGTGTGTGTGTGTGTGTGTGTGTGTGTGTGTGTGTGTGTGTGTGTTCTCGCGCGCGCGCGGGCGCGTGAGTGAGTGTGACAAGGGGATGCATGGGCGGGATGTGCAGATTGGGAGAGAGAGGAAGGAGGGATGCATCCATACACGTACAGCCCGGAAGACATCAACGCCACGCTGTTCCAGGACTTGCGTCTCGAGACGCACCCCGACATCGCCTGCGAGTCTGAGACCGTCATGAATTTGGCGTTCCACACGTTCCGGCGGGTGAGGCACCTCCTCCTCCCCCACCCGCTTCCCCGCATCAAAATCATGGCGAGCCTCATCACAATTTGGGCCTCATTACCTTGCATCTGAAACATCACAGCCAACATCACAGGCTCAAGTAAGCCAGGCTTTCTCGCAAGCAACCACCAGGCTCCCAAATGACGATCATGACACCCATTAACCAGATTTCATCCCCCCCCCCCCCCCAAAAAAAAGGAAAAGAAAGGAAAAAGAAAAACAAAAAGAAAATGAAAAAGAAAAAGAAAAAGAAAAAGAAAAAGAAAAAGAAAAAGAAAAAGAAAAAGAAAAAGAAAAGGAAAAAAAAAAGAAAAAGAAAAAGAAAAAGAAAAAGAAAAAGAAAAAGAAAAAGAAAAAGAAAAAGAAAAAGAAAAAGAAAAAGAAAAAGAAAAAGAAAAAGAAAAAGAAAAAGAAAAAGAAAAAGAAAAAGAAAAAGAAAAAATGCCCACATTAGCCAGTCAAAGCCTCTGAACTGGTCTGTGGGCTGCATGAGTAGTGCTCCACCCTTTCTTTCTTCCTCCCTTCCTTCCACCGAGCCTGACAGGAACTGCATGAGCAGGTCGAGGACATCGGCAAGGAAGATGCGAATTGGACCGACGTCGGGCCGTACCCCGCAATCCGCCAGTTCGGGTACCACTGCCCCCTCTTTGCGCGCAAGTTCCGGTGGGACGCCACAGACGTCATCCTCGAGGTACGTCCTGCTGCCTTGCCGCGCCACGTGCGCGGTGTCCCGCATTGGGGTTCTGGTGTGTGTGTTTGTGTGTGTGTGTGTGTGTGTGTGTGTGTGTGTGTGTGTGTGTGTGTGTGTGTGTGTGTGTGTGTGCGCGTGTGTGTGTGTGTGCGCGTGTGTGTGTGTGTGCGTGCGTGTGTGTGTGTGTGTGTGTGTGTGTGTGTGTGTGCGTGTGTGTGTGTGTGTGTGTGTGTGTGTGTGCGCGTGCGTGCGTGCGGTGTGTGTGTGTGTGTGTGTGTGTGTGTGTGTGTGTGTGTGCACGCGCGTGCGGTCGGGTGTAGGTGGTGGGTTGGGGATATGTGTTTGTCTGCCCATGTGTGTGCGTGTGCCTGTGCGTGCGTGGGTGAATGTGCGTTTCTTTTTGTGGGGGGGGGGGGGGGAGGGGGGAGACTAGAGAGAGAGGGAGGGATCTGTGGAGGGAGGGAGACCCAAATCTTTACTCTTCCCTCCGACATGCTGCTCATTATACTAGGCACCTTTCTGTCTAGTTTGTCTCGGAGACACTTTGAACAGATCATCATCACGTCGATAAGGCACTTGACCGGTTTCATCACCACCCTCATCATCACCACCAGCACCACCACAATCATCCTGGTCATGATCATGATCATCACCATCATGATCATCATCATCATCATCATCATCATCATCATCATCATCATCATCATCATCATCATCATCATCATCATCATCATCACCACCACCACCATGTGACACCTCTCACCACAATCGATATCTTCTATCAGGACACCTGGGACGACTCTTGACAACTTCCTCTCCTCTTCCACCGATGCATCCTCTTCCACTTCATCCTCTTCTTCTTTGTCCTGCTCCTCTGCCACCTTCCCAGCCATCCTCCTGAAGCATCCCCTGCTGCTGCTCTTCCTCTTCCTCCACCTCCTCTTCCTCCCATTCTCACTTTCGCATCCCCTCAAATAAGTCCAGGACATGTTCATATTTAAAGGAGCCCGGTTTCCAACCGCCAACGAGTGAGAATTGCCTGCAGGTACTCCTGGACAACGATGTGGGGGGCAAGAAGCTGCGCATCTTGGGCGGCGAGGGATACAGCAAGGAGCTGCCGATGCACATACCCACGCAGGAGGAGCGCTGGGCCGCCGAGTGGGAGGAGATGGTCAAAAACAACATCAGCATGCCCAGCCCCCCGCCTTGGCCCCCGCCCAAGTGCGCCCCCAGAAAATCCTGAGCGGATAAGCTGGGCTGAAGCGGCTGAGATTGAAAAGGCACAGGAGGCGGAGGGGAAGAGAAGGAGGAGACGTAGAAGAAGCAGTTTTATGGGGGGGTGTGTGTGTGTGTGTCTGTGTGTGTGTGTGTGTGTGTGTGTGTGTGTGTGTGTGTCTGTGTGTGTGTGTGTGTGTGTGTGTGTGCGTCCGTGCCTGCGTGCGTCTGTGCCTGCGTGCGTGCGTATGTGTATGTGTGTGTGTGTGTGTGTGTGTGTGTGTGTGTGTGTGTGTGTGTGTGTCTGTGTGTGTGTGTGTGTGTGTGTGTGTGTGTGTGTGTGTGCGCGCGGGGGAGCGTGATGCCTCTTTAGGTAGGGTCGCGTCACTTTAAATGCAGCATACAGATGGCTGGTTCCAAAACGTTGTACGACTCAAATCACCACTTTCAGCTGTCTGTCTGCTGTCTGCTCTTACTTCTCTGACTCCATCTCTCTAAATTGGTAGGTCGTGGCAGACGAGGGGTTCTGGGCCTTGCAGATCACCACCCCCAGCCAACAACCTCGACAATCACCCGGACAGTGAGGAACAGGAAAGGCCGGCAGGGCAGGCAACAATCCACCAGGCGTTGCCTGTTTTGGCTGGGGCCCTGCCGTTCGACTCCATCGTTATCCCCGTCACGCGGGGTGCAGGGGTCATCCCATTGGACGTCGTTATTGCCCGCAATCGCGCAGCTGAGGCAATGTCCCAGCCCACAGGCAGCCTCCGTAGTGGCCATTCCGACTGGCCGGGGAAAAATGCCCAGCAATCTCACGGCGCGAGCCGGAATCGAGCCGGCGACGTGTCACACGCCTCCTCTGGTGATGCCACAGACGATCGGAGTTTCCGCTCTTCAAAAGCGCGTGCGTTCATTGATGAACTCGCTGCGCAATTCGGAAGCGACTCTGGGAGAGGGGACAAAGAAAGCCTTGAGGGCGCAGCTGGGGAGAACAACAGCCGAGGCCACGGGGCTGCAGGCACGGCAGTGGATGCCAAAGATTTTGCCGTACACGACAGCGGAGATGGGCCCGAGACGGACAGGTTCAAGCCGCACGACTCGGTGTCGCAGGCCGTGCTGCAAGTGATGGAGGGGCTTCCGTTTGAGGAGTTGAGTCAGCGCTTATTTCCCGAGGAGGGGAAGGTGCTTCAGCCAGCAGGCTCTGAAAGGGGCGGAGCGACACCCGCCACGCTGCCGACCCCCGACATGTCCCAGGAAGGCATCAGCACAATGCCTAATGCCGTAACGGAAGACAGGACTGCAAAGCAGGAAGAACTTGCAAAAGGAGGGCACCTTGCTGCTCCAGCACTAGAAGACGAGCTTGTTCCCATGCATGATGGGGCAGACAATCTATTGGATGATGGGCAGGGGCAGCAGGCAAGGCCAGGCGCTCCTGCAAGTGAAGTACAAAGGGACAGCAGTACGAGCGGTGCGGCGGTTCGTGCGGAGGAGATGTTCGTACAGGATGTACTGAAAGAATCTGCGAGCGCTGCCGATGAGGCGGTCGCGGTACATGGAGGATCAGGGGGGGAGCAGGGAGAAAAAACTGTCAATTATACCACCCAGTTGGAGCGGGAGGGAATTGAACCCGCGACTGCTGCACCGATGGCAGCCCTGACAGCAGCCACCCCACTGGTGGGAGGAGGCATTCTGCTCACGTCTCAGCCGGTTTTGCCCGCACAAATACCGGAGAAGACCCCAGGGACCCTGGTGTGGCCGAGCCAGGTTGGTGGGGGACCCATGACGCAACGCATTGCCGAGGAAACCGAGAGGGCCCTCCAGGAGACTGCAGGCGCTGTTGGTACCCAGGACACTAGCTTTGCTGCAGAGACAGAGCAGTGAACCCCCCTCTCCCCCCCCCCGGGGGGTGGCGGGGTCTGTTATCATCCCTTGGGAGGCAGCACTGAGCATTACCAGCATGACAGGCCACAGCCACGCGCTCCCATCTATCACCACCAGCTCTTGACCGAAGCTGGTACCCAGGAGACCTTTTGTTTGTCGGTGGCCACACTCTGCTGCTTGAATCCTGGAGACCCTCTTATTGAGCTGGTACCCAGGAGTGCCTCTTATTGAGCTGGTACCCAAGAGACCGTTTTCTTGAGCTGTTACCCAGGAGACCCTCTTTTGGAGCTGGTACCCAGGAGACCCCTTTCTTGGGGTACACACTCTGCAGCAAAGGAGGTGAACAGAAAGAGCGCCGCCAGAATAAGACAGCCAACCTATCTGACCTGGCCAATTGAAGGTGACTGTTCCTTGCGTTGTTGCTGTTTTGGTTTGCAAAGAGCAAGTATGGAGAGCAAGTAAATCATCTTTTTTCCACGACCCCCTCGAAGCGCAAGTGTTGGTGGTAGAGCGAGCAGGCCTCCTACTGCGACTGAGGGACCCCCGAGGGACCCCTGAGGGACCTTTGTTGCGCGGTTATAACAACGCGTTCATCACATCTCTGCCAGTGAATAGGAGCTTACTCGAGGGAGGAAGGCGTTTTGCGTCGGTGGGTTCCGTCCTCGTGTGCGAGCCGTCACGCACCCAGTTGCCTGGCACAGATCAGGTTTTCCTTGGAAGGGGTGCCAAATTCTGCGGTCCCTCGCGCAATCCGTACTGGCTCGGGTTCCTCATGTGAATGCAAAGGCAAGGCTTGAAAGGCTCAGATAGACTGAGAGGCCATTGTGTTGAGAACTCCGACAATGTCGAATTTGTGTGGGGTTTAAACCCCACAACCCCCGAAAGCTCGGCACTCATTCCCCTGCTAGTAAAGTATATGAAAAGTGGATGAAGCGTGCACGTGGAGGGTCGGGAAATTCCCGATCACGGCAGATTTCCAGACGGAAATATGCCCCTCGTTGGAGTTTGCCATTTGTGATGTTAGGGGTTGGACTTGCACAAACCTCGTGCATAATGTCGCAGCATCAAAACATTGGGGCATCCCTCGCTCTATGTTTGCGGGACGATCAAGGTACGCATGGGCAGTCGGTGCAACAACCGACTTGCCTCACAGTCACACAAGGTTGCTCCGGACATACGAGTCGAGGATAAGCAATAAAATTTGGAATTAGGTGGGGAGATGCAGGCTGTTGACGTGGTCTACAGGGTGCGAGACAGGCGTCATGTGACATTTTTTAATTCACCATTTTAAATCAACGTTTTCATCTTTGTTATTTGTTGCCCTTAAACGTGCGGGAGGTACGAGGCAGCTTGGCGGGTTATAACGTGATAAGCTAATTAGGAATGACCTTAATTAAGCGGGTTGTAGGTGGCCTCCATGAGCTCAAGGAAGGCAGTTGAAAAGTTGTAGCAACCTTTAGTTTCGTTGCCCCTAGTTAGGCCGTTTGACATTTCACACATGCGACACACAGGAGTACACGTGATCCATACCTTCAAAGTACCAGCCGACTGTACCGTTGATGCTGTGGGTCGCATTTCAGAAATTCGGAATTTATTAAATTTAAGTTTTCTCACCGGCGGTCACTGTACACATGTTGCTAAGTTGACGGACTAGCCCTGTCCCGGGGGGCAGAGGAGGAATCGCTCACACGCAAGCATATGCTTGCTTGTATAATGCATGATGAATATAGCTTTTTCCAAAATGTCCCAGAAGCCCCGGGTTGTCCTTTCGTAAACAGCTTACAATACTAGTTCCAGTCAGCGTATGTATCGACGGAACGCAAGGTTATTGGCATGTGTCACAATGGTTAGTGGACCTGCATCAATGGACGCAGGCCCTGATGCCCCTGGTGGTTCACGCTGAACTGAAAAGGGACCGTTCTTATATGTGGTTCTTATATGTCACGATGTTCAAAAGTTGAGAGGCTGCTTCACGTGAAGGAGATGATGATCTTTGATCAAGAATACATTATAATGTAATTACAAAAGGTTCGGGGTCCGAGCGTGACAAGCAAAAAGTTTACTTTGCATCTTTTTTTCTGGAGAGCATGTTGCAAACGTGATTACATACACACCTGCACGTGCATGTGATTGCACAGACACCTGGAAAGACGTCTATGACTAATTATGACTTAAAAGAGGGATGAGTCATGATCATGATGACCCGTTGACACATCTGTTCACGTCCTACGTAGTATACTTTGCCGCGGACCCTCATCTGTGAGCACGGATTTGTTCATCCGTAACGTAAAACTTGTTCGTAGTCGTTCATGATCATTAAGGTATGTTCATGCGTAACATGTAACTTGTTCGTTGTCCTTCAAGCTAAGACAACACCGTGATCTTGCTGATTCGTCCACCATCTCCAAGAAAATAACAGAGGGCATAATTGACCCTACCACAATTACTATGTTGTAATCACCATCGTGCAAAGCTTCGTGAACTCAAAAGCATGACAAAATGCGTCCTGACTTAGCTGATTATCATTTGTCGCACAAGGGTTCCAATGTCTGCTGCCCCAAGTGTGGCAATGCTTTACCGCACTGTCTCAGATTTGGATCCGGCTAAAAAGTGCTGATAACCAATTTGCAACTATAACAGAGGGCATAACAGAGGGCATAACTGACCCTACCACAATTACTATGTTGTAATCACCATCGTGCAAAGCTTCGTGAACTCAAAAGCATGACAAAATGCGTCCTGACTTAGCTGATTATCATTTGTCGCACAAAGGTTCCAATGTCTGCTGCCCCAAGTGTGGCAATGCTTTACCGCACTGTCTCAGGTTTGGATCCGCCTAAAAAGTGCTGATAACCAATTTGCAATCTGGCCCACTGGCCCTTCCCTTTCCCCCCTTCCAAACACACACACACACACACACACACACACACACACACACACACACACACACACACACACACACACACACACACACACACACACACACACACACACACACACACACACACACGCACGCACGCACGCACGCACGCACGCACGCACGCACGCACGAACACACACACACACACACACACACACACACACACACACACACACACACACACACACACACACACACCCCCACACCCACCACACACACACGCGCACGCGCACGCACACACACACACACACACACACACACACACACACACACACACACACACACACACACACACACACGCGCGCGCGCGCGCACGCACACATGCACGCACGCACGCACGCACACGCACGAACGAGTTTGTCTGCGTGTCATCGCGCACATGCTAGTACATGTTCATGATCAGCTCTCTGCAGCGAGCCGTTCGGGGTGGGCCAGGCTAGGCTGAGGCAGCGAGGCAATGGAGAAAGGACGTCCTGAGGCGCTCCCTCTCCAAATTGCGCCCTATGACCACAACACGGTTGGCACGCTTCGCGCCGGCTTTCCAGGGCTCCCCGATGTACACGTCGTACAGCTCATGTACCGCCTGGAAGATCTGCTGGCGGTCGCTGCCCGCCACGTGCACGAGGCCCTTCATCCGGAACACATCCTCCTTTGCTGCTGTCCGCTCCCACAGCAGGCGCCCCAGCCAGTCTTCCAATCTGCATCCGCAGCCCAACAACTCCCCACTCTGCAGCCTCCTTGTTGCACACAAATGCAGTTCTCTTAGTTCTCTCGAAACTAGTTCACTTAATTTTAACCTCTCTCTCGAGACTATTGCTCTTCGTTCTAAGCCTCTCTCTCGTGACACGTTCTCTTAGTTCTCTCGTGATTAGTTCTTTTAGTTCTCTCGAGACTAGTCTGCTTAGTTCTCTTGAAATTAGTTCGCTCAGTTGTCTGGAGACTACTTCTCTTACTTCTCTCACAGCCATGTTCTCTTGGTTCTCGCTTGATTAGTTCTCTATTGAGGGTACTGGAAAGAGCACAGCAGACCAGAGCATAGCAGAGGGGAGCAGAGCAGCAGTTCTCCTTCCAGTCCCCTCACATCACAAGGCACCTCCGTCTGCGTACGCAGAGGCTATTGTACCATGCCCTGATGCCACACGTGCTGATCGTGCAGCAAGTTCTCTCGAGTGCCAGCAACCAAAAACAAGCAAAACTAACCACTCGGGAATCACAAAGCAGACAAACGCTTTCAGCCACGCCTTCAGGAGGATTCCTGACCCGCCCTGAGCCGAGCTCAAGGATGTAGTAACTCAAAAACTCAAGACACACGGATTGATCTGAGTCAATTGCTTCAGACACAGGCCCTGAACACCTTCCGTTCCCTTCATCAGTGCAGCAACCTTGGACCCCTGCACACCCTCGAGGCTCATAACTCCAATCGAAAAAAAAAAAAAGAAAAAAAAAAAAAACAGAAGAAGAAGGGCAATTTGATCGCCATTCAACGTCATTCCTCCTAGATCACCAGATGGGCTTTGGATG
>KV908380.1:334035-364035 GCA_002005505.1 Botryococcus braunii
CGGCAGGTCACTCAGAGAGCACGGGGTGGCCTTGCGAAGGACCCTCGCATTGCCAAACTAGGAAGAAGCCACATTGCCAAACTAGGAAGAACAGGGGGGAAGACAGCGGCTGCGCACCTCGGGGTTCTTCAGGAGCGCCTTTTCGATACCGACTTCTTCGCCGAACTCGTTGAGGATGACGGCGACCCGCAAACCGTGCGGGGCCGACAGAATGCGGTTCACAAGCGTCGTCTTTCCCGCGCCCAGGTACCCGGTGATCAGGGTGATGGGCACCTGCTTCAAGCTCTGCTCCTGATCACATACAGCCTTGTTTTCCGGACGGATGGCCTCTCCCGTCTCCGCCCCGTTCCCCCCCTGCCTGTCGGGGTTCGCAGATGAGGAAGGCCCGCTTGCGTCGATTCCAAGGACCCCGAGGGGGCGCAGTCCTGGGACGGTTGCTCCTCCCTTTCCTGGTTGCAAGCCAAACAAACAGTCCCGCGAGAGCCGATGAACACCGACACGCCCACAGGAGGAGCGTCAACACGTGGGTCCCCTATCCACACCCGATTTGTACCGCCCCGATTGTCCCCTCTCCTAACCGCAAGAAATACCTCCCCCAACCCCACCCCCCTGGGCGGGGAGAAAAACGGGATGGTCTTCAAGTCTCAATCAGTGGCTGGATTTGAACAGCGGTCTGCATGAGCAAACATCATTTACCATGCACGCCTACACAGTGTACGGGCAGGTTGGCACGGGATGTCTGTTAATACAGAGGTCTGTAAAGGATATGAGCTTAATCCCTTTGCACCCCTCCCGTACTGGCATCTTGAAGCTCATCGGCTACATAATTTGAGGCCAGGCTTGTTAGGGTTTGCAGGAAGGCCCTCCTGGCACCGTGGGGTGAAATTTGTTTCATGCACATCAGAACACGATCGCCCCCCCTCCCCCGTTGCCCCCCCTTCCAATGGGTGTGAGCTGTGGTAGGCCCCAGGCTGTGCATCATGTGCATCTCCCGTCCCGCAGGGCGACACGACAGCTCTTGCGCTGCTCAGCATAATGACAAGGCCTACTGGTACGCACATGCTTTCATATTTGAATATTCACATGCGCTTTTGAAAATTGCATTTGCATCCGTGCTTTCAACTTTGTATCTGCATATTTGCATTTGTACATGCCCCGTCAGTTTGTGTTTGCACATTTGCATTTGCACGTGCGCTTTCACGTCTGCATTTGCCCCTTGCGCTGTGATTCGTGTACAATGCATATCTGCATATTTGGACAGGCGATGTCGTTTTCGTATTTGCATATTTTCACTTGAGGGCTATGTATGCATGCCAGAGCCATGCCTTTCGCCAGCCTCCTAGATGACCAGAGTCGAATCTGGAAGCTTCCGGCTTGGCACCAAGGGCATCCCATGTTTTGGTACTTGTATCAATTTTATCCTGGCTGCTGACAAGTCAGTTTCCAGCCTTACACTCGAACACAGTTTGTGCACAATGGCTGCATGTGTAAGCCTGTCACCTGATTTAGTAGGACCAATGTAAAATGCAAATGTCCTCTTGCATCGCAATATGAGACCGCTCCTTGTCTTGCAATTTCTATGCTCGTATACGTAGTTGCAAATTGGACAGAGCATACTACCTCTTTGAAGTGGGACAGCCTCTGGTGCGTCTTCCTCGTCACTTTCCAGGGCGAAGTCCATGCCTTCAGCTCAGGAACTTGGAATACCTTCCACAAGTTGACCTGCTTCCGTCAAGCAGGCCCCAGAACACCTTCACAATGCCCTGGAGTGACGTCGGTGAATATGTAATGCCTTCCAGCACGCAGATCACCTCTCAAACAACGTCGTCGAGCGGCGAAAACGTGACAGGTGACGCGGTGGTGCTCTTTCCACTGGCTTTCAGCTTTGCCCCACCACTACGACTGGAGACCGAGTTAGCAAGAATGATACATGCTCAATATTCCACCATCCATTTCTATCTAAGACATGGTCGAGCGTTGGAGTGCATGACGGACGTCCCGTAAGTTGTACGGCAGAGCCAGCTCAACAGAACTCCTGGATTACCAGATACAACCTCACTACAAGCTTCTACGCTAAGCAAATACGAGATTCACTGTTCAAATGCCATGGCCTGCATTCATGCATGTCCCCGGCAACCAACAGCCGATCGAGCAGTACATTTCCTGGCCCGGTACAGAACGCCAAAGTTCCGCAGAAGTTTGCTTTGAATCCACCTGGGCATAGAGGGGCACTGAGTATCTCAACAAATGTTGTATATAACCATTAGGAGAAAGGCAGGATTGCATTCAAACTCCGCAACATAGATTCAAGTTCCTTTTGACGGTGAGGGATGTACGGCGCCGTCATAGAAAGCTAGTACAATCTGCCTTAGCTCTCAGTTATTAGGATGCAAATCGGGAAGCATGTAGGCATTCGATGAGTATGAGCGTCCTGCAAACTAAGGGCTTTGGCACCAAGGGCGTCGCCGGTGCAAGGTTGTTCCGAAACCTGTCGAGCGCGGTCCCTGCACATACTGTATTGCTTTCGCCGAGGATTGTCGTAGTCACAAGAAGATTCAAGGTCTGTAATAGTCAATCAAGCGTCGTTGGTGAAGGGACAAAGGGCCAGGAAAGGGGTGAAAAGCCTGAGCCAAGGCAGCGTCAGCGACGCAGTCAACCAGCATCGCGTGGAAGGAGGGGAGGACTGCAGGGGCGCAGTACAAGACAAAACGAAGAAAGTTTCACCGGGCCACTCCGCCTGAACAAGGTGCAATCAGAGCCAATCCTCAATTAGGTTGCGACGCCTCTGCGATTGTCCAAGGGTGGGGCTGGTCTTGGGTGGTACAATAGAGCCTGGTCTTCTCTTTTCTGTCTCATTCCCCGATCTTTGAAGGTTCTGGTTGTTTCAGACATGTTAGTTTTTGTTGATTAGGGATTCTTGAAACCCCGAAAGGCAAGAAGAGTCGGGAATAAACCTCAGATGTGAAAAGCTCAGGTGCGCTGACCTACTCCCCACCATGAAACTTTATCCTTGAGTGTGTGTTTGTTGGGCTCCGTCGAACCCCCCCACCCCGGAAGCGAGCGCCCGCGTGCGCGCGCGCGCGCTCGCGCGCGCGTGTGTGTGTGTGCGTGTGCCTGTGCCTGTGCCTGTGCGTGTGCGGGTGTGTGTGCGGGTGTGTGTGCGTGTGCGTGTGCGTGTGCCTGTGCGTGTGTGTGTGTGTGTGTGTGTGTGTGTGTGTGTGTGTGTGTGTGCGTGCGTGTGTGTGTGTGTGTGTGTGTGTGTGTGTGTGTGTGTGCGTGTGTGCGTGAGTGCGTGTGCGTGTGCGCGCAGCGCGTGCGTACATGAGTGCATGTGTGAGTAACATGCTAACATTCAGACCAAGACTAACAGAGGTGCCGCTGTCTACAGGCGATTGCTGAGGCAGGAGTCGCCTCGAGGAGGGGGGCAGATGAGCTCATACTGGCTGGTCAAGTTGCGGTGAACAACAAGGTGGTTGTCACACCTGGCATAATCGTCAAACCCTGGAAAGATGCGGTGAGGCTTCGTCCATTATTCAAACCCTTCTTTGACGTAAAGGGGTAATGTTCCCCACTTCCGCCTGCGGGTTCCGAGCAGCTCTTTCCACCCGCCTGTATCTCCCTTGGATATCCGGCACCGATTATTGCTCGTCCCCAGCGGCCCACATCGGGCTTCCCTTTTTTCCACCCCATACACTTTGGTTCGCTCTGCCCCACCACCTACTTTTTGTGTGGGGCTGTGGGTGTGCTTGTGGGTGTGGGTGTGGGGCTGTGGGTGTGGGTGGGGGTGGGGATGGGCAGTCGGGGTGTGGGTGGCGCTGCAGGTGGGGACGGGGTGGTGGCGCTGTAGGTTTGGGGCTGTGGGTATGGGTGTGGGCCTGCGGATGTGATTGTGGGTGTGGGGCTGTACTGACAATGCCCATGTTGCTTGCATCGATTGTTCCCAGGCCACTGATATGTGTCGGTCCTTGATGGTGTGTGGGCGGGGCTTGCGGCAGATACGGGTGTCTGGGAAGCTGCTACCGAAGGAGGCCGTCCCCAAGTACTACTTTGCAGTGAACAAGCCCAAGGGCTACCTGTGCGCCAGCAAGGCACAGTCTCCCGAAAGCCGCGGGAAGCTGGTGCTCGACCTCTTCCAGGACTGGTTCCGGCAGTGGCGGAAGGCCAACCCCGACCCCAAGCTGCCGCAGCCGCGCCTCTTCACTATAGGCCGCCTCGACGTCGCCTCTTCTGGCCTAATCCTTGTTACTAATGATGGTGAGGCGTCTGGCTGTCGAAACCCGGAGCGGCCTACTTGCCCCCCCCCCCTTTTCCCGAGCATGTGCGCTGGCACGCACACACACACACAGACACAGACACACACACACACACACACACACACACACACACACACACACACACACACACACACACACACACACACACACACACACACACGCACGCACACACACACACACACCCACACACACACACACACACACACACACCGCACACGGACACGCACACGCACACGCACGCACACACACACACACACACACACACACACACACACACACAATGCACACGCACACCCACACCGCACACGCACACACACGCACCCACACACACACACACACACACACACGCACACACACACACACACACACACACACACACACACACACACACAGAGAAAGAGAGAGACAGACAGACAGAGAGATAGAGAGAGAGAGAGAGAGAGAGAGAGAGAGAGAGAGAGAGAGAGATAGAGAGAGAGAGAGAGGGGGGGGGTGGAAGGGGAGGAGGGGCAGGCACGAGCACCGAAGTGTGCGGGGCGCGGCGCTCTGCGCAGGAGATTGGGCGCAGCGAGTGGCACACCCGTCAAGCGGGCTGAGCAAGGAGTACGTGGTGACGCTGGAGCAGAAGGCAAGCAAGCCCCAGCTGGAGGCCATTGCCGCGGGGATGACGATGGACGGCGTCTTTGTGCAGCCCGAATGGGTGATGCCTATTCTGGACGACCCCAAGTCCCCTCGGATCCGGATTGTGGTGAACGAGGGCCGCAACCGAGAGGTGGGAAATCCTCTTTTCGTCGACGGCGTGCCTGAGACCCTCTTTTCCAGTGCGGTGTGTCCCTTGGGAGGGGGCGGTGGCGAGGGTGGGGGGAGAGCGCGGGGGGGGGGGGGAGGAGAGAGGGAGGGAGAGAAGGGGAGAGGGGGGAGCGAAGGGTGGGAGGGAGGGGGGGAGCGGATGGAGGTAGGGGGAAGGGTGGAGGGACGACCCTGGTCACATGGAGGAGTTCCGTAGTAGGTTTAGACTATGAGAAGATTGCAGATCTGGAGTGGATAGGTGAGTTTGAAACCCAGACACATGTTGTATGTTCAATTGCTGGCACTCCAGAAACATTGTTACACTCCAGAAGCACAATGGGTACATCATCCACGGCTTTTCCCAGCCACACCAGATGCTTGTGACGGCCTTTCAAAAATCCCATCAGGAGCGGTCCTTGGACTCAGGTCGGGTGTCATAGCAGCCCCTGAAGACCACGGACGCTCGCGTAAACCTGAAAACCACGGACGCTCGTGTAAACCTGAAAACCACGGACGCTCGAGTATACACTGATGTTAACGTAAATATCAATTAAAAAAACCCGTGCACGAGGGGATGAGCCAATGGAAGGGCACGTACCTGATCGCGTGGGCTGGGGTAAGGGCAGGTCCGGAATCTGGTTGCCAATGCAGGGTTGGACGTCGTGTACCTGAAGCGGGTGCGCATAGGCGGCTTCCTGTTGCCCAAGGACCTGTCCCTGGGCCAGGTGAGGCTGCTGAAGAAGGTGGAAGTTGCCAAAGTTACGGACAGAGGGGCGCAGAGCAACCCGTACGCCAACCCGTTCGCCCTTTGAGGGGGTGTGTGGCGTCGTGATGAGGGCTGTTGATGTTGTTGTGAGTGAAGGGGGCGGGGGGAAGGGAGGGGAAGAGAGAGAGAGGGGGAGAGGGAGAGAGGGAGGAGGGGTGAATATTCCAGTTCTGTTCTGTTACAGTTGCTGATCTGAGCTTTCAGTTGTGAGCTCACTTCGTGTCAACACACCATATCTAAGAAAAGTTTATTCCTCGAATTCGATGGGCATTAGACGATGAATTTGGCATCACGTCTTTGATGGCCAGCACGAGAAACATGCTGCGGCTAGAAAACATTTTCTTAGGCCGACAGGCAAAGGGGGGGGGGGGGGGGGTTGGGTCAAAGACATGGTAAGTTCAAGCAAATGCTCTCTCAGAACCAAATTAGGACGTGACGCCTGCGTTAATTTGGCCATTGGCTTCAGAAAACCGTAGTAAAGAAACGTCCACGTCGTAGCGTCCATGACTCTAATTTAATGCATGTAATGAATGCAGAACCCAATCTGTAAACGTGGAGGTGGCTCATGTGCTTAGATCACAGGCAGCGCACTCCACTGACATTGTGAACTTACCCTCAATGGTAATCAGGAAGCCGTGCTTGTGATTGTGATAATAAATATAGGTGCCCAATGTTCATCAGGAAAGGTTCAAAGCAAGAAAGATTCCTGCATAAAGCATGTATGCATGCCAGCATGCTCTGCACGATTTCACTCTGCAGGGGACAGCCGGCGTCGGTTAGATAAGAATTGAAGGTTACATAATCCCTAACCAGCCATTTGCAGGCTTCCTACAAGGCACAATGAAGCACACGGACGGGCTCGTTTGACCGAGTCCACAACAATGGGTTCCACATCTAATTTGTGCAACTTTGGCTACGGGTGGGTGTGCTGGTTTTGCACCAGTACATCCCTCCACACTTGGAGCAAGTGTCTCAACACAGCTCCCACGGGAATGTTCTTTCAAACTCACGCAAATGGGTTTTGACCCTCTGCCGCCTCCCCTCCACAGTCCTTAAAACCCCTAGCGAGACCCCAAAACAATTCTAAATGTCATGATGCTTCCATATCCAACAACAATGGCACCCCGGGCAGGAAACAAGCAATGCACAAGCTGGCAAGCTACTCTCCAGGCGTCAGCTCCCAAGCTACCAGGGGGAGGACACCCCTTATAAGGGAACATGAAGGATTAATAAATCCCTTATGACCCTTAATTCTAAACTCCCATGAAGGCGAATAATGTAGTTCTGCAAGAACATGAGCAAAAATTATCTTGGAACAGGCAACAGTCACACGGCTCCCAGACGTCCTATAACAGTCAAATTTCAAGCCTTTTATTTCAGACTGCTGTAGCCACCACAGTCCAGGCCATGACAGTTGTCGAGATTCCCATTCCCTAGCCTGAACCAACCACTCGTTGCATCCTAATTCCAAACTCCCGTGAAGGCGAATAATGTAGTTCTGCAAGAGCATGAGCAAAATTATCGTGGAACAGGCACCAGTCACACGGCTCCCAGACGTCTTATAACAGTCAAATTTCAAGCCTTTTATTTCAGACTGCTGTAGCCACCACAGTCCAGGCCATGACAGTTGTCGAGATTCCCATTCCCTAGCTCCAACCAACTACTCCTTGCATCCCTATCCCTCAAACGACAAGTGAGGAGAGGGCGGTGTTGAAGTTGGTCCCCACTGCCCAGGGCAGTCCCAAAGTCCAACAGGTCGACGTTGTTAACTCGGTGTTGTAACAGGTAGCTGTTAGCAAGTCGTGTCCTTGACACGCATAAACGTAGGGCTCGACAACGCTCAAATATATACAACATTGTCTATGCAGACATAGCTGCATCGAAAAAACAGCATTATCAGTCAAAACCCTACATGAAACTCCTGCAAACGAAAACCCTACAACCATATTTGTCCACAACAAGACTGCCCATGGGATTTACACACGCCCTAAACCATGTCGCGCAATCTTCTGAATGAAACAAACTCACCTAAGAATCCCTCCTACAGAATGAGTGAGCTCAAGCCATCCACTTTAAAGTTAATGTCTGCCTAGTCGCTCTACACCATACCCTAGCACAGTCTCAACACATCGCATGAAGATTAACCAGGGGAACAATCCCCCAAAAATGATACTCCATCCTCCACGAACGAGAGAGCTCGAGATGACCACTTTATATCTTCCTTGTGCTTCCACAAAATCCCCAACAGCTGAGTCAGCCCAGCCTGTTAATGACAAAACCAAGTGGAGGATTCCTTCATTATGGCAATTCCTCCTAGAACAGGAGCGCTCGAGCGATCTACTTAATGTTCCTAGCATTTCCACAAGATACGCAAGCTCTGACTCAACACACCCTATAAAGGACAACCCATATGCGAAGGCGTGATTTCGACCGCCATCAGCTGTACGCTGACTGTGGTGTCCAGTTTCAGTCCTTTCTCCTCCACCGGTAGAATAATCCAGAGGACTGGAACATAAGTGTACAACAATGAATGCCCCCTCACCCCAATTGGGATATTCCAGGGTGCTTGAAATACTTGTACATTGCAATGTGTGTGGACGGCGCTGTGGCTTTAGACCTCGTGCCAAGAAAGATCCTCTTTCGTTTGCCTTTGACATTCTTCTGGAGGCTACCGTTCCTCAGTGTCAATTAAGTGGAAGGGCAGGGACAGCGCTTCACAGCGCTATTATGCTGCAAGTGGAAGGGAAAGGCCATATCTAGTGAAAGACGCATCCTCAACTATCTACCTAAAACTCTTCTCCTCAGACTTCACCCTACTGCCACAGATGGATGGGTTGCCAAAAAATACACAAAGTCACAATGCACATTATGGAGACTGCCTACAACATGCATGTGACGGGCAAAGACCTACTTCCACTGCACATCTCAAGACTCCCAAGTACACAAGAATCCCAGCATCCCTCTATCCGGGAAAATGTTGCTGAGCTTCTTGGAAGAAGAAATCAATGCGCGAGTTGTGCAAAAAGCATCCCACTGGTCCAAGCCCGGCTGAAGGCCTGCTACTACACAGCTACCTACCATACCCAGGGCCCCCAGCAAAATGTCCCCCGCGATTTCCAGGCCAGGATGTAGTCACGTGAATTTGGGACTTGCTCCACTTCAGTTATGCCAAAATGGCTTTGGAACCACATTTTCCAATTCAAAAAGGCGAAAAGCTCGAGCGTCAATTCTCAAAATGCAAATCAGCCCTAGAGCCCTGCAAACCTTCAGTATGCTGCATGAAATTCAGAGTACAACAGTCAGGACTCCAGCGCCTTTGACGAGGGCACAGCCACGCCGAAGTTCATCTTTGGGAACAAGTGGCATCAGAGCTCATTGCTTCAAGGGTTTATTACTAAACCACACCCAGACCCTGCAGTGCACCTCAAAAGAACATGGCACAGATGCGGTCTGTTTGGGGATTGCAGACTTCTAAAGAATGCAACTTCAAGCACATTTATATCCTCAGCCTTCCTCCAACACCATCAAACTCAAGCTAAAGCTGCTCTGGTCCATGTTGTCACAAACTTGGTGCTTATGCTGAAGATAAAGCTGGGTAGGTCAGTATTGTTCTTGGGTAGGAACGATACCTCTTCCTTCGCAAAAGCTCTTACAAAAACGCTCAACAAGGCCATCCCAGTTGAGGGTCCAGCTGCTCCATGAAAACATCTGACACCATGAAGAGCTGGGCATCGTAAAGCATTGACTTCTTAAACCAAAAATGCGGCATGAACATGAACTTTGAGCTCATCCTCAGACAAGGTTTTGAGGCTGCAGTTGTGAAAGTGCTCCCCCGTGAGCGCTTTAAGCACCCCGGCATGCGCCACAAACGCAATACAGTTTTCTGGCCTTTGCAACAGGTAATCTCTCAACAGCTCCATGCGGGTCAGGAAACGGCCTGTGCACACAGAGCAGGGCCATCAACAATCACAAAGAGACCAAAAACCTGTTATGACTGTGTCCAATGCCTACATGCAAATAAACAAACTCAACGGAGTCAACTTTTTTTGCCACACACTAAGCAACACTGATAAATCCCTCCACGACTGGCATCAGAATGGGGAGACCGCAATTCTCCATGAGACATCATCAATTGTAAATGCCGATATCAAACCTATCACAAACCCCACAAAATCTAAACATTGCATATGGCCTTACAAATGACAAATTGACCGAGTTTGCTGGCTCAGACTCACAGATGAAAACACGGCTGGATGCTCCCGTACGCAAAGACATCCATCAAGCTGCCAAGAGCACCAGCATTTATGGGTAATGCATTCTTAGCAATGCAGGAAGGCGTACCACTGCTTTCTGGCACAATAGCTCTGGGATCAGAATGACCTCCAGTGTACCACCAGAGCTCTTCATTGATGGACTCGAAGCTCCAATGCGGGTACTTTAACACTAGCTGTGTCCTGCAAACAGAACAGTCCTGTCAAGCAAGGAAAGCCACTAGCAAGCAAACGCGTAGGCAAGCCATGGCCTCACCTGGGGGTTCCAACATCTGATGACAGCCAGAGGCATTCAGCTGCTAGGTGATGTGCAATGCGGGGGCACTGCCCTTCGGCAAATGCAATGTCTGCTGTATCCAGAGCGCGCCTCAAAGGGGATGATATGATAACTTCTGGGTTTGGAGATAAAAAAATTGTTATCTCTTTGGCCGCCTTCTTCGCTTGCTTCACCCCAAACGTTGTGAGTTCCGTGTCAAACCTGCAACGAGCGGTGATGGGTCATCCGAGGTCAGGATGCAATTAATTTGATTACATGCCAGTACTGCTGCAAAGGGGTGACACTTACAGGTGAGGGTCTCTGAATTGCTCGGTTCCGTAGGCATGATCGCACTGTGCCAGATAAGCATTCATGACAGTCTGTCCGTGTCTTAGGAAGTGAAAAACCTGCATAAGTACGGAAAATGTTATGACCCCCCGCTTCAAACCAAACCTCTGATTAGCACAGGAACTCACACTGTCTCAGCAACCTCGCACGCTTCACGGTTCTGAAAACTATCATGTATTCGAAAATCAACATAATTTGAAGTTTACTGCTGCAAGGGAGCTCATGGCTCGTGTGCTGTCCTTTGTTATTGCTGCTTCAAAAGCTGCTCAACGGTTGAGAACCCTCTATCTGCATACCTTCTTCTTCTTTTCATCGCGGGATGTCACCAATCCATTCGCAGATGAATATACGGACATTCTTATTGAAAGGCGAGCGCCAAACTTATTGTTACACTGATGCAGGGATGTACGAGCGAAAGGGTGGACGTCAAATTGGACACTCATGGCTTCATAAACTGCAGATCTCTTTTCAGCTGTTCTGTTAGCAGAAAAGAGCAAAGTTATGTGCATGTGAAAAAGAAAGACGCCGTATTCATCAGGAAAGCGGTTACACCCACGCACGAGGGTAAAGCATGAAGTATGCAAAATTCCTTCCTTCCTTGTTACCAATTCCCCAAAAGCCCCATAATCAGATGGGGACAACTACGAGCCACGAAAGGGCAGCATCACTACTGATAGTGTGAGTGGCACCAGCAGCCTCTTGCGCCATCCCGTCGGTCACGCAGCGGTGGCCTTGAGGCCCACATGCTTTGGAAGTCACGGTGGTAGCCGACCGGCCGTGGACGGGAAAGTAGTCGGTGCCGCGGAAGGACTTGTCTAACGACTGCCCTGGACTTATTTGGTACATTGCGTCAAGAAGGATACATTTAAAATCAAGAGGATACATTTATAGATACTTATGACAATCCTTCCTTTAAATAATCTATAAGCTATAAATAATGATGTGTAGAATATATCTCGGCGAGGCAGCCGACTATTATGTGGACAAGCCTGTTTTCGAGCCTGTAACGCTTGTGCTTGCATGCGGGTATGGAGGGTATGGGTCAGCAGCAGTGGTGGAGCGACGCACCACTCCCTCATTTTGGGCGGCGTCCTTTATTACAGTCCACCGCTAGGAATACCTGTATCTTGTGGGTTGTCAACCGCCTCACCCTGTCTACGTCATAACATTCCACACCCTTACATAAGGGTACCCTTATGTCCCTTATATCAAAGCGGTTTGATACATCAAGCAGGCCACTTGCCTACCAGAGGACTCCATACTTGTTTTCCCTCGCCCATCTCCCACGGATCCCCAGTTTTGGTATAATTTGGTGGGTTGTCCAACTAGTTAGGCCAAGTAATTAGGCTTAACGTTCTCACATGCTTTGCCAGAGGGCTTCCTCTCCACGTTCGCAAGATAGGGCCTTTGCTTACACTTCGTCTGGGTGTTCCTGGCTTCTTTACCGATGCTGGACGCCAGCAGTCCCGTGATTTGAGCGCCGTTTCGACATGTGTGGTTTGGCTTTATCGATGAGCATCACTGTGTCTCCAATAAATGGTGAACACCGGCGCTTGCCCCTGCGCCGGTACGGGGCCTTTAAAATATATTCTCAACAGTTCTCTACTTTCTCTGGGTCTCTTAAGCGGCTCAGTCTGTCAGCCCTTTGGCAATGCATTGGGCAGCCATATGGGCAACGCGGTCACACACTCGCTACAAGGGCACAAACCGCTGGTTTTTGCGCACAGCACAGACGTGCGCACAGCATGCTGTACCGACGAACTCAAGGTATAAAATTCTTTTTCTTCTTCGGTTTTGGAGTGTATCTAAGGCAGTGAATGCTGGTACAGCTGCAGCTGGTGGCGTGCACCGAGGCCTTAAGAACTAACCCTGCAGGCACCAATACAAGTGCTTTTGCTTGTGGGCAGCGGAGGATTAACAAGCGCTGGAGCGAGGTGGTCACGGCAAGGGGCTGGGCAATGTAAGCCGGATATTCCATTGACAATGTGGAGGGCGTCCCCACATAGACCATCTAGTAGCTGGTTCCCTCCGAAGTCTCCCCCAGGATAGCTGGAGCTCGATCGGTTTAATCTGCCAATGAATCGGCCCTTTATAAAGTAATTACAGCAGCGCAACTGCACGGTGTTCACTCATGGAAGCCCAGCTGGTGGGAGCCAAGAGATTGAAGGAAGCCGTGGAGGTGACGAGGGCTCTGCACTGCCACCCAGACATGGCACCTTTGGGGTTTGAGGCTCAAACCAGACGTTGGAGCCCAGTCCACGACCTACTGAATTGCGTATTGCAACACTGACGTGGGGCCCAACGAAGGTGCCATCATCTAGGTACCATCCTCAATGCGTCTTTGTCACTTTCCCAGGGGTCTGCTGCGCCAAAAGAGTCTTACAGGTAAAACAGCCAAAAGAGGTTAAAGGTCAAAGTGAAATATATTGTGTATCTTTGGCCCTCCTCTGGCCGGTCCCGGTTGGGGGCCCCGTCATGCCGTGGTCCTGCCCATGTGCGGCACATGATCAATGTCACATGCCAGGGCCCCTGGCCTAGGGGTGCCGGGGAGCCAGGCGGGGAGTGGAACTGTGACTCCCAGTCTGTGTCCCAGTTTGACAGTTCCCGGAACTCGGTCGAAGTCGTGCCTCGGAATTCGGAGTCTGGGGGTTACACGTTCATAAGGAATTCAAACCCTTACAAGTTCGCGGTGCCAAATTACATGGCTAACAACATGTTGTTATTGCCGTCTTCGTAAGGTAGTGTGCTTGCATTCGCGACAATCGATCCGGCTGGCAGGGCGGGCACATTCCCCCGTGCATAGCACGTCGACTGTTTACAAGCTAGCTCGATCTACATGTCTTAAGAAGTCGGAATGTTTCTTAATATACTTTAAATGTATTTAACCTCTAGGAAGTAGTTTGGCCTTTCGGGGGTTGATGCGTGCAGGACAATAAAAAGCATGAACTCCGCTTCAATTTCTCTGTTCTGACCTGCTGGGCACTGTGACCTTGATATTTGTTTTGCTAACATGCTTAGCAGCTGCCTGTAAAGGCCGCGTTATCTGCGGTTTTCGTAGTTTGATGTCCTTGGCGAGCGCCATTTTACAGCGTTTGAATGGATCGTGAAGCTGGAAAACATGCACGAGTTTCCAGACGATGTCTTGCATCTAGTTTTCTCGTACCTGACATTCAGAGACAAGGTGACCGCTGGTTTGGTATGCAAACGCTGGGACGAAGCACTGAGGGGAAAGCTTCTAGGACACAATCATTGGGATGTTCATTACAACCTCGACAATCTCGTGTCTGTGACAATGTCCATGACACAACCCCAGCAGAGCTCATCTTTGCACCCATTGAAGAAGGCGGGCAGGTACGGCAATTTGACACAGTCTGGCAGACTCAGTCCTGTCCTTCGTTGAATACTTAAGTTGTTGGCTTGTTGCAGATGGTTTGCTCGTAGAGCTGATGCTGTCAAAAGAGTCCGCTTGTCTGCGACCATTTCTTCCGGCCAGCAGGGAAACAGTACACTGAAAGTTCTGGAGAGGGAGCTCCCCTTGCTTGCAGGTTCTCTATCGAGAGGAATAGTCCAGTTGGACTTGGAGTTCTATGGTAATCCTTTCTCTACCTCTGTTTAGATAACAATCTGCATAGTTGTGAGGCGTCTTCGTGTCCTAGGAGTCGGTCCGCCGTTTTCCTATGTTGATCTGCATGCGGTCAGAAGTGTGTCAGGGATTATATGTTGGACACAGCTACGTTAACATAAATGGTTCTGGATCAGGTGAATGAAACCATTCATGCAGGCTTGGGAACATGTGGGCTGTGAATGTTCCTGGGTCTAATTCTTTGGCTTCAGTCCATGAGTGTTCTTGTGGGGTACATGCAGAGGGATCGCCTTTACAGTCACCTCTGTTGTCTTCACCCAGCTTCCTTGCTTTGCTCTGCCCCATGGTCAAGTCCCTCAAGCTTTGCCATATGCACTCCATCATAAGCCCAGAGCACTTTGCAGCCCTCTGCGAGCTCTCATGTCTGGAGGAGCTCTCCATCATGGGATCAGGAGAGGAGGAACAGGTACGGCGTTGCTGTACAATATGGGGGCAAGTACGATATGCAGTGTTGCATGAAGAGGATGCAGAAGCGTACATGCTGGCAGTAACCATGTCCGCCTATCATAGCAATTTACTTCTCCCTCCTCGTCTCGTGCAGGAAGGGCTTAGGGAGCTCACCCCCGACATTGGAAAACTCAAGAATCTACGATCCTTGATTTTGGCAGCAAATGATGCGATAGAATCCATTCCTGATGCTATCAGCTGCCTGTCCAAGCTAGAGCACTTGAAAATTGACATGTCGCCAGTCAGTGAACTACCAAGCGGCTTGACTTCACTTGAAAACCTGTCTAGCCTTCGAATAAGCTGGAATGGACCTGTTGGACCTGCGTTTCCCACGAATCTACAGGTGCCACCCATCTTTTGATTTGCAAATCTTTCTGGGCCCTAGCACAAGCTGTGATGCTTTTCAGCAGGACTAGCTTTTCAGCAGTGGGGTTTCTTCCTGTTGGATGGTGGCATACCAACTCAGATGGCAAGCCGGCAAGGTTTGTCCTTGGCAAATCAATTCCAATAAGATGATGGATTGCACTGTTCCTGCAAAATTTGATAAAGCCGAGGTTGTCTTCATGCAGATCCTCACCCAACAACAGTTCTTGTGCACACTCTGGCTCCTAGCGTACATTGTAAGAAGTTGGCGACGTTTCTCGGGATCAAACTCTTTTTGTAGAGGTCTGAAGTCCGCGCAGTAACGGCTTGCGAGCACTATCTGCTGTCCATCCGATTGCACTGTCGCTGACCAGGGTTCTTGGTCCAGGGCTTGAGAAGCTTAGCCACCATTGCACTCTGTGATTGCTGCCTCCCATCAGTGCCTTCAGAGTTCAGCGCACTGTCCGCTTTAACTTCCCTCGACGTCAGTGGCAACACTTTCGAATCCACGGCTGTGTGGTGGCCTCCAACCCTCTCCAGGTAAATGATGCTTAGGCCTGATTGTTGTGATTAGCGACCACTCTCTGATTCATGCTTGCTCATCATCCCATCCTTCTAAGATGGACTGTATAAGTCTCCTTGCTCGACTCTGTATAGGAGTTACTGGTGGACTTGCTAAGCCTGGTTGCTATACAGAGGAGGTTTCACTCGAGATCACGTTGGGTGGTAAGACTTTGATTTTATGTGGATCATGTTACGCTAGGAGTGGCCACTATAGCAGTTCAACTTTATGCAAGAAATTGTAGCTTTTGGTCTGTACCATACATACGTCATTGATACGTCTATTAAGGCTTTCTTATGGGTCAGATGCGGTCCTCAACGTTCAATGCCTATGCAAAGGGTACTGCCATTTCTTAATCTTGACCCTGATGCCTGGGTTCAGATCATCAGGCTGGCTTGCTATGGTGCGCAGGTTGACCCAGTTGCAGGAGCTAATAGCTTGTGACTGTCAAATAGTTGATTTACCTCTGCACATGTCAGGCCTCTCTAGCCTTCAGGTAAACGACCAGATGAGGTTGATTTTCTGCAATTAATGACAATGGGGGTAGGCGAGTGGGTAGGGGGCTGCACTCACTCAAACTTAGACCTTGCCACCATACCCACCACCACCATTTTGATTTAGCATGTCAGATCAGGTCTGGGAATTGTCACATTACAGAGAATGTGAGGAGGGAGTCTAGTGGACATACTTCAAAATTACCTGCTATCTTTTGGTATTGTTACAACTTTGGGCACGGCCTGTGGCCTTGAAAAGTTCATGTGGTTGGGTGAAGAGTGCCTCCCATGTCCCCCCCCCCCCCTTTCTCCCTCCCTCCCTCCCCCTCCTCTCCCGACCCCTTCCCCTTCCCCCCCTCTCTCTCTCTCTCACACACACACACACAAACACACACACACACACACACACACACACACACACACACACACACACACACACACACACACACACACACACACCCACCCACACTCACACGCATGCAAGCACGCATTCCACAGCATGGTTTTGCTGCCACCCCGGCGCTGGGCTGTAGAAAGACAAAGGATGTCGGATAATTCCAATCTTGCCCCCGGTCCTTTTATCTGCTATGACCCTGTCATCTGTACTTGTAGTTGAAGCTTTTTGCATGTTAAGGGTCAGTCACAAGCCTGCTTACTTTTTGGATCGGTCACAAAGATCATGAAGGCAGATTGTTTTTGTAATGACATGCAGAAGCTACCTTCCCTCTCAACACCCATCAACAGTGTTTAGGTCCATGAGATAACCCTACAGCGGCCAGAAGTTAAGCAAAGCACCCTTTGAAGGAATTGGGGGCTGCAGAGACTGGACTTATCTATGAATTCGCTGACCCACTTGCCACAGCACGTATCCAGTCTTATTGGCTTGCGGGCTCTAATGATGCAAGGCAACCGCTTGTCAACATTTCCTGTTTCAGTGCTGCTACGAATGACAGCAATCCAAGATATTGAGCTCGTCAACCAGGAACGGCATCCAAGCTGGCGCCGAGAAGATCAGGGGTTCAGGATTTCCGAACCCCTGCACCCCATACTGCACCCAAAGTTGAAAACGCTGGATTTGCGGCAGCCCTTGAATTTCAAATGGGATGCAACTTCCCTTTTCCATTTGGGACGGGCAATGGCTGAGATCTGCAGTCGGGATCCTATGCCAACTCTGCTTTTTTGAGAGACCAGCCTGGGCAATCATGTTCAGACTACCATGGGCGTACCATTACTATGGGTATGTGTCAGGGCTGAAGCTGTTGCCTTTGCAGACTCCACATGTGATTTTACAGGAAATGTGGAAGTACCTCTTTTTGCAAGTTGCAGTGTCCAACACGCGGGCATTGTACCAATATTTGAAAGTTGGCTTTATTTTGTATGTTGAACGATTGATGGAAATGCCTGGTGCTTTTGGCAGAATGAGATCAGCGCAAGGATCGTACATTTGAAGCGCTACTTTGTGCCTGTATGATACTGCATGTACTAATGTGTTGAGTGTTTACTGAAATCCTTTTTGCTGAGAACATGTGAGAGGAAGAGTCAGCTTCTTTACAACGATTAGGAACCCCCTTGTTGAGATCGGTGCTGTTCAAGATGATTTGGACACGCTTACTTATTCCTGCAGATCATCAGTCTAGGTAATCCTGAGTCAGTGTGTCTGACAAACAATTTACTTGGCAGCAACTCACCGGGAGTTCCCATTGATGAAGTTATTGTGTCCAGGACAAGTGTCCACTGGCCACAGCATGCCTAAAGACCAATGGCCGTGTGTGAATTGGCTGATTGGATGAATCAATCCTGGGGATGGAGTAGTTGGATACCTGTGCTTCCCTCCTGTACCAGGTTCCTATTTACCATATGGAGCTGCAAAGTACAAGTGGCAAACATGCGAATGGTGAGTTTATATTATGTAAACATGCCTTGGCAATGAGGTGAGGGCATTGTGGACATATGGGTGTTGCCTGGGTTCCCCAGTGACAGCCACAGGAAAATGAAATTTTGAAGGTACATGGATGTATCTGGAGTTTTGCCGTTAGTGGAGGTATTTGTGGAGGCCGTGTTCTCCACGCAAGAAGTCTTTAAGGCTAGTGCCTGGCACTGGATTGTGGTCCTTTGTATTTAAGAAGGTATGCGCAATTTCGTGTGTGTCAGACCTGGCGAAGTTGGTTTGATTGTCTAGCTTTATCCCATTGTCGTGGGGCATGCCCTGCATTGCCAGTCATAATAAATGTGGGGCTACTCCAACCAGCCCTGCCCAGGCTAAGGGCGTTCCCTGCCCAGTGATTGCAACCGACAGCTCCCATTTCGAAATATCAGTCATGCCGCAGATGACAGCGAGAAGGCCTTGGCCTGGATGGGGAACAGACATTGATGCACCAGCATCATGGGCACTTCGCACTCACATGCAAGCCTATGGGAGATTGTATGTTGTAGTTCCATTTAATTCTCGCTGTGCTAAGGGCCATGCCCTGCGCAGGGGTTGCAAACATATGGCCAGGATTTCGAAAATACCAGTCAGGGCCTTGCCGCATGTGACAGGGATCCCGGAGCAAGGCTTTGGCCTGGATGGGAGACATGCATTGAGTCAGCAGAATCAACGTTGTTCATACACAAGCAGGCCTATGTGAGATCGTATGTTATAGTTGCATTTATCACTCGCTGCTGAAACGGTCCTTAACGACATGTTGGCCAGCATGCCATGGCATTTTGAACTTATGATGTGGCTCCTGAATTGCGCAGCATGCAAGCATTTGCTTGCGCGTTGCACGTTGATGGGAGTATTTTGGAGAGAGTGAGCTCCAGAGAAGGTTCATTTCGGAATGGGCCTGCGAAATATAAAGCCCGTCTGAAATTTAAGACGGCAGAACTGGTTTTCAAAAGTTTCAGATTTTAGCGAGCTGCAGGATAGGGAAGCCTACAGAACGGTATGAAACGTCCAGTAATATAGTGGAGGTATATTTCATAAACTCCCTTGAACGTCAACAGAACTCTCGTATGCTTCCTCAGATGTGTCTAGCCATGGCGCCACCACTATCGCATATCCCACGCTGGATTGCCTCTTCTTTAAAGTTTAAGTAAAAAATTTTATGTGGTTAAGCATGAGTATTTCACAATAACGGCAAGTCAGTGCTCTCTAGAGGTCTCTGCATGACCACACACGGCCAATTGTAAAACAGCTGCCCATGAGTCCTTCCAGGTCTAGACAGATCTGCAAACAGTGAGTTGCATAGCTGCACGGATTTCCAGCCCTTAGAACTTTCATCCTGGGATAGTTTTCATGCTCAGCATGCGCTTATTTGAATTTGTACGGCTTCGGCAAGCAGACTCTCCTGCTCTTGCTGCTTGACAGAGCGTTGGGTCCGAAATCTACACGTGCAATCCCCATGGATTCCCGTCCATATCCTAATCTACACGTGCAATCCCCATGGATTCCCGTCCATATCCAATCTATAATGCTGGCCATGTGCGACTTGACACTCTCAACGGTATTAGAGTCAAAGGAGCCATGGAAGTAACTTGAATTCCACTGTACATCCACCAACGTCTTTGTTTCCATGCACTGTAGTGTTCAACGGGCATCGGCCATGGGGAACCCACTTTTCATGACGGCGTTTGCCTATTGCGACAGGACTTGCGCAAGCCCTTCATTAGAATTTCAGCTTGTACAATACTTTGTGTGAGTGTGTGTGTGTGTGTGTGTGTGTGTGTGTGTGTGTGTGTGTGTTGTGTGTGTGTGTGTGTGTGTGTGTGTGTGTGTGTGTGTGTGTGTGTGTGTGTGTGTGTGTGTGTGTGTGTGTGTGTGTGTGTGTGTGTGTGTGTGTGTGTGTGTGTGGGTGGGTGGGTGTTGTGTCTCAGGGTGACTCAACAATGCTGAACTTCTTCCTTGATCTGCACAGCCGCTCCTTTGGCCCTGAGGTGTTGGACCGGATCATGACCATTGTTTTCGGTCTTGAAAATGCATGCCCGCAGGAGTGCCATGCTTGTCAAGTCAACAGATATTCTGTTCCCGCCTACTGGGTCTTCGGTGGCTGGGTAGTACCCCCAGTGGGTACCATGGGGACTCCGGATGTTCCAGTTTAGA
Organism: Botryococcus braunii; assembly: GCA_002005505.1. Classification (NCBI taxonomy): domain Eukaryota; kingdom Viridiplantae; phylum Chlorophyta; class Trebouxiophyceae; genus Botryococcus; species Botryococcus braunii. The sequence continues at coordinate 354,330 of KV908380.1, forward strand.
TGTGCAGATTTTGTACAACGGAACCGCCACCGTCTGACGCTTCGCCCAAAAATACCAAGCTTCAACCTAAGTACCGAGCTTCAACCCACGAACTAAACATTTATTCAAGTACTGCCGTTTCAAATTCAACCGCATTAATTAATCGAGCGATAGCACGTCTTCTGCCAATCTAAGAGTATTTACTTGTTCGAACAAGACACGGATCAGAGGTGTACGAACACACGCGGATCAGATGGCGTCATCCAATATGTAAGCACCGCTTCTATAAGGATTCAAGGCTGATATTTTAGATTTTATAGAATTGTTGGTAGTCATATTGGATAGTGGCATCGTACGGACGAGCTCGCCTTGCTTTTGGACCCTGGCGGCTGGACGGACGGACTGTTCTTTAATTAAATACGTTGGTTTGATTGCAGTGAAAGTGTATCAATTCCAAAAGTTAAGCTTAATAGTGGCCATGAGATTCCTCAGCTCGGTTTGGGGACCTGGAAAGCTGAAAAGGAGAAGATCGCCGAGGTTACCAACCTCGCTCTACACATGGGATACAGGTGAGAAGGACACAAAAAAATCAAAAAAAGAGATCAAGCAATATAGCTTTAGTCATTAATTGCGTATGCTGCAATAAGAATAGAATTTGTGGTGATTATTCATGCCTGAAGCAGTGACTTTTGGACGCCATTGGCACTTGTACATTGTTATCCCATAGAATCTCCACGCCCTAATTTCTAAAATAATTGATGTAAATGTTTACCGTGGATTTTGATGAATGTCATTTGTGAGTTATCGACATCATCCTTGGCATGCAATACTGGTGCCCTGGCCAATTGATTGGCATATGTGGCCCCCTCTAAAATTCACAATTTCCACAGACAGTTTGAATTATTTCCAAAGGGATGAACAGATGGTAATAAGAAGCTAGAATTACCAGGAAATTACTCAAAAAAAGCGAGTGCTGTATTCCAGCACCTTCAAAGAGGCATCAACCTCATGCCTTGAACCGTGCCACAAAAGGACTATCATGAACTACTGCAATTACATTGGGTAAACCATTCACTTTAATATTGATTCCTGCTACTAAACATGGCAGAATTTCAGGCACATTGATAATGCTGCCATGTATTACAATGATGATGGGCTCGGCGAAGGCCTACAGACCGTGCTAGAAGACGGTGGCCTCAAGAGAGAAGACATCTGGGTATGGACCCATTTCATACGACATTACGTAAATCGATGCAGTGGTCGAAGGCATGTTATCTCAATTATATCACAGGTAGACTCAAAATGCAAAGGTTAGCTTTTTAGTGGTTTGAACAAAAGGGTTGCAAGGTCCTGTCGATCTGAAAGTGATGCAAGGTCCTGTCGATCTGAAAGTGATGGAGGCAAGTTTGCAAATCAGTCCCGAGTATTGCATGACAACCACTGCTAAGGAAATTTCTACGTCTTGCGAAGGGGGCGGGGGGCATAGAGTCCTTGGATCCGTGTGCATGCGCCTTTGTGTAGCAGTATTCATGTAGATGCACATATTGGCATACATGTTATGCATCTAGATCTGTACATGTTTAGCTGTGTTACTGCCGGGCACTCCTACGATTGTCGGGTTTCAAGCGAGAAAGCATCTCGTCTTTGAAAATGCAGTAGTTCAAGCATGACATTATCAGGACCTTCAAATGTATATGTTCAGCTGGTACTGGATAAAAAGTTGAAGCTTAGTGTTCTGAATTAATATTGATGCTTCAATGCTTGGGACAGATCACATCCAAGCTGCATAACAAGCATCATGCAGCAGATGATGTCAGAAAGGGCTGCCAACAAATTTTGGACAACCTCAAGACAAGCTACCTGGATCTCTTTCTTGTGCATTGGCCTGTTTCGCAGAACGAGGGGCCGTCGTTGCAGCCACCCATGAAGGTCTGGTCCTCTCGCACTCAAGTTTGCCAACGTTGTCGTGAAGGTCCTGGGCAACGTACCTCTTGAGATTAAGGATACCTTATCAACCATTAAGTTATGATTTAGGTGAGGAAAAGTGTGGGTAGGACAGTTTGTGAGAGATTGAGGGGGAGGGGCACCCCTGCAGAGGCATTGGTCCCGAACCCTGACAAGGGAAGGGAGAAGTCAGCGGACGTGTGCACGCAAACACACGCCTCACGCACACATGCACCCACAGACATACGCTCCTGCACCCGCAAGCGCGCGCACACTTTACACACACACACACACACACACACACACACACACACACACACACACACACACATACACACACACACAGACACACACACACACACACACACACACACACACACACACACACACACACACACACACACACACACACAGTCTCACTCACTCACGCCCAATGCGCGCGCGCGCGTCCTGCAAGACTTTCCGGGCACAAATTTGGCCTTATGCATGTTAAAGATGGACCTTAAAATGTGTGTAGTCATGTGCAGTGCATTGATAGATATATGAAAGGGGTTCACACGCTGTTGGCTTTCGGCAGGAGACGTGGCAGGCCATGGAGAAGCTGGTTGATGACGGACTGGTGAAGTCCATCGGAGTTTCCAATTTCAGTGTCAAAAAGTTGGAAGACCTCGTGACCTATGCCCGCATTGTCCCCGCTGTGCACCAGGTGGGCCAAGTCCGTTCTTTCTTATTGTAGTCAAAGCCAACGGTTTCCATTAAAGTCACTTGCTCTGCAAGGCCAAGTGTAGTTAACGATCGTGTCAGCTAAGTGTTGTAACATATGAAACTTTGAGGATGCTTCTCAGGAATCATGTTATGAAGCATTGGGCCTCCCTGGAGTAGCTAAGGCTGTTACTGGGAACGGTATATTTGGGGCTCCTGTTTTCAATTTATATGGCTTGTAACAACCTCTTTGAAAGGAAGGGGAGAGTACAATCAGTCGTCTATTCGCCCTCTGCCCTCTATTTGCCTGTGTTGAAGCATCGGATCTGGAATTGTCATTAGCGCCATGGCTGTAGATGTCCCACATGACTTATCAATGCTGTTTGCCAAGACCGACACGTGGAATTCTATGTCGGCTTCATTGCTGACAAGGGATGGATCTGGGCTTGGCCAGATTGAAGTGCACCCATACTTCCGCAACAGCTACAATGTCGACTTCTGCCACAGCAAGGTATCAGCCTCCCGAAACATCAAGATTGGCCTCTGGAAATTGGTCTGTGTTTGTCTCAGGTCCTCTTCAATTCTGCTGATTACGTATAAGGAAGAAAATAGCCTTGTTGGTTATCAATTTCTTTTAGTTGCACTAATATTCTCATAAGTAATGCAAGGTGTTTGTCCAATATTAACTTCAATTGCCAGCATGCGATTGAGCACAAGGATTGAGCACGAAACACCCTGTTGTGCGTTTTTCAGGGCATCCATGTGACGGCATACTCTCCGTTGGGCTCTCCAGACTCTGCCACCATGCAAAATCGGGGGGAATCCCCGCCCGAGTTGCTCAAGGACCCTGTGGTGGCCAAGATTGCTGAGAAGTTGGGCAAGCATCCCGCGCAGGTACTTGCAATTGTGCTCTTGCTTAAAGCACCTGCAGATGCATGTGATATGCCGTAGGTGCTACATTGACACAAGAAGCCCTGACACCGTTCGTTGTCAGCCCCCCTTCCCCCCTCTGGGGGCCGCCCCCCTTGCCCCCGTCCCACCGGTGGGGTACCCCTCTCTCGCGGCCCCCCCCCCAACTTCTCCCCCCAACTCCCCCCCCCCTCTCTCTCTCTCTCTCTCTCTCTCTCTCTCTCTCTCTCTCTCTCTCTCTCTCTCTCTCTCTCTCTCTCTCTCTCTCTCTCTCTCTCTCTCTCTCTCTCTCTCTCTCTCTCTCTCTCTCTCTCTAGAGGGGGGGGGAGATCTCCCCCCCCCTCTCTCTCTCCCTCTCTCCGTCTCCCTCCCTCACCCTCCCTCCCCCCCCCCCCCCTCTCTCTCTCTCTCTCTCTCTCTCTCTCTCTCTCTCTCTCTCTCTCTCTCTCTCTCTCTCTCTCCCTCTCCCTCTCTCTCTCTCTCTCTCTCTCTCTCTCTCTCTCTCTCTCTCTCTCTCTCTCTCTCTCTCTCTCTCTCTCTCTCTCTCTCTCTCTCTCTCTCTCTCTCTCTCTGCATTTCTGGCGTGCCTGCCCATGCGTGTGTGCGTACGTGTGCACCTACGTGCGCGTGTCCATGTGTGCGTGCGTGCGCGCGTGCGCGTGTGTGCCAATTTCTGCGCTTGAGGGCGGGTTTGCAATGTGGGTTGGAAGTGTGGGTCAACGGGGATGCGTTTGCCATCTTCCGTGTGGTTTATTTGGTACCAGCAAGGCATTGATCAAGGGCGGCTCGGCATTGCTCACATTTTACCAATATAAGAACGCTAGAGCATCCGCCGCGGAATGATCTTGTCTTGATTTCACGGTTGAACTGCATGAGTGGAGTGTGAGTGGGGTGTTTTCCTGGGTGATCAACGTGGCCGGTTGGCTGGGCTTGGCACGGGCAGGTTCTGATCCGGTGGGCCATCCAGAACAAGACAAGTGTGATTCCAAAGGCGTCCTCCAAATCGCACTTGCGCAGCAATCTGGACGTGCTGAGCTGGGAGCTCAGCGCGCAAGATTTCAAAGAACTGTCCGGACTTGAGTACCAGGTGAGCCCTGCGTATATATAATTAAGCTCCCTTTCCAATCTTTGGGGAATTTCGCACTTGTGTGGCTGGTGGGGTGCGCGCGCGATTGTCAACATGCGTTTGCACGTGTGTTTATGCACATGTCGGCGCAACATGAAGACGTGGCCTTTGGATGGGTCGAGTGGGATCGGGGGGCGCGGGTGCCGACCTTTCAGGGCCACTGCAAGGGAACTATGTTTTGTGGGGCCTCGCATGCGCTTCCCCTGGGAGAAAGGAAGGGCGCCCAACGGCGCGGGGAACTGATTACTCCCCAAGGGGGACTGATCCGGCCAGTCTGTACCGCAAGGGACCACGTGCGAAGACGAGGTGGCAGAGAGGATAGGAGGAGGGGGAAGGGAGCCATGGCCCTCCGCAGGCCCTGCGCAGGATGGGAAACCAGGAGGCAATGCCGGGATCCCTCGGAGTTTATTTGAGGCTCAGGCTCGTATACAAGGCGAGCGCGTGCACGTGGGTGCTTACGTCGGCGTGGGTGTCGAGTTTGGAAGCACGTTCAGGCAGTTTCGAGTGGTCATGCTGTCTGCATAAAAGTGGCGGCATGTGGCAAAGGTTGTTTTTTTGTGTTTTTACTTTTTTAGACATGCAGGATGTGGACGACCAAAGATTCGGAGGCAAGTGAGACCCGTCAGAACACTTGAGCAGCAATACCAAGTTTACGGGGATGTGATGTATGGATACATAGATATGGGGTGGTATCCTTGGCAAATACACGACAATTACAAGCGCTGTACATGTCACATGTGACATGCTGACATGTCATATGTGTGTCACAAGCTGCAGCTAGGTTGGAAAAAGCATTCCCAAATGGATACGTTAACGGATACACACGGGCCCGATAGCTGCACATTGTCAATCCTAAACTGCATGGACTATGGTGCGCACATTGTCGAAATAATTATCATAGTTTCACTTTTGCGAGCATACGCCCCAGGCGGGATACTTGCTGCGTTAGCTACAGCATCAATAGTGCGCCGGTGTGGCCGCGCGCAGGCTCTCAATCCTACTTTTCTCATCTCTAGCGCTGTTTTGCATCCAAAGCCCCCGCGCGCCCGCGGGAAATATCCTTCAGAAACCTGTGGGGAAGCCCTTCTGTAGCTGTTACAGTCCTGGGACAAGAACTGAAGACCGGGTGGCCTGGCTAGGCTCGGATGGTGGACGGGTCTATGTGGCTGAAACCGGAAACTGGACCATACAAGACCCTGGACGACCTGTGGGATGGAGAGCTGACGGGCCAAGACCCCGCCGGTGTGCCTACCAAGCCCAATAAGGCTGCCGCAGGTGCATAAGCCTCAGCTTCTACGATAGTTGATTGGCCACTGCCATCCAAAAATGTTTATAAGTTAGGACCTGCTTTGGACGATTAGCGGCATGCCACCCTGATCAGGCTGGTAGCGGCACCCTCATCATGATGGAGGTGGTGCACGTGCCGGGCTGCTGGCGTCGCCATGTTAAACGTGTACACCAGGCGGACCTACAGTTTTTAAGTTACGTCAGCGTTCATGCTTACATGTACATAGCATACCCTAGCAATTGCAATTGCAAACCTATATATACAGTACAAATGTCGCAACGCACCGCAAACTCGTCCGTCAGTTAAATGACTATATAGGTACCGAGTTATACAACCACCGAAAACAAGGGAGTAGGCATTGCGTATTCCTTGCTTTATATACAAAGCATGGGCTTTTGAGCATTACATAATGCCCACACGTGAGGCTTATGCTGGTTGGATTGGGTTTACAAAGTTCTATGAGGATATGTATCGTGAGCTTTCAGATTGCAAAAAGGCTAAAGCAATCTCGAAGGCATTAGAATTTGGGCTTGGTCTTTTAAAGTCCCAAGCTTCAAGATTCTTTATTATTAGCATGGTTGTAAAACTTTATGTATTTGTGTAAGAGTCTACGTCCCACTGTGACCCAGTATTATGTGGTAATCATATTGTTTTGGTTCTCAGCTAATGAGCCCGGATATGGCCATCGGCGCCGTACCGTCCGAACGCTGCCAGTGCCGGCCCATACACTGCCAGTGCATGTGCTTAAACGTCCGCAGAAGCAAATGTGCACCTTGTGGTACTTTCCAACTGGTACTCTGCAGACACCCTACTTGTACGTTGCTCAAGACCATCTAGATGATGAAAAAGAGAGCATCTAGAGCATCTGTGCACTAAAATGTTTTGCACCTCCACGTAGTGTAGTAGTGCCTGTCAGGGCATACGCATACAGAACCCATCCCACATATCATGTCTGTTACGTTTACTGAGCTTATCACACATCCATCTCGCTCATTCTTATTTAATTTTAAGGTTTGGTAGTCACAGTCCTGACAGCCGATCCTATACATCAATATGTGCGGAAGGTCTACGTGCTGTAGAATTGCAATTGCCATCTGATTCACAAATGCCGATTTGTCGAGTGTCAGAACTGTGCTCCTCCAGCTGCAAATATATGATTCTGCATTGATTTGGAATCAGGATGGCACCAAAGCCAGCAATGTCAATTACTGATGACTCCAAAGTGATCACTCTGGTTTCATAAATTCGAGAAGTCAGTTTCTTGCTAGTTTGACGTCATGATCATGAGCGTCATTTGCTAAAGCCGATTGCCGCATGCATCTGCAAGGTATCACGTAGGCCTCCCGGTGCGCACCGGGAGGCCTACGTGATACCTTGCAGATTCCATTGACTGACAGGTCTAACTAAACGCATGCTTTTTGCAGGAGAATGTCTTACGCAAGACATCATTTTTACACCTTCCAGTGCATGCGTGCGCATTGGCTTTTCCATGGCGGAGAACCAGCAGCTCAACGGTCTTGCTTTGTTGTAAGGGAAAATATATAATGCGATCCTCGCCCCCGCAATTGCGGTCCCCTAACCCCCCCCCCCCCCTTTTCTCCAGTTGCAACATAACTATGCCACATACAGGGCAACATACATATATTATGCCACCAAACATGACGAGGGATGCGTGGAGTGGGCCACGCTAGCAGTGGCAACTAATTCAGTTTGCATCTGTTCTTCATGACAGAAGCAACCTAACAGCTTTTCGAGGCCAACAGCTACATGACATCGACCCGCCGGGACCTCACGGTGATTTAAGCCCGTGTGTTACCGATGATTATGCGAAACATTCGTTTTTGTACCGCTACATATTTATTTTTGGGCCAACCCTATTTGCCACGCATTGCTGAACTGCTCCTCGCCAGCAGTATAAGATGACAGTACTTCGACAGTGGTTTTAAGAGGAATTGCCAAGGTCCTAGCTTCTAGAAGCTTTCGTTTCTAAGCTCGAAATACAGACAACGCTCGTTCGGATCACATGCGTGCATGGACACCCGCCCGGGTGCCAAGCCTCGATGGAAAAACGGTTGTAATTACGGGGTCGACCAGCGGTATAGGATTAGAATGCGCGAAGCTATTTGCGCAAAAGCAGGCGAGGGTTATAATAGCAGCAAGGAGTCCCAGACGGGCGGAGAGGTACTGCGGAGTGTCCGCCAACGTCGTTTGGGTATAAACGATGTATTGGACTAATGGATAGAATTTGCAGGGCTGTGAAAGAAGTATTGGATTCATGCACTGATGCTTCCCCGCGCGGATCTTCGGTTATCTGGTTGCAGTGCGATTTGACGGATTTGAGGTACGTCCAAGGACCTTTGCGGATTCCTCGTGTCAGTGTTCCATTGTAGAATATTTTAGAATTTTCTACGTTAGAGACTGTGTGGCGATGGCTGAGACCGTGGGTGGATTTAAGCGTGTTGCCAACGTGCCTGGGTGCCAGGTCAGTTTTGTACGCTTGCAGTCGAACGTCTGAAAGGACATGACTGTACTCGACGACTACTGTTCGTTCGTTCTGAATCAGGCTTGTGGGATGTGACAACTATATGGTGACATCTACAGTGTTGTCTTGTTCGCACAGGAGCGTGAAGGAGTTCGCTGAAGAAGTTGCTAAGGAGGACCGGCCTATCGATGTCTTGTTGAATGTGGCCGGGGTTGAAAATCCCCTTGATGGCCACACTGCGGAGGGATTTGACGTAAGTCCTCCACCTCAGACCCTTTTGGCTTCGACATGTTCATATTCGCGTTCTATATAGGTTTTTCCTGGTCGACATGCAAGCATGCCTCAGTTTATCTTGTATGTCCATGCCCTCAGCATCTGTGCTTCCTCTTGCGATCTAAATCAGGGAGCTCGTCGAGGCCACGTGATATCATGTTGCACAAGCCCTACATGCCACGTATCTTATATTGACTCTTTCTCATTGTCTATATGCAATCCCTCGCCATTAAGTAAGTTTTACTTTTGCTTATTTAGTCAACAAGCACGACAGTCAAAGCCTTGAGACCTTAGAACTGAAATGGAACTCACCATCTTGTGCCTTCAGGTGACGCTTGGTACCAACTACTGGGGCTCCTTCTACCTCACCCATCTCCTGCTGCCACGGCTGAAGGAGGCGGAGAACTCCAGAGTAGTCTTCACAACATCATTGTCAGAGGTCCATGGAGATGTTGATTGGAGCGACCTTCCGTAAGGCCCCCTGTCCCCATTCCAACTTGCCGTGCGGGGGCGGGTCGGTGGGCGTGCGTCTACCGCCTCCTCCCGGAGGCGTGGAACGCTGCTCCTCCTCCCTCTCCATCCCCCCTTCATCTCAATCTTTGCTCTTGCAAGGTTTCTTGCAGATCTGCCACCTTTTAAGGTCTTAGCAGTGTCAGGCTACTAGTGTCACTGGTCATGTACGATAGTGAAGCATAAGCCAAAGACTTTATGTACAAGTTTTTTGCTTGGTTTGCAATTGCCCAAGGGAAGCTTCCAACATTGCTCCGATCATGAGAGGGCGGGAACACTCGATCATATCATCTTCTGTCAGTTGTTCATGACAACGCCAGTCGTCACTTCTCAGCTACACGTTGAAAGCCATGAAACAGTCCGCAAATCGCATGCACGCTGTAATTGCGGTCTGGACAAAAGGCAAGTGTCGCATCGTTGCGTGGATTTTGCTTCGAGCAGTAGTAAAATTTATATCGTTCTTTGAAGCAGGCACACAGACATGAGAACTCTA
>KV908380.1:369035-374035 GCA_002005505.1 Botryococcus braunii
ATATCCTGGTACAGCCCGACAGCGCTTTTATTAGACAAGGTCTGAATGAATCATGTGAACTATAGAAGTGCGGAATTAACCCATATTAGCGATGTCTCGTGTGATTAAAAGTTTTGAAAGGAATTGTATGCTAACAACAAGGGCGGTAACTAGCCCAACCGACGAACAACACAGACGGCTGGTTGTTGACTTGGAATCAGTCCCTTTGAGCGATACAGGCAAAACTGTTGTTTTTTTCAAATACTGGATCTTAGATACCTCTATTTTCTTCCACACCATAATTCATAAACATTTCCGAAAGAATGTACAAGAGACTTCTATTTGTATGTTAGCCGTATACCGGGCACACTCTAATCAGCCTGCGATAAACACAAATCGAAGTTTTTTCTCGTGAATTCTTTTAATTCTGGTGAATTTTGAATGCGTCTAAGATTCATGATAATGGAGCACTAGGGTTTTTCGGAAGATTTAAAACATAGTAAATAGGGTCTCCAACACTACATTCAAATTTAATACAGTCATGACTCCCTCACATATCTAAGGGCGTGAAAAACGGGGCAAAAGCTCTCTAGAAGGAAAATTTTGATGAGTTAGATGTATAAGCAGTGCAGAGCTCTGCTGATCAGTGGGATTTCATGGGATGGGTGAATATTGTATTGGAATTCCAAAGCTACAACGTACCTAATCCCAGGCTAACCATGCGACAATGCACGCCAGAATGAACCCCAATGCGCTTGCAATGCTTTGCAGGTAGCCACACCTGCAAACATGGCGGCTCGCTGTACCGCCTTTCAGGGGGCATGGCTGCTTCTGCTCTGTTTATCAGCCCTCACAGTGGCAGTTATGGGGGCTGACCAGGATAGCACCGCCCCCGCAATCATGTACAATAAACCGGTGCAAACTGGAAACTCTCAGGCTTCTGACGTCGGGGTCACCAGTAGTGCAAAGCAGCAGGACGTGACCATATGCAAGTGCCAGAACGGTGGCAATACAGATTTTGGTGCCACGGGTGCATGCTGCCTTGCAGACGCACCCGCTCCCGCTTGCCAAATCTTCCCTGACTGCAACGGATGCCTGAATGCTTTTCTTTCTTGCTGCAAAGACAGAGGCTTGGATGGGGGCTGCGTCCTTTGAGAACCCCAACAATGTGTTCCAAATTGTTTTCCAGCCATCATCGACCTGCTCACCCTGATTGAGCCCGATTACTAACTGCGACTCTAAAAGAATCGATAATGCAGTAAGCCTTCGCAAAAGGAAAGCAAGGCTGCTGTTCAAGGTGGATGAATCTAGGGTTGGCCCATGGATGAACCTAGGTTTGGTCCATGATAAAGCTAGGGTTGGTCCATGGAAGAAGGCCGAAGCCTTAATCTTAGCTTACTGACACAATCTGACCATGCAAGTGAGTTGCACAGGAAGGCTGGAAGTCCTTTTCCTGCTTTGCTCACACATAGGGCAAGGATTTTCTGGTTGGCAGGTTTGGCGCAGGTGCAAGGCCTATGTAGATCCTTAACATGTAACCGTGTCCGTCAAAGCTATCTATCCCTGGGCTGTCCACCAGAAGCGTGTTGCATGGCGTTGATGACAATGTTTTCACCAGATCTTCTAAACACAATCCTCTGGTGAAGTTTTCCAAACTGCACCTTTTTTCCATCATAACCGGAAGTGCAGGTCCTCTCAATAACTACAGGCATGTGGTTCTGAATCATGGGAACTTGCTTCGTAAGGTTTAAGAATAGCTTGTGAACTTGTGTGTGTGTGTGTGTGTGTGTGCGCGCGCGCGCGCGAGCGCGCGCGCGCTTGCATGTGCGGGTGCTGGCACGGGTTAGCGCGCCCGCGTGTGTGTGTGCCTGTGCCTGTGTGTGTGTGTGTGTGTCTGTGTCTGTGTCTGTGTCTGTGTCTGTGTGTGTGTGTGTGTGTGTGTGTGTGTGTGTGTGTGTGTGTCCACGCATCTGTGTTGCGTGTGCGCGTGCGTGAGTGGTTACAGTCGCGCGCCCGCGCGTGTGCGTGCGTGCGTGCGTGCGTGGACGTGCACGTGTACGGGTGCGCGCCTGTGCGCGTGCAGATGCATATGCATGTTGGGGCGCGCGTGCGTACCTGCTATCCCCTCTTCCTTTTCTTCCCTGATGTTTTGGTTTTGGGGGACCCTCCGGAGCGATAGGTTGCACCTGGATTGTAGACACATGATATTCATTGTGGCGGATGATACAAGTGTCAGACCCCAAGCACACCCAAGATATCTTGTCATCGATGTTGCTTAATTTGACTATGTTGTAGTCATCCATCTGCACCATCATGTGAGGTTCGTCAAGAGTGCTCCTGGGTTGACAGTAACTAGAGGAAAACGTTTAGATCGCTATATATATATATATATATATATATATATATATATATATATATATATATATATATATATATATATATATATATATATATATATATATATATATATATATATATATATATATATATATATATATATGTATATATATATATATATATATACATATATATATATATATATACATATATATATATATATATATATATATATATATAAGTATTATAAGTATTATATATATATATATATATATATATATATATATGTATATAAGTATTAGAACACAGTGGCAGTAAAGAATGTTACACTTGTGACAACGTGGCACACCACTGAAATCTTCGTGATAGCATCATGAAGTGATCATCACTGACACAGAAATTCCAAATCGCTTTCCATTTATTAAACCCACTTAAGTTTTGGTTCACGTAAGCCGAGATGTTTTTAAAGATCTGCTGAGCAATGCCCCGTCAGGTTGTCGTCTGAGATGCACTGTTTTATGTCTGCTTTATATATGGTGCATAAGACCTGACGGTGCTAACACCGTCTCATGGAAGATCTTAAATTGTTTGTACCCCTGCTACCCCATGCTCTGGGTGATGCTCATGCCGCTGGGCTCCATATGCTCATGCAGCTGGGCATGCATGAAGGGGCCGGAAGGGGAAAGAACGGGGAATGCACCGAGCTATCCCCGTGGGTCTCCATTTAGCACTCATTGGGTTGACCAATTCCCTCCCTGTGGCCTCTCTCCGTCTCTTCCCTCGCTAAGCACCTACGTATCTCCAGCTCTGTCCTTATGTGCGGTGCTATGCTCGCCCTACTAAGACTCAACGCTCCCGCCTCTTATATTCATCTCTTGATGTTAGCAAGGTTCAGCTCTTTCTCAGCTTACTCTTCTCAGGCAACAGACTACGCGTCCTGAGCGCCTGTGTGATATGTGTGGAACGTTCCGCTATGGGTGATAAACACCACTTTGTTTGTCCAGCTCTTAAGACCACTTTGTCTGTACAGCTCTTAACACCACTTTGTCTGTCCAGCTCTTAACCTTGTGCAAGACCTCTACCCCAGCTGTTCTCTAGTCCCTCCAGGTCTCTTCGGCAATTCATTTGGCACACTGACTTTCATGCGGTTGTATCATTCATCTCGATGCATTGCAGGCTGGTGCAGACTTCTGCCGGATGCGGTGACTTGGGCCGCAGTACGTCTGTGGCTGCCGCCACCACCCTTTTCCTCCCTTCCCTTTCGTTTTCTCCGTTGTGTCTCCAGTCTTCGTACGGCTACCTCACGTGGCTCGTCGTTGTTCTGCTTAGGCTAGCGAGCGTGTTGTGGACATCTTATCATGCCCAACTGGCTGGACAGATGTAAGTTTTTCTGCTTTTACAAGAGTAGGATAAAAAGACCAGAGTTCTTCTGCAGGAAGGAACCAGATTCAGGAAATTTTCTGCGTGGGTTTTGCGAACCCACTCCAAATGAAGCTTTCCGGTTCCGGAACTTGCCCAAAAAGCCGGATAACATTGATGAATTCAAGGAGACGCTTACGCGGACGCTGTGAACTCCAAGCCTGCCTGAACCGACCGTTTTCTTCATCTGGAATTTAAAACCGGCCTGAACACCCTTTTTGACGCCAATTTCGATACCCATCAGCCTGCAACAGCAGTTCTTGACCAAGATAATGATCGTGAGGTTCAACGGAGTGGGGATAGGTTCAACCAGTTTGGTTCTTGCTTTTGCGATTTTTTGCTCGGTCGTTCCCAAGTTGGACGGGCCTCGTCACCAGCCCCAGCGGCATACTGATATGGTACTTCAGACCCAACAGAGCCTTTTGATGATATACATTGGACTTTGACATTGTGCCTGTCTAACAGTTAAAAGACGCCAGTGACGGATCCGCGAGGACTCTCGGCGACATCCCGGTACAACCTGACAGAACTTGTGAAAGCAAAGTACAGGACTGCAATCAAGGGCATTAAAAAATCCAGAATTAATCGAACTATGATATTTTGTGTTGTTGAGCTTCTTGAATGGAAGATTGAGCTCCCAAGAAGGGCGGTAACCAGCCGGTCAGACGAACAACACCTACGGCTGATTAATGACCTTGAATCAGTCCCTTTAGAATGATATCTGTAAAAATGTACTCTTTTTACAGATTTTATTTAAACGGTTCCCTCGGATTAGGTCTACTGGCTTCCACAACCTAAATTCATAACATCTCGTGCAAGACATGTCAACGGATGCCCTGAATACTTCTATATGGCCGTTGGCCGCATACCGGCACACTTCAATCAGTTCCTGATCAAGACATGTTGAGATTTTCTTATCTTGAATTGCAGTTGTGCTGAATATTCAATGTGACTCGAAGATTCAGTATCCTGAGAACATAGGGTTTTCTACACATACAAGTAACAGTAATTAGCATCTCCACCAGTACATTACCAATAGTACATTCAATTTTATTTAGTATCTTTATGAACGCGTCAATACGTGACAACGGGTCAAAGGTTCACTAGAACAAAATTCATATCAATCATAACTAAAGGCACTACAGAACTCTGCTGATCAGTCTAGACCTCTTGAGAGATTGGTAGAAACACTGTATGACATTCCAAAGCTTTTTTGAACACTATACCAGTCGAAATATGTGACAACGCGGTTCAGAATGGACCCC
>KV908380.1:386535-394035 GCA_002005505.1 Botryococcus braunii
GCTTGATGGGGGCAGCCTTGCAAGAAGCGGAGACCGCTTCTCCCTGACTATACGAAGGGTTCGAAAAACACAGAAGCCCCTGATCCGACTGTCGGGTGGCAGATGATCGAGTGCACACTTGCCAGGATTGTGTACCATGGCAGAGAGGAGGGGAGACCACCCCGGGAACATGTCTGTGGTATTACATGCAAGGACTTGTAACATGGACTTGGGAAATCGTGGAAACACATGAAATGGCAAGCATTGGCACCAATGGTTGCAGACTGGACAGCTTTGTCATGTCCGTTTATTTTGCACGCCTCTCTCTCTCTCTCTCTCTCTCTCTCTCTCTCTCTCTCTCTCTCTCTCTCTCTCTCTCTCTCTCTCTCTCTCTCTCTCTCTCTCTCTCTCTCTCTCTCTCTCTCTCTCTCTCTCTCTCTCTCTCTGCGCGCGCGCGCGTGCGTGCGTGCGTGCGTGCGTGCGTGTGTGTGTGTGTGTGTGTGTGTGTGTGTGTGTGTGTGTGTGTGTTTGTTTCACCCCGACCCCCCTCCCCCCTCCCTAAACCCTCCCCCCTCCCTAAACCCTCCCCCCCCCCCCTCCTCTCTCTCTCTCTCTCTCTCTCTCCTCTCTCTCTCTCTCTCTCTCTCTCTCTCTCTCTCTCTCTCTCTCTCTCTCTCTCTCTCTCTCTCTCTCTCTCTCTCTCTCTCTCTCTCTCTCTCTCTCTCTCTCTCTCTCTCGTGCGCACACCCTGTGCCCCCCGCCCCCAAATTCACACGCAAACACATGCTGTATGTAAAAACTCAGTCTGGGAGTTACAATGCTTTACAATGAAATGCTGTGTTGCTTTTCTAATCGTTGTGGTCTGTACCGGCTACAGTATAACTCAGTCTGACAACTCGAACCCGAAGTGACAGCACAGTGCTGCGTATTTGTTCCATTTCAGACATGCGCGACTTCAACAGGGGACATACCGATATGAAAGAGTAAATTCTCAAGACAGAAAATGAAATTTTGCCTGAAGGATATTTTCTGACACCTCGCACATGCTACAGCTTAGGCCCGCCAGGATTAGGGCCGCTAGAATTGGCTCATTAACAAGGCCGGCATGACGGGAGCAGGCTTGTCTCATCATAAGGCTCCCACACAGCCAGGACAGTGAAAATGAAGAACCATATTTGGATGTGGCATCTGTACTGGCAAAGGAAGACTCCAAATGTTTATCCCCCCCCCCCCCCCGCCGCCCACCCAAAAAAAATTGCCACATTGCTTCCCAATACACTTCGGCACCGCCTCTCCTCTTCCCAGGCACCCAAATCTGGGTGTGAGGCAGCACTCTGCCTTCAAGGTTCTCAACATAAACGCCTTAGTTGGCGGGGCCCCAGAGGTAAACGATGCCTATTATGATTACAATGGTGCAATAGCACACAAGGGCGCAATCCAAGTGACTCTGCCCTAGCTCCTGCTGCAACAGTGGTGACCAAAGGCTCTCATGGAGCTGCTAAGTCTGTTTTGCGATGTCCTTGAGAATGTGTGGCTTCACTAGCGAAGTCTCGCTGTCTTCAACAGCCCTGGTGATTTCTGCCGCAACCAAGATACTTTGGACGGTGAGCTGATACATTCCAGGGCCTACTATGTTTGAAACCCAGCAACATGGAACACCCAACTCACAGTCCACTTCATCGTTATCCTGGTATAGGCAGTCCCCAGGGCAGCCTAAAGGCCTGCAACTTGCAGCCATATATGTTGCCTGAATGATGGGTACCTTATACCTGTGGGAAAAATGCCGTTCATCTGACAAGAGTTTACACGTTCCAACTCAGATTTCTGCATTAAATCAAGCAAATGACCAGGAGAACCGTAGGCCTGGCCAAAAACTAGTATTAAGCACCAAACAAACCATTTTCATTGGCCCTGTGTCCGTCTGATCAATGCAACCCATGAAGCTTGGCCCCTCTCAAGACCACCAAACCCATGAAAAAGCCCGCACGTGTTATGAGCATTTGGCAGAAATGCAGAAATGCAGCCAAACCATACCATCGGAACTGCGGTTTCGGACACTCCCTTTCCAGGCGCCAGATGAGACAGACTTAACATTCAAAATGGCCAGAAAGCAGACATTGAAACAACTCGGAACGGAATAGGTCTAAAACCTGCTGCCGTGCAGCCTTACATAAACAACCCTGCAAACAACTTTACTACATTGCCACACCTGCACTCTTAGACAAGAATCTACGCACCCAACCTCTGCCTAACCTTCAGGTCCTGGCTGCCTTGACAGCACAAGAAGAAGTGTTAGAATGGATGAGGAAGTCATAGAACAAGCGGGCATCCACCCGTAGCCCTCGTGGATAGTTTGGCCCCTTCACACCTCAGCCATACCGCCGTCCCATGTTTTGCTACCCACCAATACAGTTGGATGGGCCGGGCAGTGTCATATCTGACACTGCGTTTGCAACTTCGCTGAGAGCACCCCACTGTAGGATGTTCGGTCGCGAAAAACTGAAACCTGGTGTCCTGCTCAACCAGGCCTGATCTCATCACAGACAAACAATCTCATCACAGGATGACAAAGGAATGGTGCATGCCTGAATGACACAGGAGTGGGTCTTGGGCTTAGACCTCCTGTACAGCATGCAGCAGGAATTGGCATGATGGCCCCTGCCTGATAATCTGCCAGAAACTTTGTGATCCCCAATGGTGCAAACATTGCATGAAAGAGGCTGATAGACACAGAATCTTGCCTGGAGGTTCCAATCGGAGAAAGTCTCAAAGAAGATGAATGCCAGTCCTCCTTGGCATACAAGACTCTCTCCGAACCGGGAGCCTCACTCCCCACTTCTGGGGACAGATTTCGAATTCATGAAAGAAGTTGCAACCATTAAAAAGCTTCAAGCAAAAGGTGGGGCTGGATTGACAAAGTCCCCAAATGAAATGAATTCTACCACAGCTCATGGTGCATACCGGTGAAATTGCGCGCTCTACCACACTCAGCTTCTATTCCCTCTCGAACACAAGGACTGGCACCACTCCCTGGAAGTCCCATGGTGGCACCTCCATGAGAAGCACCAGTGGCTGCAGGAGGGATCCCAACAGCCATCTCTAGACAGCCCTTTTATGAAATCATTGATATGATAGTAACAGTTAAAATTGTGCAACAGCACCATCAATGGCTGTGGCACTTACTGCCTCGGCCAGTGAGGTTGCATGCAAGTTAAAATCCGCCTCGGCATTTAACATTATAATAGGTAGCAAGAGCTGAAACTGTGCCTTGGCCTACCCCTCTCAGGTAGCCACATGCTGTTCAGCCACTCTTGGCTCCACAATGTCTCGGTCGTAAAAACTGCTCGAGGAACCTCCTGTGACATCTTTGAAGACAGCATCGTTTAATTAGGGCCATGTCGCGGTATGCAGAGCTAGCTGCCGTGCACTGGCTTACCTGTTGCGGTAACAAATGCTAGGGGCAGTCAGCATGCCAAACTGCATCCGCAACTTCCAGTTTGCGCCTGTCACATTAATTTCTCCCAGGTTAAACTGAACTGGGCCATGTGGAAAATACCCTCGAGCGCCTTACAATCTTTGATTAAAATCTCCCGTCCATGAGCACGCATTACTCTTCCCTCAAACGGGATGGCTGCGGGGGTGGAGGCTCGACCCGGCACTCCTTCTTTGGCAGCATCTCAAAGCTCTGCTCTGGAACCAACATGAGTACTGCCACCGGGCTGTCTGGCGTACAGCCCTGTTTCAGCATGTTGTAATCTGCACTATCAAAGTGCTGAAGTTGAGCTTTCTGCATCCCCAAACCCACATCCCATTCCTGAGGGACGACCCAGCTTGAGAAGACATGATCCAACCAGGGACCTTAGGCCCGCATAGCCCTTTCTACTCCAAACAACCCCTTGAGCGCCATGGTATAAAGCCCTTCGGGCCCTGGCCTTAGGAAGAATCCCCACGAAGGAAGTGGTGAGTGCAATACCTTGCAAATTTGATTCAGTAAAATAAATGGTAAGTGGCAACCTGTGTAGCCAGTCACCATCACAAGGTCGTGCAGCAACCACAACAGCAAACACTGTTCGTTATCGAGGGCTACTGTGAAGCAAACAAGGTACCTGCAAGCCTAATTGCAAACTATCATGCCGATTTCACTTATCCCTGGGTTACCTTGGCCATCAACGTGGTAGAAACCTTTGGGGCTAGGTCCCCATATCTTCCAGCCACCTTTCGATTCACTTCTTCTGTCTCTCCCCAGCCATCGACCTGTCCACACAATATCTCGTCCGTAAGAAGGAGACACTCTTCGCAACTGGCTCAGCTCGCTGAAAAGGCTTGATATTCCTTGTCTGCGGAACTGCTGCTTCCAAGCACTCCAAATCAGCAGTGTTCCTCAGGGGTGATCGGGTTCGGTCCTCATTTTCGCCCCTTATTTTACTAAACTTTAAGGAGCCGGTTGTAAGCGTGACGGACACCTCTCCAAAAGATTCTAATCAAACTCGGCCATGGCTACCGATCACTGCGTGCTTGGTATATGAAAAGCCGCTATCCTGACAGAAACGCAGGAGTTCCAATATACTTGAAGTATTCAGTCCTGAAAAACTACACACACCGACACGGGCATGATGGAGGGAGGCACTGCCGTTATTTCCCAACCGTGGGTTCCCCATCGCAACACAGTTCGAACACAATGACGAGGACAATCGGTCCAAACTTTTCAAACGCAACAGTTTACCGCAAACCATAACCTGCGGGGCACTAAAAATATCGCAAAGTGGGAGCTTCCCCTTCCAAGTCGCACCTTAGCAACGTTCCGTCCCATTTTTACTGCCCCCTCCATATTCACATTGCCATGCACTTCATCGCCTCCACTATCAAATGCTTGCAAGAGGGACGCCCGTGCTGGAAGCTAGCCCAAGCAAAAGCGAGCGCTATGCATCGCCATACAGTGTCTGACGGTCAGACCGGACTCCGCGGCTCAGGGGCCTGAGCCTTCGGAGAGTGAGGGGCATGTGATTAGCAAACCCCCTCCGAGTCAAGAAGGAGGGCCTGTGTGGATTCAGCAGATTTTTTCCGATTCCTCGACCCGACTCCGACAAATATTATAATTTCTGCGTTATTAGTCATTGAACCCTGTCGAGAAAGAACCCCGTCGAGGACGGAAAAAAGAATATTTTCAGTTGCAACAGAATAGAAATAAAAAGAAAAAGAACATTTTCAGTTGAAACACATAGAGGGTCGCATAAAACATTTGGGGGGTTGCATGCCAATGCATGCCAATGCGCTGGTCTTATCGAAGAGACTCCACGGCCTTTTTGAAGAAGGCCGCCATTCCACAAGATGTTTTTTTTCTTTTTGTTTGGGGGGGGGGGGGGGGTTGGGGGAGGTATTTTGTCATGGATCGGCCCAGTTTCGTTAGTGCTGCCGCTGTGGGTCTCAAGCTACCTGCTCGCCCGTTGTGACTCGTTGCTTGAAACAGTTGGATGTGGGTCATTGAAAACTGGGCTGGTCTAGTTAACACCCCTCTAGTTAAAAAAGAGAAAGGCACACGTCTGTCCAGCCCAGTGCAGTCCAGCTAGCAGCCCTGGGCATTATGAGATGAGACGGAGATGGATGGACTAAACAGAGAGAGTCTGGACCGGTGCACTTGTCACTGCCGGCTGACTGCAGGCTGCGAGTTCAGCTGCGGACTGCAGACCACTTGCACACCACTTGCCATTTGAGTTACGACCTCAATGTTTTCTCCGTTGGGGGGGAGAAGCGCTTCCGTCCGGAATCGCCTCCACGATCTACGTAGCCCGCAGTAAGCCGACAGCCGCCTCCACCATCTACGAACTAAGTTTACATACGTATCCCCGTTGCTCTTGCGCTAATCCTCGCGTTTGTCCATGGCCCCAGGATGTCACGTAGTCACATGGGAGATGCGTTTTGCGGTTAGGAGATGCTCAGTTTGTATTCTAAACTCTTGTCGAGGAGGCCGTTGCTCCTATGATGTCCGAGTGTAACCCTTAATTCAAGCGTGTTTTAATGAAATACTTACGGCAGCAGTAACAGATTGTAAGTGCCCTTCAAAGCTGACCTCCGCACGCAGATCGCCGCCTTGGACACCAATGTCAACCAGTCAACTTGCTAGGCTCGTGCACTCTGGCCAAGCTATATCCAACGGCAAATTGGTGAACGCATTGCTCAAGAAATTGTACGGGCAAGGTACGAGGCCTTGCAAGACCTCGTAGCTTGAAAGGCCTCGTAGCTTGCCGGTGTTCTCCAATTGGAGAACAAACCTTCTGTGAGTGATTCCTCTTTACACGCTCTGGAGAAGAAAGTCCGCTCTCCGAATTCTATCCTATTTGGTAGGAGGAGCGCTCCCCTTCACCTGAGTGTTGGGAGTGTAGGTACACCTTCCAGACACAAAGTCCCATCTTTGTGCTGGAAAGCTTAAGGAGACTCTTTGTTTCCGCAACTTGCATGCACATGTCTCAAAGCTTGTCCCTGCAGCTGTTTATAAGCCTGGGGCTATGAACGTGTCAGATACGGCTCATTACCGTCGACATCATATTGCTGTCCTGGATCCAGAGCCCCTTACGCTTGTACAGCGCATGTATGCAACGCTGCTCAGCAACTGTCTCTCAAGAGGCTCATCCATCAAAGTTTCGCGCCGGGGTTCTCCACGTTGTATGAGATACTTGCCGTCCAACATTCCAATTTTGGCAAACCCCAGAGATTCCTTGTTGTTTTTGTTACTTGAATGTCCAGAGGGTCCAGGCCCGGACCCTCCGGAGGTACTTGGACAGTTCTGATTCTGACCCTTGCTCGCATGTGACGGAGAAGGGCATTGCATCTGGTTCTTCGATGAGACTTCCACTTAGCACATGACCATCGTCTGACTCTCTCCAAGCTCATGTTGGGCATAACGAACGTGCACACAAGAAATCCATTTCCTATCCATTTCGAAATGTGTAAAGCACGTGTACATATCTACCTAGTGCTGATTTAGGGTCTTCCGTACTTGAAAACAACCCGTATTCGTAAATACGTATTTTGCACCTGGCACTAATATGTGTAATCTTACAGAAATCTGATGCACTTCTTTGGAGTACCCAGTATTTTGGACTTCGATTCTGGCCACTGTGGGCTGGGCAGTGTACACATAGGTATGCTTCTTCTGATGTTGTCAGACCAAACACATAGGATTGACAGCTCATGACTGCGAAGCCCCATTTCCACGAAGATGAACACACCTAACCTACCTGAATCCTAGTGTCAGAGCAAATAAGTTACAACGCAGAGGATAACACCTCATGATGGAAGAGCCTTGCCTATCACAAACACCGACAAGCCTTTCGAAAGGAATTCCTAACGCAGGCCCCACATCGAGCCACGTGGTGCACCCCACACCGCAACACTGGCGACGGTGTGAGGAGGCCAGCCAGCAATGTCGACGTAACGGCCGCAGTCTTCCTCCATTACATTGAAGAGGTACCTGTGCGACGCAGGTCTGCACGAGCATGTTCCTGGTTAGAGGAGAGTGTGTAG
>KV908380.1:399035-401535 GCA_002005505.1 Botryococcus braunii
TGTGTGTGTGTGTGTGTGTGTGTGTGTGTGTGTGTGTGTGTGTGTGTGTGTGTGCCTGCGTGCGTGCGTGCGTGCGTGTGTGTGTGTGTGTGTGTGCGTGTGTGTGTGTGTGTGTGTGTGTGTGTGTGTGTGTGTGTGTGTGTGTGTGTGTGTGTGTGTGTGTGTGTGTGTGTGTGTGTGTGTGTGTGTGTGTGTGTGTGTGTGTGTGTGTGTGTGTGTGTGTGTGTGTGTTTGCAGATAGGACTATTTCGGATGTTGAGTAGAAGAAGGAGAGATGATAAAATGTGCTCGTTGGGCAAACACTAGCAGTGACAGCCCTATGGTAAAGCGGTCAAGAAGACAGGAACGCCCTCCAATAGCAAAGCACAGAGGGCAAGGGATCACGATGCACGGGATCAGAGGCGCTCTTGTCCACTCTCTTGGAGTGAGGCGCCCGCAACTCTCCTGTTTTGATTGGAAATTACATAAGAGGAAATCACACCCCCCCCCCCTCCTGTTTTGATTCCGTCTTGAAGATGTCTGATTTCACAGCCATTCAAAAGTGAGTCACGGGCACGCCTCATGCAATTTATGCGACCAAGATGGTGTGATTGGACCCTTTGATTCGGCCCACACTGTGGGTGGGTGCGCACCCCTGATGTAGATCAATTTCAGTTTGCGGAAATTTCAGTTGGCGATCTACAGCGACTTCCCCAGTATAAGTATTATGAGGGCCTCTTTTGGCAAGGGTTCACCTTCACAGCGGCCTTGAGGGAGCGGGAGGTGGTGTCGGTCTCCAACTGCGTTGCCATGATAGCTTCCTGCAGCTTCTCCTTTTCGAGGTTCTGCACTCCAGCTGTTGCTTTTGCTCGAACTGCCCATTACCAACACTCCCGTGCCCCTCAATATGCAAGGTGCGACTGCCCATGCACTCACGCGTGAAGGAAGTCCCACGACAAATATCATGTATGAATACACCCTCCCACCTTCCAACCCCCTTCCCCCACCTTTCCTCTCCCTGTCCCTGTCAGTGACACCAGCATGCAAAGGCACACATGGGGCCCCCTCTCCCCTCCCCCCCCCCCCCCCCAACACTCTCTTTCGTGTGACCCCTCGCCTTCCCATTCTCACTCTTCCACACGCACACTCATGAGTGCGCGCGCACACACACACGCACACACACACACACACACACACACACACACACACACAAACACTCTCTCGCTCGCTCACGCTCTCTCTCTCTCTCTATCTCTCTTTCTATCTCTCTCTCTCTCTCTCTCTCTCACACACACACACACACACACACACACACACACACACACACACACATTCACACACCACACACACACACACACACACACACACACACACACACAGACAGACTCTGCCCCTCCTGCCCTACGAGAGGATGGAAGAAGTCTTATAAGGCGGGAGGGATGGGCGCTCTGGGGGCAGGCCACCCCGTACCGACTTCATCTTCCACCTTCTTCAGCTGAGCGACGAGGAAGGTGAGGTGGGAGGTGGCCGCCGCCAGCTGGCTTTCCAGGGAGTTAATTCGGTTGTGAAGTGCCTGGGTCTCTTCCTCACTGCGATGGCCCCCCGCCCTGGCGACCTTGCGCTCCAGCATCGCCAGCTCGTAGTCGACCTTGTACACAATCTCCTCCATCCTCACCACCTGCACGTGCCCCCGACCCCGGTCTTCATTCCACGGTTCATGCACTATCTCTCAATCCCCTTTTCATGTTGACGCTGATTACAGGGGATAACCTGGTGCATTCGCTGTGAGAGCACACCGGTTATCTGGCACTTGCCTTTGTATGTTGCGTCGTTCAATCGCACTGTGGACCATAGTTTCATTGCGCTCTGTACATGTGACTGTATATTTCTGTACTTCTGCCTGTACAATTTAGTACTCTGACTCTTTAGGTCTGTATTGCTGACTGTGTATTCCTGCTATTGAAACCCAGGCAGCGTGCAGGGTAGGCTAGCTCAGTGTATGTCAGAATGCAAAATACAACAGACTTCTAGCGCTGACATGCTGTCGTGATCCGGCAGACTTGGACTCTTTACAAAACGCATGGTCCTGTCTCACAACACGGCGCAGTTCACTGATCTGGTCGCCTAATCAGGCAGTGTACAATCTTATCGCGATAGCACAATGCAAAGCAGTGCACCAGTCTGGTTTCCTATTCAGGCAATACAAGACTGTACACTGCCGCACAATGCAAAGCAGTGCACCAATCTGGTTTCCTCTTCAGGCAATATCTGATTGTACAGAAAGTGATAAGAGGACCGGGGCACGGCAGTGCTCAGCACGTGGTCAGTGATCTCCTTATCAGGCAGTACAAGGAGCCAAACACGAATAACATAACCTCAAACAGTACAGAGCCCGCCAGGGAGTCGATGCCCAAAACAGAAAACGAAACACCTCCATACAGAGCCGAGGTCCTGATCAGGCAAGCAACACCTCCACACAGCGCTGAGGTCCTGATTAGGCAACACAAAGTTCCAAACGAAG
>KV908380.1:406535-421535 GCA_002005505.1 Botryococcus braunii
AGCAGGGAGGAAGGAAGGAAGGGAAGAAAGCAAGGAAAGGAAGGAGGGGTGGAACGACGGAAAGGAGAAAGGAAGGGGGGAAGGAAGGAAGGTCCTCTCCAGCTGCAGAGTGAGGTCGAAGAAAGGAAGGGAGGAAGGACCTCTCCAGTTGCAGAGTGAGGTCGAAGAAAGGAAGGAAGGGAGGAAGGAAGGAAGGAAGAGAGGAAAGAAGGAATGACCTCTCCAGCTGCAGAGTGAGGTCGCGCGTCAGCTTGTCGTCCTGCCCCTGGTAGCGGGACAGGGCAGTGACGTCCTCCTCCTTCTGGGCAGAGGCTGCTACCCACTGCGCCAGCTCCTCCTGGTTCCAGTTCATAACAGCCCGGAACTGGTCCAGCCGCTCTTGGCCCTGCACCATTTCCGCCTGCAAGCTGCGGGTGCGCTCCTCTGCTGCTGCATGCTCCGCCTTCCAGCGGGACAGCTCCCTTTCGTACCGCTCCTGTACCGCCCGGCCCGGACACCCGTTGGTCCCTCCTGGCTGTTCCCTACTTGTGAGCTTCCCAGCATATGCTTGGGGCGAACGCTTCAGGCTGCTTTGGTTCCTACGGCTTGGGAGGAATCCCCCCCCCCCCCAGCCTTCCTTGTGGCTCCTCCCCTTCAACTCCCTCGACGTCAATCGGAAAGCGCGCCTGCCAGCACTGCCGGACCCCACTGCGCATGCGCATACCGTGGAAACCGCAGCCATTTGCTCTTGCGCATACCTGTGTGCATGAGCACCTATTTGCTGCAGAACAATGTGCTATCGGCAGGGCGCAAGCTTCCTCCCGATCTAGGTACTAGCCCCGTTGAGGCAAGCCACTAAACCGTCTTGACATGATCCCTAGCCTGATGTGAATGAGCTGCTTCTTCCTGCAGGACATTTTGTGCACGTACCGCTGGACAATCTGTGGATGTACCGCTGGAATCCAGCACCAATACCATCAGCGCACCATGATTGCAATTCCAGGCTGACTGTGGGATAATTATACACTGTTCATGTCTAACAGACGCATCACGGATAGATGTATGCCTATGCGTGTGGAGGCAGACGTGCTGGGATTGCAGTCAGGTGAGAGGGATGGAGAAATCAGCGGTACAGATAAGGCCCGGACCTTTTCCAGGGTCTTCAATTTGCTGAGGTTCTTTTCCGTGTTGATCTCCTTCTCCCTGGCAACCAGCTGGCTGTGTGTGTACTGCACCTCCGTCTTCACATTGGCCAGGTGTTCCGCCATGAGTTTCTTCCTGTCGGTTATGTCTTTCAATGCAGCATTTGCTGCCTTCAGCTCATCCTCCAAAGCCAGAACCTCCTCTTCTAGCATACGGTTTTCCTTGTTCAAGAAACCCGGAAGGCGGCCCTTCATCTTGCTTACTTCATAAGGGTCTTCTCCAGTTTCTGGTTCTGGATTAGGTGGGCCTTGCTGGACTTGACTGTCCATGTCACGCTCCGCCAGCGCAAAGAGGCTGGATACCTGGCTTTTTCCAGGGGCCTCTCCGGCATCCCATGTTGACCTCTCATGAGCAGCAGGATTGTAGGTGCTTATTTGGTCGTGTAGATCCTCTCTGTCAGAGGTGAGCGCCTCGTCAGTGGATTGGAGCAAAAGATTGTCTTTCTGCCGGGCAGGTCCGGGATCTTCCAGTGCTCCTTCGGTGTTGGACTGCATGAGTGCCTCATGGTCATTTAAAGGGTTTCCACAGTGTTCTCCCAAACTACCTTCATCCAACACTTGCTGACTCTCTGCAGTAGAAGTCGGGTTGCTTTCTCCAAAGTCAACCAGACCTGATTCCCTAGCAGTAAACGGATGAGGATCTAGATGATATTCATCGCCGCATTGGGCCGAAATCCGAGCAGAGGTGGTTCCTTCCTCCTCTGCCGCTAGCAGCTGGGGGTGTAAGTGCTCTAAGTCTGCGTCACTCGAGGCCACGTTTCCTGTGATCTCCTCTAACCCGTGTGTAGAAGATGTCTCATTCAGATTGAACTCTGCCCCGTCCGGGCTCTCCATCACATTGCTGCTGGGGTCTTCCATCCTACCGTGCGGGCGTGGGCGAAATCACCCCCATCCGACGATTCCCTCGATTAAATTTATCATGATTCACTTAACTTCAAATGAATTACAAGTAGTGTGTTGGCTCAGCATATTGTCGATGTGTTGATCCCATTGGGTCTGACCGAGGCGATGAATAGCCGTTAGGAACGACCTCCGCAGGGAAGAACTCCGAGAGCAAGCAGGAGGGAGGTCAGCTTAGACTATATACTTTAACAAGAATGCAATCCGGTGATTGTTCAGAGAGGGTTGAGGGAACGCAGGAGGGAGGCCCCGTCTCAAGCTCTCGCCAGTCCTGTCTCCGTAAGCCCTTATTCGTACCTTCTTAGGGACCCTTTGGGACCCTGGGTACCACCACGACGAGGGAATCCCGCTGATGACTTCCAACCAATGGGTATCAGTTTGGGCTCCGATCCTCAGACGGTGCCTCCAAAGTTGTGATCAAAAAGTATACGGACTGGGCATGAAAAGTATTCTAGCCAGGCTTACAAAACGTATGCACTGCAATCAACAAGGTATCTCAACTGGGCTTGATGTAACGTATGATCAAATGTGTTGAATGGTTTACAAATGCAATTATAGGCTTTCGGGTGCACACAGCTCATGGGGAGAAAGTTCTAGTGGCTCAATTGCTGTCATCGTTTGAATTAGAGCAGGCATTAATCCCTTTGCAATGGCCTCGCCGGTGGCACACTTCTGTCCCGCAGCCAACAAGTCATCTTTGATCCAGCCCGTGCCTGGCCCCAATCCATCATCATCATCATCATCATCATCATCATCATCATCATCATCATCATCATCATCATCATCATCATCATCATCATCACCACCACCACCAACACCCTCATCATCATCACCACCATCACCACCATCATCATCATCATCATCATCATCATCATCATCATCATCATCATCATCATCATCATCATCATCATCATCTTATCACCACATCATCACCTACCTTCACATCGACATCGTTGGTTGGCTCGTCACCACTCACCGCCGCCAATCTGCTGCACGTCTTGGCGGGTAAGGCCGTCACGCGTGCTGCCCAAGACAAACAGATCGGCTCTGCGGTATGCGGGATGGGTATGCCGTTGGGATAGGCCTAGGCTTCACTCTTAATATTAAACAGACTGGCTCTGCTGTCTTGCTGGCCTACGCGTCCCAAGCAACCGCCCATGGCCTTCCAAGCTTTTTCATCTCAAACACTTGTGGGGTGGCATGCTGAACAGACTCCAGGGGCTTTCGAACCAGGCCGTTAATGCATAAGAACATATGGAGGGATAAGCCGTCATGCGTCAAGTCAGTTTCATCATTGCGGCCGCTGTGGGTCGACTTTGCCAGCTGGCTGCTTGCCGGGGTGTGACTTGTAACTTGAAACGATTGGGTTTGTGTCGTTGAAACATGGGGGTAAGGTGCCAACGCATTGGGCAGCCAGGGGGCATGATGAGGTGTGCGCCAACACATTGGGCAGCCTATTCAGAACTGAAAGGCACCTGGAACAGCAGAAACGGCAATAGCTTAGTAACAGAAAGTAAGCGGCAATAATAAAAGCAAGTGGACTAAGCAGAGAACTTTAAGTGGAGTCCCCCCCACACATATTTGATGAGGCCGACAGGTTGATATCAGACCTTCGGTGAGTGGCAGAAGATTTTCAAGATTTTTAGTATGGTTATCTGTGTCATAATATTCTCTCAACTAGGTTCTCATATACCGTTGGTTTGTTCGTTAACATCTCATCATGCCCTTTGGGCTGGGTTGATGTAATTCTTTCTTCTTCAACCTGCACAGTCCTTTAATCAGAGCCCAAACGTGTAGCAGTTCACTCTTTCTCCCGAAAGAACGGGCCACCTGTAACAGGTGTGCGCCTCGTAGCCCAGTCTGCATCCACACTAAGAAGCGGTCAAGGCAGTCGCTGCAGACAACCACGATGGCGCCAGGTCGAGCGGCTCGAGCCCCCTCACTGCCCGCGTGGCATAGCCAAAATGGTTCCCTGCGGGGTCGGCAGCTCTCACAGAACCTGAGGTACGGGGTTTGACCGCCAGGTGTCCACTGAATTTGTACCGGCCGTCATGTCATCCTAGATAAAAATACGCAATGGCCTGCCACACCTCACAGTTCTCATTTTGCTAGAAATTAATACACAAAACACTATCAATAGTTTTCTACTAGAGCCCAGTGCTTCGCAGTCTTAAGTCCATACAGTTTTACTTCCGCTAACGATCAGACGAACGAACACCATGTCCGGGCACAGCGTCAAGATTGTGTTTCATGCTGCTATCATTCTTCTGGCATTAACATCTCACATTTCAGATGCGAACGCAAGACTATTGACAGGTATTTGTGCACTGCTGAGGCTGACGACGATACTACCCATGCCGTTCGCGATATGTTACAAGCAACTGAAACGCCTATGAATGCTTGTAGTCTATGACCAATCTAACTCTGGGTTTAAATTCATACTGTTTTCCAGAGTGGTATTACTAGTTCCTTGTTTTGACCCCGCTTGGAGAATGGAGAAGTCGAGGTAGTGGATCTGATTATTTGTGCGCCCTACAGAGACTCTCTCATCCGAAGTTGCGACGACCCGGAAACTTCTGTGGGGCTGGAACAACTGGAACAATTGGTGGAATAATGGTGGTCAGCAGTGCGGGCAGTGGAACAACTGGTGCCGGGGCCAAGGCTCTGGCTCAGCCTCGGCCTCTGGTTCAGCAAACTCTAATGGTGGGCAATGTGGGCAGTGGAACAACTGGTGCCAGGGAAATCAGCAATGTGGACAGTGGAACAACTGGTGCCAGGGCCAAGGACAAGGGGGTGGTTCCTCTTCTGCCTCGGGCTCTGCATCTTCTAACAACGTGAGCCCAAATGAGCTTGCTCTTGTTTCTGATACCTGAGTTGCACTTGTACGTTTTAGAATAAGTGTACATACGGAAATGCTTTCGTACATGTTTTAAGACTGTGCAACGCATGTGCCTGTGCCAATTGTACAAACACAGCGCAAAGGTTTGAGTTTGATTCACCCCTTTCTCAGAATGACAAAGGGAACAAAAATTTGAATGGTTAATCATGATTTCAAAGCATCCATCTTTCAGATGGATCCTTCGCATATGAGAAACTGCACTCAGTCTAACGTGCTTCTATGTTGCTTGAAGCGGAACCTTGCTTGGTGAGGGCATTACATCATATGAGTAACACTTTCAAGGATCGCCTGTGCATTATGTACTCTTCTTTTGCAGGGCAATCAGCAATGTGGGCAGTGGAACAACTGGTGCCAGGGCCAAGGACAAGGGGGTGGCTCTTCGTCTGCCTCGGGTTCTGCATCTTCCAGCAATGTGAGCAACACTTCACAGCCCCTTCAAAGCATTCTGTATGTCTAGCACTTGATCATAAGTCGCATTGTTCAAAAGCCAGATCCTTATGCATCAAATTTTACCAGGGGAACATCGTCCGAGTGTTCCCCTTCAAGAAGCACATGCACACCAATTTGCTGCCATGTGTTAACTACAATTTACAACTGGATTACGGGGACATTACCCCTTTGCAAGCACTGATCTGTCGATGTAATCTCTTATGCAATAATCAAGCTTCTGTGGCGGGGGAGACAAGCGTGCAGTGCACTTTGTGTACTGCTAACAACCGATGCTTGACATGGGCACTCAAATTGCTTTTCATGCAGGGCAAAGCAGCAGCAAGTGCTGCGGCTGCAGCAGCTGCCAAAAAGGCTGCAAGTGCTGCTGCCGCTGCCGCCGCCGCCGCTAGCTCAGGTAGGATTCCCTGCCCTCCTGGTGCTGAGGCAAGCCTTTCCATGCCGCACACACACACACACACACACACACACACACACACACACACACACACACACACACACACACACACACACACACACACACACACACACACACACACACACACACACACTCACACACACACACACACACACACACACACACACAGACACACACACAAAACAACAACAGCAACAACAACAACAAGTCTAAAAGGACTAGAAAATGGATGGTTTTAATGGAGACTCTGTATAATGGTATTCAGACCACCATTTCCAAAACTATTCTTCGCAGGTTCCCCATCGGCTTCCCAGCTTGTTGGTCTTGAAGATGTTTGTAGCCCACGTTGTACATCTGTTCTGGAAATCTGATCTTCAAAGTTTTTCCCCCCACATCAGTCCACACATGCCTTGGCTCCACAAATATGCAATCGATTGCAGATGCCATTGCATGCCCCACTGTTTCTTCTCCAAGGTGCTTGGCTCATTTCCCAATGGGGCCTTGGGCTGTGTCGTCCGGGCTCTTAACATGCCTTCTGTAGCTTGTCAACTTCTGAAATATCGATGGCATCTGTGCTGGGCTCCTCAGCCCTCACACAGCGCCTTTGAAACCGAAATTTGTTCCAAGGGTTAGATTTGAGGATCTTTCAAATAGTGGACCTTTGGCCTGAATAGTCCACTATTTGAGCCAATCTACGATCCAGGTGCATCAGGGAGCTATTGAGGACTATGGTATGGTTTTTCAGAATTACTCGCAAGCGGGGGGGGGGGGGGGGAGGTGGCAAACTGATTAGTCTTCTGTTCCTTTTGTTCTGGTTCATCCACTGGTTTTACAACCTATTGCCTTTACCGAGCTTGGAGGGTTGGGACCACAGGGAGTGCCGCCAGTGCTGCGGCTGCTGCTAGTGCTGCAGCTGGTGAGGCCTCTGCAGCCGCTGCTGCTGCTGCCGCTGCAGGTGAGCACATTCTGTGAAGCACGTGTCTTTCTAAAGCGTGTGGCTTCGCAAATATGATTCAGACATGTTTTCTGTTCCACAAATTTGGTGCATTTTGCTTTTGAAGGATGCCACCCACCTGGAAAGTCCCCCCCCCATTTCTCCCCCTCAATCCCCCCACTTCGCCCCTTCCTTCTTTCTCTCTCTCTCTCTCTCTCTCTCTCTCTCTCTCTCTCTCTCTCTCTCTCTCTCTCTCTCTCTCTCTCTCTCTCTCTCTCTCTCTCTCTCTCCCTCTCCCTCTCCCTCCCTCTCCCTCTCCCTCCCTCTCTCTCTCCCTCCCTCCCTCCCTCTCTCTCTCTCTCTCTCTCTCTCTCTCTCTCTCTCTCTCTCTCTCTCTCTCTCTCTCTCTCTCTCTCTCTCTCTCTCTCTCTCTCTTCTCTCTCTCTCTCTCTCTCCTCTCTCTCCTCTCTCTCTCTCTCTCTCTCTCTCTCTCTCTCTCTCTCTCTCTCTCTCTCTCTCTCTCTCTCTCTCTCTCTCTCTCTCTCTCTCTCTCTCTCTCTCTCTCTCTCTCTCTCTCTCTCTCCCCCCCCCTCGTGCGTCTGCGCGCCGCGCGCGCGTGTGTGTGTGTGTGTGTGTGTGTGTGTGTGTGTTTGCGTGTGTGTGTGTGTGTTTGCGTGTGTGTGTTTGCGTGTGTGTGTGTGTGTGTGTTTGCGTGTGTGTGTTTGCGTGTGCGCGTGTCCATGCGTGCGTGTGCATGTGTGTGTGTGTGTGTGTGTGGGGGGGGGGGGTGGGAGGGAGGCTCGGCAAGGTAACAGGCAGCAACAAAGAACGAAGGTATACATAAGCAGGTTTGGGTCGGCAGTACACGGTCAATATTGTCGACCGGGTGTACTTGTCCTTCAACTCACACATGACAGATGAATTGCATTTCTTATTAAACCAGTTGTAACAATTTTTCACTGAACATGGATATACTGTGGAGCAGGTGATTCCGCAGCTTCGGCCGCAGCATCTGCCGCAGCCAATGGAGCATCAGGTGGGTTTCTCAGTTCCTTGCCCAGTTCTTCTTCTTTCATTTCTGCTGAAGTGGTGTCCCAGGACTGTTTTCTAAAACAACGGACATGGAAGAGGAGTTTCTGCAGCTACTTGCAATGAGACAGTCCCATCAATATCTGCCAAAACCTACTTGTTGCTAGGATGCAATATGGGGATGTCTTTTGAAAATTGCCTCCGACATGATAGACCAATTTAAAAGTGACTTTTGGTCACCATCCTTGGAAGCTGTTTTATGTGTCAATGTAAGAAAACCTTCAGCTGCGCTTCAAAGCTCTCACTACTAGCCATCGTCCCCTCCCCCATTTTTTTGTTTCCCCCCCTCCCTATTCCAAATCGTTGCCTTTCCCACAATCCGGCGTCCATTGTAAACCTGCAAATTCAGGCTATAGTAGAAACACGCGTTTCAATGAAGGCTGACGCCTTTGGTCAATAAGTTGACATCATGTGCGGGTGTGGCGCAGCTGCTGCTGCGGCAGCGAGCGCTGGAAACGCAAGTGCTGCAGCCAGCGCCGCCAGTGCTGCCAGCTCAGGTGGGGCCCGGGCCTCATCAACCTCCCGTGACTTCCCACTTTCTGCTTCTTTCCTGCTTCTCCTATATGACCTCCTCCACCTCCTCCTCCTCCTCCTCCTCCTGCTCCTCCTCCTCCTCCTCTTCCTGGGGGCCTTGGGGTGTCAGAGAAGTGCCTCTGTGAATGTCATATTGTGTGAAGAAATGTCATCAAGATCATCATCATCATCATGATCATCATCATCATCATTTTCATCACCACCGCCACCATCGTGCTCCTGCGCTCACGGCTCTTCCACATTGCAATGAGAAGTGTGTCATGAGCAGATATCGGCATACATACGTGAACTCTGTCTCCTTCACTCCCTTGTTTTTGGTGGGGAAGGTTGGGGGAGGTTGAGGGGGGGGGGGGGCAATCACACACTTTGGGGCATTCTGCGGAAAATGCGTCTTGCGGGTTGCACGACAAGTCTTGTGAAAGATGACATTTTGATTGGCATCACAGGAATAGTTGTAGTGGATACAAGTGTTATGGATTCCTACTGTGGCTCATGGGCTCCAATGAACATAGCCCCCCATCGTTCACCAGACCAAAATAGTAGATACCCCATGTTGTAGTACACGACCATGCGGCCGAAGCTTCTAGGTTGTTCTGTAAGATAGCCTGTAAGGTTACGTGTGCCAATGTACCTGGGTTTTGAAGCTCGCAGCAAAGCACATTACGTTCTCAACACAGCGCTAACGTTGCGTTGCGTGGTGTGAGTACGCGTACGTGGCACGCACAACCGCTAGATATTGCTACATGTACACATCGGTGACGCAGGCACCTGTACCGTAGACTCAGCAGAACGGGACACCGCAGGGTGCTCAGGCAGACAGTTCTAATGAAATTTCTTGCTGGCATGTGCAGGAGCTGACCAAGCTGCAAGCGCTGCTGCTGCGGCGGCTTCTGCAGGGAAGTAGCTCCTTGCCATTGCCCTAGTCATCACGCATCTTCAAAAAGCTTATGATTATCCATGTTGACCAGGCTTAAGCTCCGGAGGACCCCCAATCCTGCTGGAGGTCAGGGACCGGATGCCCGTAACTGGCCATCAAGCAAATGGACTGTATCAGTATGCTACGCGATTTGCCGGGATCAAGCCGGAATTTGGTCATTCATATGACAAGATGCATCTAGATCTGCTTGTTCTATAGATGCTAGTGAGTAGATCTACCCACGGCAAACACTGCTTGTTAGAAACCCCCATTCATGTTGAGTACTTAGCAAGTGTAAGGACATGCATTGTGTCTATGGACGATGGGATTAAGCAGTCCAGGGCGTGAATACTGTTCCGCCCCCTCCCCTTTTGTACAATGTCTTCCGGTCGATTGCCTGTGCGCCGCAGGGGGACAATGGAGGTGCCGAGGGCTGAGCACCGCGTGTATGAGGGGGAACATGTCTGGGCACAGCATGTATTGGGCTTTAAATTTAAAGCCCTTTAAAGGGCTTAATTGGGATTTAATGGGCTTAGAAAATTTTGTTTCCTTCCTGTGAGGTTGAACGTGAACACAATTTGGAACATGTATGAACAAATTTTGACAATTTGGAACATGTATGAACAAATTTTGAAAGTCTTCAGAGGATGTGAAAGCTCTGAGGTGCCGTTGAGTCTTCAGAGTATGTGAATCCCCATGGATTCCTTGAATTTGACATGGCCAATTAAGTGCTAGTGCTCAATATGCAGCAGCAATTTGAAGTTTCTCCGTGAAGGGACAATGCTGTTACCACACACCTTGCTAGGGTTGGCTGGTGTTCTAATCGAGTGACGTCGTGTAAAACATCCAAGAAGGCAATGGCATACTAGCCTCTGGCGGACGTGGTGTACTTTTGGTCCTCAGTTGAATTCGCAAGAGTTTAACGTGGCGTGACCTGAGACCAGTTAGTAGGTCAAGCACCCCCGCAGGGCCTTGCCAGTATACTTGTAGGGCACGGGCGCGCATCGGTGTCTGCCCTCAGGGGCTTGGCACCATTTGCAGCATCTGCCTAACGTACGTGCAAGTAACATAGAATTCATATGGAAGAACCCTGCGTCTATGAAGGAGTAGAAATGCCTGACATGTGCTCCCAAATTTCATTGTGATTGTGACTGAAGGCAAGGATGACGGTGGACTAGCTTCCCAGTGCAGGCATTTATAGCGCAAGATGCATCACATGATCTGGGACTCTCGTGAATGCGTGCATATATGTGCCACGTTTACACACCGTGGAAGACGAGGATTACCACTCGCCTGTCTGATGCACCTCGGATGTCAAGAACTTCAAAGAATATACATAAGCTTATGATCATCCATGTTGACCAGGCTTAAGGTCCGGAGGACCCCCAATCCTATTGGAGGCCAGGGACCGGATGCCAGTGAGGGGGCTGGAACACAAATGTAGATTACTTCGGCTTTGGTATGATAGAGTAGGGCAGATGCATATGCATATGGCCATTAATGATACATGCATGCAAGTAGGATCAGCGCTGTGAGCACTTCCCCACCGTAGCGACAGGTAGATGCACAGATCTAAAAATATCCGAGGTTCCATCGAAATTACATGGACACATGTGCACGCATCACTTAACGATTGTTTTTTTTGGCAATCCCGAGTGAGTCCCCCATCTCTCGTGCCACGCGTCTCGTTGCAAAAGATGTATGTACAAAGCTTCGCTCTGAAGGTATGCCCTTATCTGCCTGAATACAGGAGTGTCCGTACTCGCCAGTGTATATATATGGGATTCCCAGATCTAGAGTCCAAACTGTATAGATCTGTGCAGTTTGGATTCATCAGCCAGCGGTAGCAAGTATACTCAACAAGTAAGCGGTGTAGTTTGCATAGTGGCTGTGTACTTGCTAGCGCTTGCTGGCCCTTTTTGCTGCCCAATGTCTTCCGTCTGCTTTCACGAGCAGGCATATGCATGCATGCAGATCCGGATGGCCCTGGTCTATAGAGATCTTAGTAATACTGACCGAACTGGAAGCTGTTGGCCAACACAGTACAGATCGGGGCAGTACCGACCTGGACTCGGCCATGTTTACACTACCAAGGCCCATAGCCTCTACCATTGCACCTATGCAGATATATCCGATTCAACTGGTAGATCTAAAATGGCAGTGAGTCGAGCGACGATCAACTTTTCGTGAGCTGAACAACGATCAACTCCAACCAGTGGCATGCAAAAACACGAATGTCAGTGACTTTGCATCCCTACCTTTGCTGTACAACTACATCCTACAAAGCTCGAACCCCTCGAGCACGTGCCTGGAACCCTCAATTGACTGCACGCCATGGTCTTGGACATGTCAGGACTATCATGAATGTACAGGACTATCATGAATGACCATCTGCCCCCTTGCAGCTTTAATCTACGCAAATACTTGCTTTCTCCGAGTCGAACCTTACCAAACCCGAACTTATCAATCAGTGTCAGATCCTGAATCTCTTCAGGCTCACGCGATACACTGTCTTTTAGTGATGCGCTCAGTACCACGCGTCGACGTCTGAAGTGACGATCGCGAGCACTGCACTCAGTAGTCGGAGCGCGCGAGCCCGAGCTGGTAGATGAGGCAAAAGTTGGCGGTGGAAGCAATGAGATAGCCAGCAAATGCAGCCCGGGAGGCGTGGTACTGGCGGTTGCCTGTAATGGAGCGCCAGTGCCCAATCTGGACCCGCAGACCCGTGGCCACGTAAGAGTAGTTGCGGCATCAGCCATCTAGCTAGACATTGTCGGCACTAAAAATCCAGGGTCCAATATGCAGTAATTAAACCAATGAGCACTTGAAGTAACCATGCGTTGACATGTCACTCACCATATGTGCATGCACTTGGGTGGGCGCAATCTAATGTGGCCACATGCACTCCTGGCGTGCGGCACGCCTTAGTCACGCCTGCCCATGCATGGGTGCCGGCGCGTGCGTGCACACGCGCACACGCACGCACGCACACAACACACACACACACACACACACACACACACACACACACGCACACACACACACACACACACACACACACGCACGCACGCACGCATGCGCGCGCACACACACACGAGCATTGAGCTTTGAGCGAGCATTGACCCCCACGCACACGCACGGATACCCACAAACTTACAAACGCACACCGAAGAATACACAGAAATGGGAAGAGTAGGCTCTTGCGCACAGCCATCAGATGCACCAGTTAAAAATATACATGCGTGTACGCAATACTTCCCGTGTCTATCTGGAAACCTTCTCTCCAATCAATGCAACACAAGTTGCGTTCAATGCAAATGCGTAAATCTCAGTTCAATATTGTGCGCATTATTGTGCACATGGGGGTACCATTAGCATGTCAATCCTAACTATCTGCAAGTCTGCATCACTCCTAGCAAGAATGCAATGCAACACCTACTGCGGAATCAACACGAAAATGCCTTCAAGGCGCAGACAACCGCATGAGAATGGTCCCTGCGCCGCACTCCACTCTCAACAAGTACAGAGAGGCCTGTCAGAGGGGAGGGGGGGAGGCTTACATTGTAGAACCTGTCGGTGGAGATAACCAGCAGGGTGGTGGCCACTGCAGCACCAACCTTTCGTCGGAATATACCAATCCTCATAAGACTTGAACAATGCATCCAAATGCTTTCTCAGAATGCCTCTAGTGGCCATCCGAAGACAACCGTTACAACGTTAACGAGACTAGTTTTGCACGCTGGTGATTTTCAAAAGCATGATCATGACAACCATATAACTTTGCATGGAGGAGCGTAAGTGTCAGACTCTGCAATCACGGCTTGAACATGATATTGGTAAAGACGCAACAAGCAAACAGGCAGAAGAATAGTTCCACCGCCCCATGGAATGCCATCGCCTCTAACGGGAGCTCTTGTAATCACACTCTTCCTATTCAGATCCGGGCTTTACGGCACTCTAGTCTTCTGTAGGCGCAACAAATTAACAAAATTTCGAGGAAATTTATAGGCTGAATATGCCGTATGGATCCTCCAGCAACGCTCGAATAGTTGGACAATTCCAATTCACTGAAACACGTCAACAATTCGATCTTCCAGACGGTTTGAGTAGCATCGACGATATCAAGCCAACGTTGATTGTGTCTATTCGAGCACCTCCAAGGGGGCCTACATGGGATCAAGGATACAACAGGGTGAGATGGAGGGAATGCACATAAGCTTATGCTTTTGCTTAAGCACTGAACAGATTCGGCAAAAAGTTATGCTTCTGCATAAAACGTTAAAGAGTCGACCAGTCATGATGCAGGGGAGCCAAGGCAGAGAGGCATCACCTGCAAGGAAACCAATGACCATGGCCCTCGTTTCATCTAGTTGTCTGGCGGCCAATGCCAGCACTATTATTATCAGTACCACCAACTCCAAGAAGAGGATGAACCAATCAAGACGAAGTTGTTGCCCTGAGCAAAAAATCCACACTCTTGAAGCGGAATCTGGCCATTGAATATGAAGCTCAAGGCGACAAGGGCGAGCGGGCATTAGGGCACACGGCGATATCATTGCCGGCATGGGAAGAGCATCTGGCAATAAGGATGGAGGAGAGGGATGCAGGTCTCTGCCGACCGTTGGTCAAGCCAAAAGATCTCTAAAGGGGCCGCTGATGGGAGGGTGGGAGGGGGCAGCTGGGGAAGTCAATGAGTGGAACCGAGCCAAGGGATGAGGGTAGACGTAAGGCGGGGCTGCTAGGGGCTGCCGAAACACGGATGACAGTGTATCCCATGAAAAGGAACAACGGCCAAATGGGGGTCCCCGGGGGGTGGGGTAGGGAGATATGGAGAACAGGTAAGGGGGAAGTGGGAGGGAGGGAGAGGGGGGGACAGGCAAAGGGGGGGGGTAGGAAGTGCCCAGGGGAAGGGGGGTGACGGGGGGACAATGAAGAGGGAGGCAGTGCAGGAAGGAACAGAGAGCAGAAACGACAGCACTCATGTTCTGCTGAAGGGAAAGAGTGGTACACGGTTCGTGACGAAACCGGGTTTGGGGGGAGGGGGGGGGTGCAATATGTGATCACTCCAAAACCAGTCACATCCACTCTCATGCTTTCAATAGCACGGCTACCATCACAGGGTCGAATCTCAGAAGATGATGTGTTTTTGGAGTGAGGGAGGGACACAAAGCAATTTTACAAGGGTTGAGGCCGGGAAATTGAAGCACAATTATGGCGTGACCCAGAGACCTTCCGTTCACATGGCAAAGGTAAAGAGCAGCGGGAAAGGCAGCAACCACCAGACCCACTGAATAAGTCGCTTTGAAAACATGACTAACACATCCACACACTATTTTTAGCACTAGCCTTGAGGCCCATGAGCTCATGCCAGGCTGTCCAAACACTCGGCTATGTGTCAATGCACAACCACTTGGCATTGTGAGAATATCGTATGAGCCTTTGCCATGGACTAACCAGAACAAGTGCTCAAGGTGCTCAAAGTGGGTGGGGTCAATTTGAGGTTTCACTTGAGTTGATCAACTCATGAGGTTCAACATGCTGATAAGTGATCCCTCTCTTTACAGCCATAACAACCTTCAGCAGGAGCTGCAACGAGATTGTCGGGAGACAACACAATCAAATTTGTCTCTGAACATGCAACAATGCGAAAAAATCTCTGGAAAAACTTCAAATTCGCAACTG
>KV908380.1:426535-434035 GCA_002005505.1 Botryococcus braunii
TAGCCCCAAGGACTGGGCTTGTCTTGGGGCTGTCCAGCAGAACGTTTTTACAGGAATTGAATTTGCGGATGGTGTTTTGTACAGATTGAGCACTTTGGGATCAGTTCTGGTCACAGATCCGCCGCTTGGGCTGCATTCGTAGGCTTCCTCCTTGCCGCCACTGCTGATTTCGCGCTCATTTACCATCTGGGATTGCAGCCAGAAGAGCGTGGCTTCTAAACTGCACACGTACGTGCTTGAGTGCACGAGTGCACCCCTGGATTACAAGTGCTTGATGTTTCTGTGTCTTAGTGCCTGCTCTTCCAGCGACAGATGCACAGACGTTGACTTGGGAATTCCGTACTGTAGCCCCTCGTTAGTAACATGAATGAGCCAGCTAGCACCTTCAAAAGCCTTCAACAGTTCTCTTTTCGGATCGGATCTATCCCTTTCATGGCCGTCCATATGTGACACGTCACGCACGTTGCCTTGCCAACGCAATGTGTGCCCAATTTCACCGAAGCCTCGTCCCTCTGAGGTCACTGATGTCTGCCTGCCCGTGTCACCATCTAACTCACGTTTCAAGACGCAGTTGAAGTTCACAAAACACCGACCTCCATGCCTGGCCGTGCGCTCGCGCGAGAGCGCCTGGCCAGCCCATGGGCATGATGCTGGTAATTGCAAGGAACGGAATTGAGACGAAAGGATGCTTGTTACAAACCCGGCTTACAAGTGTGAATAGTTGTATGAATGGCGGCACCACCCAGAAGGCCTTGGACTCCGGAAGGTTCGGGATACTTCCCGATAGAGTACGGTACCGACCCCTGGATGACCATGGTAGACACCGACAGAGCGACACGTGCACGTAGCCAAACCCCGATATATGTTCACCACTAACGCATTACGGAAGGAGACCGTTACAGTAATACAGTTCCAATGAAAATTAAAAGACGACTTTCCCGCTGTAAGAGGTGCTACCCATATATGCATCTTCAGGTTAGTTGGCATGTGTCTAGGAGCACTCTCATCACTTTTCACGGCATGCCTGTTGTGATCATATTTCTCCATAGAGCATATGCTAGGCATGCAGCTCGTGCTCGATCTGTCATGCGCGAGGTTCTGGCTCTGTAAATGTATAGACCAGCAGGTGCATGGCCATGGACTCCTGTATCCCGTCAAGAACGGATGGAAAATAAATTATCCCGTTATGCGAGTCTCTTGTGGCGATAACCTCTTGCAAATGGGATAGCGCGAGCTTGCATACAACACATATTCAGGGGGATTTCGAGCTGATGCTCAGATGGCAATGGCAACTGCTTGCAAGCTCTAGTATATGCTTTGATCAAGTATGTGGCTGAATTTGGGATACAATAACAGTACAGTGAAGAGGGAACAACAGCTTGTCATAACCAGGACTTGTATATAGGTGTGGCTTTAGTATCATGCATGGTTCAGGTATAAATTTATACTTACGTAAGTATAGGTGTCTAGACCTATTAGGTAACAAAGAAGTCGGAGGCCTCCTACGTTACACGTATACGTCAGTATAGGTGTCTAGACCTATTAGGTAACAAAGAAGTCGGAGGCCTCCTACGTTACACATAAGTCGGGCATATATGTGTCCAGAAATATCCGTATAATGCATGTTCATGCAGACACGTATACGTAGGGTGTAGATGTCACCTAGCTGCCATATGCTCGGTACTTTCACACCGTTCTATTTATTGCCCGGAGTGAGGGGACCTGTGGAAGCATACATGTAAATATCATTTTTCTTTCAATGAAGGAGGCAGTATTCCAGCTTTCCAATGTCAAAAGGTCAGAAAATGTGGAATCTCGAAATTATGTACTTTTTAACGAGTGATGTATGTACAATTTACAGGTGTACACCTGTTAATGGTTTAAATGCATACAACTACCCTTCACCTCTAGTATTCCACTATACTTATCATGCCTTACCTACGCTGGACAGATGCCATATTTTTCCTTGGGTTACAGGAGTGGGATAAACAAGACCAAACCACAACGACCCAGGCCCAAATGGTTCAAGCTACAATTGTCAAGCTTGCTAGTCACACCCGGCGAGCAGCCAGCTGGTGACCCAGAGCGGCCGCAATAATGAAACTGACCTGATCCATGACGAAGTATCCCTCCACATCTTCTTGTGCAATGGTTCAGAAGCCCCTGGAGTCTTTTCAGGAAGGTCAGGGCTTCAGCATGCAGCTTCCTAAATTTGAATGTCCCGAATGCTAAGGCTTGGAAGGTCGCGGGCATTTGTTGACGCGCCAGCGAACCCGCCTAGTGGGTCTGAGGGGCAGGCCCATGGATCGGCCACTTCGGGAATATGTAATATGCATAGCAGTGTGTGTCCTCCTGAACGCACCTGCAAGTACTTAGTAAATCATGCAAGTCCAGTCAGGAGACATGCTTTAAATTGTGCTACTTGAAAAGCGGCATAATTCTGGGTCTTGTCGCCGACGTAGTAACAAGAATCAAATAACCGAGTCAACGCAAGCACTGTTTCGCATCACGTTTGTTTCCTGCCAGGCAAAAGTGTGTTAGGCTGTTCATGTCTGTAAATGTATTTGGCGTACGGTAGGGGTGCATGCACGACAAGGGAAGTCTTCGTCAAGGATGGGGATATGGGGATCTGGATTACTGATGTACGAGGATGTTGCACACCGTTTGCCTCATGGGGATCCGAGGCGATTGAGCCGGCGCTGCACGCGTCTGAGGGACTCATAAGGAGACCCCTTTCTGGGATTACGGAATAATTAATACGATATATATGCCCACTAGCCGCGCCCAATGGAGCCAAGAAACGTAAGAGTCACGCTGAACGTCCGACACATTTACGAGCCATGGCAAGCATAGGTTTGAACTTCAAGCCCAATGGCAAACGCTGTTCGTCAATTCGATGTTCTACTTAGTAAGCAGCAGATAATCACTATTTGTGCGTGAGGTAAGTGGATGAATTAAAAGAGTGTGTTCCGGGTGTTGGAGATTGATCTCGTTTGCAGCCTTCATGAAAGGGCGGGTGATTTTTGAAGTGAAAATTGCAAACATCTTGTATCAAGAGAAGTTTTATATTACACTCTTCCTGAATAAATTAGTGTCTTTTCGGTGACCAGCGACATAAATAGGTCTGCGGTTATGGTGCTGATTTCTTCTGGATGGTTTGCAGGCTATCTTAAGCACCAAGTCGAATCAGACTCCTTCGAAATTTGTCCATCGCGATGGCGGGCATTTCACTCTTTGCTACGGGGTTGTTCAGCGGCATCGCTCTAGAGCTTAACGTGGCTGAGGGGCCAGCACGTAGCAAGCTCCCACCTCAAGAGGCACAAAAGGTTTGGGACCAGAATAAATTTACACTAAGTGCCTTGCTGATTGCCACTTCTTGAGTTAGCAGTCAAAGTGCAGGAGGGATGGGGGCAGGGGCGTGGTGCATTCCTTGAGGGTTTGAAATGGTAGACAGACCAAGGGACCATGTGATTGTATTCATTATCTTCGTATGTCTGCCTGCATGTGCACATGCTTGTATAAAAGCGCGCGAGCGTGTGTGTGTGTGTGTGTGTGTGTGTGTGTGTGTGTGTGTGTGTGTGTGTGTGTGTGTGTGTCTGTGTCTGTGTCTGTGTCTGTGTGTGTGTGTGTGTGTGTGTGTGTGTGTGTGTGTGTGTGTGTGTGTGTGTGTGTGTGTGTGTGTGTGTGTGTGTGCGTGTGTGTGTGTGTCCGTTTGTTTGTTTTTGTGGGATGAGGAGGAGATGTGTGGGGCGACTGCCTGAGAGTAAAGGGAAGCTCCCACATCAGCAAGTAAGAACGACGGAAGGTGGACGCTTACTGCTGTCAACCAACCTTGAGAATAGCATCCCAGTTTCCTGCATGGTTTTGGTGCGTACAGATGTTCAAGGTGGCCTTCCCTAGGCAGGCA
This sequence comes from Botryococcus braunii, assembly GCA_002005505.1. Lineage (NCBI taxonomy): Eukaryota > Viridiplantae > Chlorophyta > Trebouxiophyceae > Botryococcus > Botryococcus braunii. Next base: position 430,443 of record KV908380.1, read on the forward strand.
GCCGTGCAGGCCCTGCTTGCGACCACAGCAGCTGTGTCGGCCGGAGTTGCAGCATATCACGCTCCTGCAGGCTCGCACGACCGCCTCATCTACACAGTGGTGGGAGGGACCATGTTCTCCCTGCTTCCGTACACCCAGCTGGCCTTGATGCCCACTAACTGGTGACCTTCACGCCGTCCTGCTTGCCTCCATTGCTTGCCTTCTGCTCTCTGCGCTTGCGGACTTAGCCACTGTTCTCATGGCCTGTCTTCTTGTTTTCAGTGGCCCTTGCTTTGCTGTGTTTTGGGCGTGCCGGTCGGTATGGTGCCGCCTGTCCTGTCATAGGTTGTGCAGCAGCTGCTGCTGTGAGTGTCGTCAATGGTGGTGTTGCTGTCCCCTTTGTTAATGTATCTGCTGCTGCTGCTGCTGGTGCGGCTGCATCAGCTGTACTTGTTGCTGTTCTTGTCGTTGTGCTGGTTGTGCTGTTGCGTTGTAGTCGCTGAATTTCGATTTCTTCTGTGCCAACCACTCTACATGGCTTGACGTACCCTGACGATGGAGCTGTGTTCCCGTCGTTTGGTGTTGGTGCGGTCGATGATGATCTTTAAGCCAAGCTAAGCCAATCAACGAGTGCTCCAACCTGTCCCAGTCTAAAGTGGCTTGCCTATGTATATCTGCACCCCACTCCCCTTATTCCCTCCCTCCACCTCCCCCCCCCCCCCCGCGAGGGCCCCCGCCCCTCTCTCCTCTCTCTATCTGCACGTGTAACAGTGACTAGGACCGGGTTCGAATCGGCTAGTGCTCGGGTCGGATCCGTGTTATCATGGTCCTTCTGGATAAGGTCTCGTTGAAAGTGCAGTACGGCAAGTGTGTCTGGTAGTAGCGTAGCTCAAGGGACGTGTCCCTAGTCGGCGCAACAAGGAAACATATTGTAAGGGATACCGTGCAAGCTTAACGTAATGTTCCGTCTCATTTCCTTAACCCTCTAATTGCACTACCCTTACAGCACGCCTATGCTGGCTGCTGTCTGCGTCTGTGTGTGTGTGTGTGTGTGTGTGTGTGTGTGTGTGTGTGTGTGTGTGTGTGTGTGTGTGTGTGTGTGTGTGTGTGTGTGTGTGTGTGTGTGTGTGTGGGGGGGGGGTGCGGGGAGAGGGTAGGGACGTGGGTGGGTGGGGAGAGGGGCCGCTGGGACTCAGGGAGCGCGATAAACTCTAGGGCCAGGAAAAGGTATGATGACAGGAATCTCAAATGTCCGAGCCGTAAAATGTAACAAGCGCAGTTTCACTGATCGGCAGGACACGAGTGTGGTGGGGGTCCTTTGTCTGTAGGACCCTGCTGGCCGAAGAGAAGAAGACGGACAAGGAGATTGCCGTCTTGCTGGACAAGTGGCTGAAGCTGCACGCTGTCCGCACAGCCGCCGGGATTTTTTCGTTTGGCCTGCTGGCCTTCGGACTCAAGCACTAGCAAACATCCTCCTAGTCACCAGAAGAAAAACTAGAGTCGAAATTCAACGCAAAGTTATGCATCAGCATTCAAGCCTTTGCTGCTGGACTCAACCACCGTCAAGCTTCTGGTGCGGGGCCCTTGCAACCAGTCCCTTGCCTGAAGCATGGCCGCCGATGGGTCCTGCGGTCTCCTAGCGGTCTTGGTCTCCCGTTCTCCAGTCCTTATTGCTGGGAACCTAGCGAGTACCCTAGAGAGTACCAGTTGGTCGCCTGGCCTTTGAACGTGAGTAGTGGGAGTCAGGTGGCTATTCCCGTGGCGACCGAGCCACGCGGGAGCTAGAACCTCGGGGCCCCTGCGACGCAGCCCTGTGGGTTCCATTTAGTGCAAAAATCTCTAAGACAAGGCAGCCTTCACACCTCCTTCACTCCTGGCTGGGCTGTGATTTCAAAGTCCTGTGGGGTCCACTTCATGCAAGGATCTCAAAGACAAGGCAGCCTTCACACCTCCTTCACTCCTGGCTCGGCTGTGATTTCAAAGTCCTGTGGGGTCCACTTCATGCAAGAACCTCAAAGACAAGGCAGCCTTCACACCTCCTTCACTCCTGGCTCGGCTGTGATTTCACTCTCATGGGTCTGTCCATGAACTGCAGGCTTGGGGGTTGTTGAGGCCTGGAAAGCAGTACTAGCAGTATAGGCCAGTGGAGTCAGGGGCAAGAACGCTGGTGCTTGAAGCGGGGTAAGTCGGGCCCTCGTTTGTATAGTTGGGGGGGGGGGGGAGTTTGTTCCGGGGCGTTCGGCCCTCCTTGTTTAGGGGAGGGAATCGAGCCGCGCTATTCTGTGCAGGGCGGGGAATCAAGCGCTTGTATATGTAGTGGGGGAGATCAAGCCTTAGTCTGTGTGAAGGGGAGGGGGACGGGCGGTGAGGGGATGAATCCTACTTTGCACGGGGAGTGTGAACCTCTGGGTGTAGGCCCGGATGCAAGCCTTGGAGAAGACTATGGAACAGTCCCAGCCTTTGTGTGTCATACACTAAAAATACACTTAAAAGGTGTGCAATGGCATTACCCCAGTGGAAATTTCTTTGCTAGATCCACTTATTGTGTTCAAGTAGCAGTCAAACATACATGCTTTAAATCATTAAAAATCAAATATTAGAAGTCATAGCCCTTTGATGTCTGTGCCATCTCCCGCCTTCCTGGAAGAGATTGAGGAGTGGGGAAAGGGGCTCGGGAGGGGTGAGGGGTGCTGCCGCGGCGAAGCGGTACAAGGCAAAGGGGTTGGTGTTGTATAGCACAATACGAAAGACGCTTGGCGGTGTCTGGTGCGGTACAAGAAACGGGGGTTAGTTTCTGTACAGCTGTGCAAGGAAGGCGCCTGGTGCGTCACAGCCGGCGAACGATGTGGCACTGGTCCGGCAGAATCGCTTTAGAGGAATGGGCCTGGTAGGGCTCCACGCGGGTAGGGTGTTTTCGACCCCAGCATCCAAAGGACACGGCCTTTTGTGGTAGCATAATGGAACTAGGGGGAGCAGCGACGTTCAGGTGTACAAAGAACGAAGGTGGCTTATGCTGGCTGCTGTCGAGCTCTGGTGTGGGTCATGTGCTACAACGAGTTACTTGATATTGAATACCTTATCCCAGACTGTCGATGGGCATGGGATAAGGAGAAGTTGGGGTTTCCCCGCCGCCCCGCCTTTTCTTGGGGGGATGGGCTGGGTGGGATTTACCATCCCACCCGTTAGCCTGGGGCGATAATGAGAGATTGTCTAGTGATGAGTCATGAGTCGGACGGATGTCCTGGTCTCAAATCCGCCCCGTCCAGTCACACAGAAGCAACAAAATACCGGACCTGTTCTTACAGGCTCTTGTGACAATATCCATGGTCTGCCAGGCGCCCATGGAGAGCTGTTAAAGCTACGTAGTTAATGAATTGTCTTACAGATATAGTACATAGTATAGTGTACTCGCCTCCATGGCATATGCAGAGCGTCCATACTTCTGCGCATATGTTCTGTGGCGTGTGAAAGGCAAGTGAACGTGTAATTTGTGCGCTGTTTGTGTAACAGCTCCTGTGATTATTCTTTATCGCATCCAGCTCAGATGGATTAGCTGGGTGTTCAAATTAGGGCTTCTGGAAAGGTTTGTTGTAAAGCAACGAGCCGTCGGAGAC